>CM041778.1:7024774-7577514 GCA_023374045.1 Limonium bicolor | reverse complement strand
GTAGTACTCGGATATTCCGGTCCATCAGACCGATGCTATATGTAGTAGTAGTAGCCTAGCTAGCTGTATGGGCGGTTAGCGGCGTTGTATCACCCTACCGTTGAGTATGTAAGTATCCGCTGTGTGAATCTGGATTGTATGAGGAGATTGGACTGTAATGACGGTATTAGCGGTAGGGGTGTTACACCGGAACAGTAGAAACGAGGAAACGTTTCTATAAAAACGTGGAAACGTATATATAACAACGTTGACATGTTAAAATAAAAAGGTGGAAACTTTAAATAAAAAGGTGCAAAGATTTCAATAAAAATGTGGAAACATATATATAACAACGTGGAAATGTTTAAATAAAAAAGTGGAAACGTTTAAAAAAAGGTGGAAACGTTTCAATAAAAACGTGGAAACATATATATAACAACGTGGAAATGTTTAAATTAAAAGGTGGAAACGTTTAAATAAAAAGGTGGAAACTTTATCTAAACTCGTGGACTCCTTTATGTATAATGGTGGAAACATTATATATAATTGTGTCATGGAAACATCATATATAATTATAAAAATGTTTATATATAATCATGCAGTGGAAACGTTTATACGTAATCGTGGCATGGAAACGTTATGGATAATCATGGAAGTGTAGAAACGTGGAAACGTTTAAATGAACACATGGAAACGTTTATTGAATTTGTGGACACCTTTATGTAAAATGTTGGGAACGTTATTTATAATTGTGGTGTGGAAATCTGTAGAATCAGTGACGACAATACAAACTATAGAACGAATTCAACATAGATTACCCTATACCACACACCCTAAAAACAACCCTGTGAAAGCTAAAAACGCCAAATTTGGATATTTATACTTATCTAACATTGATTTCCTTTTTCCGATTACATCAGCCAACAACCGTAAACCGTAATCTTAAGAAATTGACCAAGTCAGTGGCAACATTATAAAGTATAGAATGAATTAAAAAAAGATTACCTCGTGTCACTCACCCTAAAAACCACCATTAGAGAGTTAAAACGTTGAAGGCTTATTTTAAGGGTCTAGGGTTTCACAACCCTGAACCCCAAACCATAAACCCTAAAAATATGTCGAGTCAGTGGCGACATTATAAAGTATAGAACGAGTTAAAAAAAGATTACCTTACACCACACACCATAAAAACCACCATAGGAGAGTTAAAATGTAGAAGGCTACAAGGGTTTGTAGTGGCGGATTTAGAGTCGCCACAACCCTAAATAAATTTCGAGTCAGTGGAGACATTATAGTATTGAACGATTTAAAAAAAGATTACCATATAACCCCAAAAACCTATCGAGAAATTTTAACATTATAAGAGTATAAAAATGAATCACAAAAAGATACCTTGTAATGTTTTCATGACCAAGTTAAAGATACCAATAGGTGATAAATATTTTCGGATTAAAATTGCATCTATGATAGTATATTAAAATTTTCATCAATAGTTCAAATGCATCCAACTTAATTCCTTTATGTATTAGTTGTTGTTTTATAAATGTAAAAATGAGTGCATAACCCATTCAGTTAATGATTAAAACAGATTTGATGTATTTTGTTAAGATTTTTATCAATTAAAAATGTATCCATGAATGTAAAGATATCCAAATTATTATACAAAAATGTATTCATGACATCTATAAACTAGAGCGCTTAATCCCAGAACCCTTGACTTTATAAGTGGTTATAATATTTATAGGACTTGTTAACGTGTAGGGTTTATGATACCCTTATGGTTTGTAATTTATGAATACAATATATTGTTGGTTTTTTTCCATCTCCTTCACAATTATTCAATTTTTTGAATTTTATTCTAATAAATTTACAAAAATAAAAAAAAGAATAATAATTCAAGTAGACAAACACGGTAATTATAGATTATAAATACGCTAAACTGTTCAATTATAAAACCTATATGTACTAATTACTATGAGATGCGAGCAAAAAAGAAATGATATTCATCTGAATTCATTGCTCACTCAAAACTATAATAAAATATAAACAATAATTTATATTGACAACAAGCTATAAAAACATTTAATTAGACAATCAAGTTTGGAATAATTAAAATCAAAAATAAATCATTAAGAGAATGACTAAATCACGCACGCACGCACGCACACGCACGCACGCACAACACACACACACGCGCACACACACACACACCACCATACACACACGCACACACAAACCACACAACGCACACACACACACACCCCACACACACACGCGCGCACACACACACCACACACCCACACACACACACACACCCACACACACACCACACACACACACACACACACCCACACACACACACACACACACACCCACACACAAGCACACACACAGCATACACACGCACACACGCACACACACACACACCACACACACCACACACACGCACACACACCGCACACCACACACACACACCACACACCACACGCACACACCGCACACACACGCACACACACGCACACCACACGCACACACACACACACGCACACACCCACCACGCACACCACACACACGCACACACACACACACACGCACACACGCGCACGCACACACACATACACACGCACACGCACACACACACACACGCACGCACACACACACAACACTGAAATACCCCAACATTTAAAACAGTGATTAATTAAGCTAATTAAGATTTTAGAAGCTTAATTATGCTAAAATAATCATGAGGGAACAAATCCCGAAGAAAACGGACCCTTAAAACGGATTAAAAACATAAACGAAACTTAAAGCGCGTTTTTCGAGGAAACCGGGAAAACACGACTTTAAGCGGGTCAAATAGACTCGTAACAATTTTGGTCAACCAAATAGTCATTCTTAAACATTAGTGAAGGTCTAGAACCAATAAAATCAACAAAACGAGGAAATAGTAAAAACTGTAAAAACGGGAAGTTGTGGGGAGAAAGTGTAAATAAACCAAAGTAATGTGTCCACTTTAAAAAAAATAAAAACTCAAAGTGTGTGTGTGTGTAGTGGGGTGGCCGATTATGTGCCCTCTCTCACACTCTCTTAATTCCCCCTCCTTATATGTAAAAGACAAAACAAATAAAAGCAAAAAGCAACTTACTTTATTATTCTCTCTCCTATCCCTCACAAACTCCATGTACTGCACCTCTCTTCTTTCTCTGTTTCTTTCTCTTCTCCTTCCTGCGACTGCTATGGCGATTTGAGAACCCACACACAGAGCTCACTTCCTCCTTATTTTTGAAACCCCAAATCACCTCCAAATGCTACAAAAATTACACCGTTGAATTCGTGTCGCTTTAGAGATCATTTTACACCCTTCAAAAACCAAAAACCTCCAACTTCATTTTTGAGGGTATAATCGTTTTAGAGCTTGAGGAGCACCATTTGAAGATCCATCATCTCCTCCCTGTTCTAAGGTAAGAAAAAGACCAAGTTCTCCTCTTTTCATCTTTTCCCTTGCAAAATCCAAAACTCACGTGAAACACCACCATTCCATTATTCAGCCGTTTTGGAATTTCAAAGATGAGCTGAAGCACTGTCATCTTCCCACCTAAAACTCCATTAGAAACTCAAGGTAAGACTTCTTAAGGGTTTTAAGTGGTTTCTCACAAACTAGGGTTTAATACGTAAGTTAGAAATTTACTAGTTTTGTGTATGTGTGTGTGTGTGTTGTACGTGGCTGTAGTTTGGCCTAAATAAACCAAGAAAACAAAGAAGGAAAGAGGAGCAAGAAAGGAGAAGGAGAGAAAGGAAAAAGAAACAAGAACTCAAGGTAATAAATGTCTCTGTACAGTTTTGATGTCTGTATATGTATAAGTGCATTACTGTAGCAATGGTTTAAAAACCACCGTAACAGTAGGAAAGGAATGGGTATATTAATGTGGATGGTAATTGTAGTTTGAAGCTTTTGAAAACAAGTAAATAAATTGTTAAGTGTGCAGTGAGTATTAGAAGTTGTATGAGAATAATGTATATGTTGAACAGGTTGTGAACTATGTTGAGTGTGCAAAAAATTATGAGGTGAGAACACTTAGAAATGTAGGGAACCTCTGTCAAAATTTGGTTAGGAACGTAGTGACTTGTGTGCTGTTAGAGAAGAAAGAACAGAAAGTTGTATAGAGAAGAAAAGAATAAGATGTTTCACTTTGGTTTGTAACAGGAAAAGGAGATGTAGTTGAGTGGAGTTGTAAATGGTGAAATGTGAGTTGTCAAACTGAGTTATGCTAGATTGAGAGTCATTTAGTTAGTGGGAAGAAGAAAAGGAAAATCTGTAACAACAAGGGAAGAAGTAGAACTGTAACAGGAAGAGAAAAACTTATAGTGAGTGTGTTAATGTAATAGATTTTTATAGAGTTGTATTAGGTTAGTTTAAAATGCTTAACCAATGTCAAAACATGCTAGATTATACGTAGGAATATTAGGGAAGAGAATGGTAGAAGTTTGGGAGATTGAAACAAGTTCAAAAACTTACATAATTTGTAAAACTGCAACTGGTCCGGGTTTGCAAACCCAGACAGTAACCCGGACCACCTCAAATTTTGTACATAACCTGTTTTAAAGCTATTTTAAGGATGGGTAATGATGGGTAATGATGGTAAAAGATAATTAAGACTTGATTAATGATGTTTAATGGTCATTAAGGGTATAGACAATGTAATACCCCTAAAACCGGCCTAAGAGTTAAGGGTATTACACGCTGCGTATTACTACCTAATAATGCAAGGCTCTAAAACATTCAAATGCAATAAAGGCCCAAAACAGAGTTTCCATAAACATTATAAACCAGAGTACTTAACACTGCGGAAGTAATACAAATTCCGAATACATGTTCCAAACAGAAACAGTGGTCTAAACAGAGTAAGGCCCGAAGGCTACAAGTCTGAGTAAGAATATCGAATAACAAATGAGCTAAGACATAAACTAAGCTCCAGAAACTGAATAAGTGATCCTTGCTGATCAATCTGCAAAAATGTTAAAAGTAGGGGAGTGAGCACACAACTATGCCCAGTAAGCAGCGACCGTCATCAGTAAGGTCGCTCAAAACAATTGAAATCAGAAGAGGAGAAGATAAATATTATATCCACAATTATCAAACAGTCAGAAGCTTTCAGAAACAGTAACGGAGACAGAGGGGAACACAAGAGTTCCCAATGTAGAAACAATCAGAGTTCTTAAACAGAAAGGGACAAGACACAATGCACACACTCAGAAGGGTCGAAGACCCATAGACCATAACAGGTCTCTCGACAACGCAGAAATGACTCTAATGAGCCAAAGGGTTCGTCAACCCCACAGAACAGAAAGGGAATGACCCACACTCAGAACGACGTCTACATGGTATACCACGGAATAGCTCGACCCAGCCATTCACTGCTCAGAAACAAAGTGTAATGTCCCAAAACAGAAGGATTGCATAAACAGAAGCAAAATTGCATTTAGATATGCCAGAACACTCACAAATCAGTAGTACAGTTCTTAGGGAATCCAACGCCGCAAACGACACTCAAATCGGAGTTCAAATGAAGAAGTTATGCTGAAAACAGTGAGGTGTCTGAATTGGGTCCGGACGTCGAAGTTCGGACGCAAGTCGAGACTCAGAAACCAGAATAGCCAAATGTCCGAACTTGTGTCCGGACATCAATGTTCGGACACAAGTCGATTGAAATCAGACAGGAAATTTCAGACCGTCCGAACATCAAGGTTCAGACTGATGTTCGGACAGGTTTTACGAGAAAAATCACGTGGAAGGTCCGACCTTGTGTCCGGACGTCGCAGTTCGGACACAGGTCGAACTAAAATCAGAAGAGAAACTAAGGGTGTGTCCGAACATCTAAGTTCGGACAGATGTTCGGACATACCCCGAACTTGGAAAATCAAAAAGGCAAAACACACTGTCCGAACTTCAAAGCTCGGACGGAAGTTCGGACAGTGCGAAAACTACAGATTTCAGAAGACGAACAGAGCAGAAAAACAACGCGATTCGACACCACGAATCGCCAATTCAGAACACACACCAAAACAGTCATAAATACAGGAGACCATGGGGGTTTAGCCATTCAGAAAAGCAATTTAAACAGACAACAACAATCGCAATCCACACACAAATCAAACGACAAAACCTTGCAAACCCCATGGCTGAACTTCCAAGCCGAATCGAGTAACCACCTACCTCGATTAGCAGAAGTATCGATCACACTTTAAGCAAAATGCAGCCCGGAACGCTCCCCAACCAGACATGAACACAATCACTGAACAACACAAATTGACAACCCACAGTCAGAAGTCAGACAAGAAACCTAGATTAACAACATTCCTCAATTCGGCAACCCAAACCTGGTTATGAGGATGCAGAGGAATCCAATAGATTACAATAGCGTAGCCTTAACAATCCGAATGCGTCGCCGCTGAATCAATACATTCGGAATCCCAAAATCAGAAACTGAGGGAGGAGAAACCAACAACGGAATCCAGAATTCTGTAGACAAACCTGATCGAAGAGGAGAACCGCCGCAGCAACGAGGTCTTCAATCTGATCGCAATGACAACAACACAATTATCACAGAGGAGGAATCAAGAGAGAGAGAAAGAGAGAGGAGAGGCGCTCGTTCTGACTTCAGGAAACTGACAACGCTCCACAACCTATCTGACGTGATATACAATGATCAGGAAAAGAAAAGAATTACGGAATTCCTTTCCTTACAAATCAAATAATTAATTACCTTAATTAATTAATTGAATGACCTCCTTGTCCTTGACAATTAAAACAATGCCGCTGACGTCCCAACTGACAGAAAAAGGGTTAATCCAACTTAGAATAACATTGTAACGGATATAACATAAGGTATGAACTATGGGTTATAACATCACCTCCCCCTTAAAAGAATCTCGTCCTCGAGATTAACTCACCTTACTGCTCGAACAGAGGGGGAAACTTGGCACGTAGCTCATCCTCGAGCTCCAAAGTCGCTTCACTCTCTAACTGATCAGACCACTGGACCTTAACCATAGGCAGGGTCTTACTACGAAACCGACGGATGTCTCTAGCTAAAATGCGGGTAGGCACCGCCTCGAAACTGCAGTCCTCCCTCAACTGAAGCTGGCTGTAGTCGATCAAATGAGACGGATCATACAGGTACTTCCTCAACATCGAGACATGGAAAACACTATGGACAGCAGACAAGGATGGGGGCAATGCTAAACGGTAAGCCACAGGGCCAATCCTCTCTAGAATCTCAAATGGCCCAACGAACCTTGGGCTAAGCTTCCCACGCTTCCCAAACCGGACTACGCCTCTGACCGGCGACACTCGCAGATAGACGTGATCACCAACATCAAACTCATGCGGCCTGCGCCTCTGGTCTGCATAACACTTCTGCCTACTCTGAGCAACAAGCAAACGTTCCCGAATCATCCTGATCTTCTCCACTGCACCCTGCACCAGCTCGGGCCCAACCAAGACCCTCTCCTTCAGGTCATCCCAACAGATGGGAGACCTGCACCTCCTGCCATACAACGCTTCAAACGGAGCCATACCAATGCTCGCCTGAAAGCTGTTATTGTAGGCGAACTCAATCAGAGTCACATGCTGGTCCCAGCTACCTCCAAAATCTAGGACACATGCGCGAAGCATGTCCTCCAGGACCTGATTAGTCCTCTCTGTCTGGCCATCTGACTGCGGATGGTAGGCTGAACTGAACGCTAAACTCGTACCCAAGGCCTTATGCAAACTGCGCCAAAACCTCGAAACAAAGCGCGGGTCACGGTCAGAAACTATAGAAGCAGGCACCCCATGCAGCCTCACTATCTCATAGAGATACAGACGAGCCAACCGCTCCAAACTGAAAGTCTTCTTCACTGGCAGGAAATGGGCAGACTTAGTCAGTCGATCAACTATCACCCACACAGCGTCACAGCCTGAATGAGTCTTGGGCAAACCCAAGACAAAGTCCATCCCCACACTCTCCCACTTCCACTCAGGAATGGAAAGGGGCTGAAGCAAACCCGCTGGCCTCTGGTGCTCAGCCTTCACTTGCTGACAGGTCTGGCACTTCGAAACAAACTCAGAGATGTCACGCTTCATCCCAGACCACCAAATGACTCCTGAGATCTCGATACATCTTCACCCCTCCTGGGTGAACTGAATATGGCGCTCCTGAGCCTCCTGAAGGATCTCCCTACGCAGAACTGCATCATCCGGCACACACTCGACCCCTGAAGCGCAGACAACCATCACTGGAGACACTGAAGTCCGAACTCTGCTCTGAAGACAGTCCCTCTCTGATTCGACACAAAGCTGAATCTGACTCCTGACCAACTCTGATCCCGTCGACCAATGAACTGAACCTGAAGCGCTGCTATCATACTGGCACTGGCTGGTCTGACTACCCAAACACCCATACGCTGAAGCTCTAAGGCGGACCTCTAAACTCCTGTCAAAGCACCAGCTACACCCGGAGCACCTCTCCTACTCAAAGCGTCTGCCACAACATTCGCTCTACCCGGGTGGTAGAGGATCTCCAAATCGTAGTCATGAAGTAGCTCCAACCACCTCCTCTGTCTCAAGTTCAGCTCCTTCTGAGTGAACAGATACTTGAGACTCTTGTGGTCCGTGTAAACCTACACGACGCCCCATACAGATAATGCCTCCAAATCTTCAACGCGAAAACCACAAGCTGCCAACTCCAGATCGTGGGTAGGGTAGTTTTCTCATAAGGCTTAAGCTGCCGAGAGCCATAAGCCACTACCTTACCCTGCTGCATCAAAACACAACCTAGTCCCTTATGGACGCATCGCAGAAGACCTCGAAGCCCTCTGTCCCAGAAGGCAAGGTCAGGATCGGTGCGGTCGTCAGCCTCTTCTTAATCTCCTGGAAGCTCTGCTCGCAAGCCTCGCTCCACTCATACTTGATCTCCTTCTCAACAGACGGGTCAGTGGGGATCAATCTTAGAGAATCCCTCAACGAACTTCCTGTAACCCAGCTAACCCAAGGAAACTACGGATCTCAGCAACATTCGTGGGCCTCACCCACTCCATAACTGCTCTAATCTTCTCAGGGTCTACTGAGATACCGTCCTTCGAGACCACATGTCCCAAGAACACTACACGATCGAGCCAGAAGTCATACTTCTTCTGCTTAGCATACAGCTCAGAACAATCCTCAGATGCTCCTCGTGCTCCTCTACACTCTTGGAATACACCAAGATGTTGCTATGAAGACCCACTACAAACTGATCCAGGTTGGGTTTAAAAACCCGGTTCATTATATCCATGAAGACTGAGGGAGCATTAGTCAAACCAAACGGCATGACCAGGAACTCGTAATGACCATAACGAGTCCTAAAAGCGGACTTAGGCACATCTTCGGCCTTAATCCTCAACTGATGGTAGCCTGAACGAAGGTCGATCTTCGAGAACACTGTGGCGCCCGCCAACTGGTCAAACAAATCATCAATACACGGAAGGGGATAGCGGTTCTTGATGGTCACCTTATTCAGCTCCCTATAGTCGATACACAATCTGAAAGTCCCATCCTTCTTCTTCACAAATAGCACTGGCGCTCCCCAAGGCGAAACTAGGGCGAATGAAGCCCTTATCCAGCAACTCCTGAAGCTGGACCTTCAGCTCCTTCAATTCCGCCGGACTCATACAGTATGGGGCCCTAGAGATGGGCTGAGTCTCTGGTGCTAAGTCAATCATGAACTCCACCTCCCTCACTGGTGGAAGTCCGGGCACGTCATCCTGGAAGACCTCAGGAAACTCTCTAACGATCGGGATGCTCTCCAAGCTAGATCCCTCACGCACCTCTGGCAGATAACACAAGAATCCCTGGCAGCCCTTCCTCAAGAAGCTGGCTGCCTGCATCGCTGACACAACCAGAGGCGCACATGGAACTGCATTCCCAGAGAAAGCAAAGCGAGTACCGTCTGGCAGGTCAAAGGTCACCCTCCTAGCTGCACAGTTTATATGGGCACGGTGCTGTGCTAGCCAGTCCATGCCCAAGATCACATCAAAATAGGCCATCCGCATCGGGATGAGGTCAGCATAAAAAGTCTTGTCCCTAACTGCTATGGGACAAGTCTTACACACAGAATTCAGCACACAAGGGGCAACCCCACCTAATGGACTACTCACACACAGGTCTACCTCACTAGGCATAACAGTCAGTCCAAGGTCACCCAACAAATCAGAACAGATAAAGGAGTGCGTAGCTCCGGAGTCAAACAGGCAAAACATATCCTGAGAATGGATCTGAAGAATACCTGAGATGACGCAATCACTAGCTCGATCACGCTCTCCTGCCATAGCATACACTCGAGCCTGAGTCTGAGACTTCTTCTGGTCGGACCTTGCCCCTGAGTCTGAGCCGGTGCCTCTATCTCCTGAGCCTCTACCGGATGCTTGAGGGCACTGAGCAATCCGTTGCTCCATCGACCCGCACTTAAAGCAGGCACCGGTCTTCTTGTAGCACTCCCTACCAGGATGGGAGTGACCACAAGACCCACACTTCGCCCCAGCTGACGAAGATGACGAAGCTCCCCGACGATCTCCATAGGACTGCTTCTTCTGAGGAGGAGCAGCCTCCTTCTTCTGAGGCTCTTCAGCACGCCTCTTCCCCTGATGCCGGCCTCTACCAGCAGAGTGACATCTGCCACATCTCTGAAGGTCCGGTGACGAAGAGGTGTCACAGCGGACCTAATGTCTGGTCTGAGCCCACTCTCGAACTTACGGGCCTTCCTATGCTCATCTGGCTCTGGGGCATACTTCGAGAGAGTCATAACCTTCCTCACGTACTCCTCGACTGTCATATCTCTCCCCTGGCGCAGCCGGTTGTACTCGTTGATCTTTTGATCCTTGTAGACATCCGGATAGAACTGCTTGTTGAACTCCAAGCAGAACTGATCCCAGGACCAAGGCTGGGGGTGTCTACCCATCACCATGCGCCACCACTCCTTCGCCTCCCCCTTAAAGAGGAACGTGGCGAAGTCGACCTTCTGGTCATCCTCTGAGCCCATCACTCTCAGTAGATCCTCCACCTCTGTAATCCAGTGGCTCGCCTCCTGAGGGTCGCCACAGCCGTCGAAGGAAGGCGGTTTCAGCTTCATAAACTCTTGGAGGGCTCTAACTCGGCCTCCCACAGCATTCGCCCCTGCTGGGCCTGCAGCACCAGCTCCTCCACCAGCTCCCCCAGCAGCTGCAGCCATCGTCTGCATCAATTGCGCCACAAACTGTTGCACTGCATCCGCAGCATCTCCCTGAGGGGTCACTGGTGTTCTACGAGGAGGCATTCTGAGATACACAAATCCAAAACTCGTCAGAACTGACTCAGACTTCAAACAACTGTCACAACTGAACCTCACACAAGCAAACACAACCACAGACCCTAAAGAAAGCATAACCTGACTCTCATACCACTAAATGTAACACCCCTAAAACCGGCCTAAGAGTTAAGGGTATTACACGCCGCGTATTACTACCTAATAACGCAAGGCTCTAAAACATTCAAATGCAATAAAGGCCCAAAACAAAGTTTCCATAAACATTGTAAACCAGAGTACTCAACACTGCGGAAGTAATACAAAATCCCGAATACATGTTCCAAACAGAAACAGTGGTCTAAACAGAGTAAGGCCCGAAGGCTACAAGTCTGAGTAAGAATATCGAATAACAAATGAGCTAAGACATAAACTAAGCTCCAGAAACTGAATAAGTGATCCTTGCTGATCAATCTGCAAAAATGTGAAAAGTAGGGGAGTGAGCACACAACTATGCCCAGTAAGCAGCGACCGTCATCAGTAAGGTCACTCAAAACAATTGAAATCAGAAGAGGAGAAGATAAACATTATATCCACAATTCTCAAACAGTCAGAAGCTTTCAGAAACAGTAACGAAGACAGAGGGGAACGCAAGAGTTCCCAATGCAGAAACAATCAGAGTTCTTAAACAGAAAGGGACAAGACACAATGCACACACTCAGAAGGGTCGAAGACCCATAGACCATAACAGGTCTCTCGACAACGCAGAAATGACTCTAATGAGCCAAAGGGTTGGCCAACCCCACAGAACAGAAAGGGAATGACCCACACTCAGAACGACGTCTACATGGTATACCACGGAATAGCTCGACCCAGCCATTCACGGCTCAGAAACAAAGTGTAATGTCCCAAACCAGAAGGATTGCATAAACAGAAGCAAAATTGCATTTAGATATGCCAGAACACTCACAAATCAGTAGTACAGTTCTTAGGGAATCCAACACCACAAACGGCACTCAAATCGGAGTTCAAACGAAGAAGTAATGCTGAAAACAGTGAGGTGTCCGAACTTGGGTCCGGACGTCGAAGTTCGGACGCAAGTCGAGACTCAGAAACCAGAATAGCCAAATGTCCGAACTTGTGTCCGGACATCAATGTTCGGACACAAGTCGATTGAAATCAGACAGGAAATTTCAGACCGTCCGAACATCAAGGTTCGGACAGGTTTTACGAGAAAAATCACGTGGAAGGTCCGACCTTGTGTCCGGACGTCGAAGTTCGGACACAGGTCGAACTAAAATCAGAAGAGAAACTAAGGGTGTGTCCGAACATCTAAGTTCGGACAGATGTTCGGACATACCCCGAACTTGGAAAATCAAAAAGGCAAAATGCACTGTCCGAACTTCAAAGCTCGAACGGAAGTTCGGACAGTGTGAAAACTGCAGATTTCAGAAGACGAACAGAGCAGAAAAACAACGCGATTCGACACCACGAATCGCCAATTCAGAACACACACCAAAACAGTCATAAATACAGGAGACCATGGGGGTTTAGCCATTCAGAAACGCAATTTAAACAGACAACAACAATCACAATCCGCACACAAATCGAACGACAAAACCTTGCAAACCCCATGGCTGAACTTCCAAACCGAATTGAGTAACCACCTACCTCGATTAGCAGAAGTATCGATCACACTTTAAGCAAAATGCAGCCCGGAACGCTCCCCAACTTGACACGAACACAATCACTAAACAACACAAATCGACAACCCACAGTCAGAAGTCAGACAAGAAACCTAGATTAACAACATTCCTCAATTTTGCAACCCAAACCTGGTTATTAGGACGCAGAGGAATCCAATAGATTACAACAGCGCAGCCTTAACAATCCGAATTCCCAACGCAAAGTCGTCGCCGCTGAATCAATACATTCGGAATCCCAAAATCAGAAACTGAGGGAGGAGAAACCAACAACGGAATCCAGAATTTTGTAGACAAACCTGATCGAAGAGGAGAACCGCCACAACAACGAGGTCTTCAATCTGATCGCAATGACAACAACACAATTCTCACAGAGGAGGAATGAAGAGAGAGAGAAAGAGAGAGGAGAGGCGCTCGTTCTGACTTCAGGAAACTGACAACGCTCCACGACCTATCTGACATGATATACAATGATCAGGAAAAGAAAAGAATTAAGGAATTCCTTTCCTTACAAATCAAATAATTAATTACCTTAATTAATTAATTGAATGACCTCCTTGTCCTTGACAATTAAAACAATGCCGCAGACGTCCCAACTGACAGAAAAAGGGTTAATCCAACTTAGAATAACATTGTAACGGATATAACATAAGGTATGAACTATGGGTTATAACAGACAAGCTTGAGAAGTAAGGATAAGTGAGTAACTAGGTGAATGAACTTGAATTGTAAGGAGCTAGTAGTTGTAAATCGGGAAACACGAAAGATGAAATGGATTAGGTTAATTATAGGTAATTAACCGCCCGATTCTATGTATGTTATAGGATTTGAATGAATCAAACACCGAAGGAGAGTCGGTGAGTCCAAGGACTACGGTGAACGGTATGATTTCTTCATGCCCTGTATCCTAACCTGGTTACCCCGATTTGTGTGCTTATTTGTTCACCTAAATAAGATAAATGCACGAATCGGAATTTAATGCACCTACTTGTGCTTGTTTTATTTTGTTCTTGCTATATTGCCTTGAACATTTAGTTTGTATAATTCATGAAATGAATGGATGAGGAGGAGGCGTATGCATACCTTGTTGCGTATTTGTGTAAGGTATTATTCCTTGATTGTGGATGAAGTCTTGGACATGAATGTGCACTTCTCACTAGTCGAGAGTGTGACGCCTTGGTTGAGTTGTGGATGAATTGGAAGGTTGTGATTGTAAGTGAAGTGTTGTTTGATTGGTTATGGTAACCTTGATTGAATTGTTATTTGATTGTGGAAGTTTGAATATTGTTGATGGCTTCTCACTAACTCCCTAACCATCTAACTCTCTAACATTGAGAATTGGGAATTGAGTAATTTGGAGTATCGGAGAATCCCGATATAGTTTCGGCCACGTGTGAGGATGAGGTTGCAAGAGAGATTGTTAACCGATTTCTGGCTATAATCTTTTCCATGGTCCAAACCCCTTAAATGGGTAGCAACCTGGTTAAGTGAACCAACTTTGAGCCCGGTGGTGGGATAGCCTTATCCCTGCCCGGAGGCCATACCGTCTTAACTTGAGATTTGATAAGAGAAGGATAATTTGGATTGGAAAGACTTGGTTTGTTGATTTGTGGAACTTGAGTATTGAGATAATGACATCCGATTAACCCGGATGCTAATTGGGCTAACCCATTGTGAAGTTTGATTGAAGTCGAACCTTGGTTGGTAATGGTGAACTTTGTGCTTGTTGGATTGAGTTGCCTTTGTGTAGTGAGTTTTGATTGAGACCTTGAGTAGTGAGTATTGAGTATTGTGAGTTGATTATGTGAGTATTGAGAATTGAATTGTGACTTGAGTGATTTGAGAATTGAGTTGAGTGTTGTATGACTTGTTGAGCTTGTGAGTAAGAGTACCCAAGAGAGTGGGAAAGGCAACGAGAGATAGAAACCCTCAAGCCTAATTATGTGACAAACTAAACTAACCTCTTGTGTGTTAGCGTTTGTGTTCAATGATGGACTATGATCGTGAATGTACATATATAATGTATGTTGTATGCATGCTGTTTGAAATAAAATGAATTGCATGCTCTCGACCAATTAGTCGGTGTACCCTCGCTAGTACGCGGGGTATGCGGAAGTCATATTCAGCGTAAGCTGAGCCCCTAGGGGCAACGTTTTTAGTGTGCAGGTACCCGAAGCGGACATGATCACAGTAAGAGACCGACAACTAAGCTTGGATAGCTAGGAGTGAAATATATACAGTAGTGAATTGCATAGGGCTTGTAGCCGGTCACCGTTCGAGAGTAGGTCGGAGTTGTGATTAAGCAAGGGTAGTTGTTAATTGTTTGTATTGTTGTATTATGGAAATGTAAGACCGAAAGGTCATTAATAATGTTAGGAATTGTAGATACTCGGTATTGCATTACATGGAGATTGAATTGTATATCATGGGAATGAAGGTTGTATTTGGGTTGAGAATTGATATGGGAATGAGATGTATCATTTTGTATAGTGTACTCGGTAAAGACCCATCAGACCGATAGTGTGTTGTATTGTTTGTTTGGAATTGGCCTTGTTAGCCACGTGGGTGACTAACGACATTGTTTCACCCCGGTCGTATTAGAATTTCCGCTGGTGTATGGTAAGGACGGATAAGAGTAAGGGGTGATTGATTACTGGTAGGGGTGTTAACACACGCACGCAACACAAACACAAAAAACACACAACATGAAACACAAACACACACAACACAAACAACACACACACGCACACAAACAACACATGCACACAACACCCACACAGCGCACACACGCACAACAACACACGCACACACACCACACACGCAACACACACACACGTGCACACACACACACACGCACGCACACGCACGCACACACCCCACACGCACATACACACACACACGCATACACGCACACACACACACGCACACAACACACGCAACACACACGCACACACACACACACACACACAATACACGCACACGCACATGCACCCAAACACAGCACACGCCACCACACGCATAACACACGCACAAGCACACAAACAACACACACACAAACGCACACAAAAATACACACACAGACACAAAACACAAACACACACACAACACAGTAAACAAACGCACAACACACGCCAACGAAAACAACGCCAACGCCAACACAAACACCCAAACACCCCCACACACAAAACACACTACACAAACACACACACACACACACACACACACACAACACACACACCACACACACACACACACACACACACCACACACACACACACACAACACCACACACACACACACACACACACACACAACACCACACACACGCCCACACACACACACACGCCCACACACACACACACAACACACACCACACACACACACAACACAACCCACGCCCACACACCACACCACACACACACAAACCACACACGCCCAACACACGCCCACACACACACCCACACACACAATGCACGCACACACCCAAGCACAACGCCCCCCCCCCCCCCCCCACCACACAAACACACACCACACACACACACAAACCACACAACACACAACACACACACACAACACACACACACACCACACACAACACACACACACAACCACACACACACACACACACACAAAACACACTACGACCCACACACACACCCACACACACACACACACACACACGCCACACACACACACACAACACGGCACACACACACACACACACACACACACACACACACACACACACAACACACACACCACACACACACAAAACAAACACACAAACACACACAACACACACACACACACACACACACAAACAACACCACACAACACACAAACACACACACACACACACACACACCAACACACACACAACACACACACACACAACAACACACACACACACACACACACACACACACACACACACACACACCACACACAGCCACAAACACAACACACAACACACAACACACACACACACACACACACCACAGCACACACACACCACACACACACAACACACACAAAACAACACAACAAACACACAAAACACCACACACACAAACCACACACAACAACACACACACACAACACAAACAACACACACACAAACAACACACCACAAACACACACACACAACCACCACACACACACACCACCACACACACACACACACACACACACACACACACACACCCACGCCCACAAACACACACACACACACCGCCCACACACCAAACACACACACCCACGCCCACACCAACAACACACAAAGCCCACACAACCGCCCACCCACGCCCACACACAGCCCACACACACACCCACACCCAAATGCAAGCAACACCACACACACACACACGACGCCCCCCCCCCCCCACACGACAAACACACACACACACACACAACACACCCACACACACCACGCCCACACACACACACCAAACACGCCCAACACACAAACACCAAGCTACACAACACAACACACGCCAACACACGCCACCCACGCCCACACACACGCCCACACACACACCACACACAAAATGCACTCTCACACACACCACACACGCCCAACACACACCCACACACGCCACACACACACGACCACACAACACCCACACACACACGCACGCACACACACACCACACATGCCCCACACACACACCCACAACGCACACCACACACACACACACACACATGATAAGGTGAAACATATAGGCTTTAAAGGTATAATTACCTTATAACTGCTACAATTTAAGCAATGTTTCCCACTTATTCGTGTTTCCCTAGATTGATGTTTTGATATGAACTGATGCACTTTATATGTTAAATATAGGAAAAAACCCAGGGAAATGAAATTTTACATCATAAGGATTACAACGCAACAAACGGGGAACAAATCAGGGAAAGAGACACAAAAATTGGTCGTGTCCGGGTCAACCTGGCCGGACTCAGAACCGGACGTCTCACGTCCTTATCTGTGTCCTGGTCCACTTAGCCGGACGTGACCCAACCGAGAATTCTGTGTCTTGTCCGGATCCGGACAACGATCCGGACAAATTCCGAGATCAGATCCAAACCGCTGTCTCACGTCCGGATCCGGACACAGATCCGGACGTCACACAGAGCTGAAAATTAAAAATGCAATCGCGCTGATAATTGGCTTTCGACGCAATTATCAACCGAAAGCAAGCTTTGCCCATACTCCCTTTAAATTAAGGCACCCATGCTCAATTACTCACAACACATCAAACTTCCACAAACGTTTGTTTTCCTTTCTAATCCTATATAAACCCACCTTGTATTTCATTTCAAATTGCACCTGACTCTCTGAGTCTCACCATTACACAATCCTCTATTCTCCCTCTCTACACAACATCTCTTCCACGATAAACCATCCATCTCCAGTCATAAATCCTTCTCCGTAAACCTTCATCCTCACTCACAGACATAACCCTGCTCACTGTGCTCCGTTTAGCGTAGTCCGGATCTGTGTCCGGATCCGGACACAACCAGAACAACCAGTTCGGATCTGCGTTCGACCCAAGATAGCCGGACAAGAGTGGAATTTGCAGAAACATCCCGACGGCCTCTAAAATGAGTTTTTCTGCTAAATCCCTCTATCCTTATGCTGTTTATATTGAGCATTGTTATTTTGTCCATGGCTGAGTAGTCGCTTTTAATTTCGGTTTACTATGTATCTCTAGAATAATTATTTCTGAACCTTTGTGATTTTCTGCAGTACAATAGAATAAAGTTCTTTTCCCTTATGAATTCCTAACTTGTTAATCTGATCAGTTAAATAAGTTTATCAGTTTGTTAGCTTATAAGTGAGAACTGCGGCTATCAATTGACTACAGGGAAAGAACCAGTTGGTATAGAGATGGTAATTCCTCTAAAACACTAGCTGACCATTAATCTAGACTACACTTAAAGCATTAGTAAACAGTGGATTCATAACGAGAGTTAGGTTCGGTCTTTGCTAATTAGAATTCGTGGAGCGGGAGACCGAATACGAGTTATCCTTTATTCTAGGGTTTTTACAGAATACTGTAGAAATCATTTAGGGGAAGAAATTGCAATCTAGAGAGAAGTAGTAAACCGAAATTTCCTTTATCAAACAAAAATCAAAAAATTATTTACCTATTGTTTATTGCTTTTTGAACTCTTTTACAACATTCACCATCATACAAAAACCCCAATTTCCTGTTATTTGTTTTGTGTTAAGTAATATAAACTAGCCGCTGCCTCCTTGGATTCGATACTCAGGGAATACTCCGAAATTTAAATTTGCTATAATCGACCGGTACACTTGCCGTTAGGTTAAACCCCAGCACAATTTACCGTTAGGTTTACAACACACCCACACACACACACACCACCACACACACACCCCACACACACCCCCCCCCCACACACACCCACACACCCACACACACACCCACACACACACACACACACATACGCACACACACACACACACACACGCGCACGCATGCACGCACACACGCACGCACGCACGCACACCGACACGCACACACACATACACACACACGCACGCACACACACACACACGACACACGCACCACACACACACACACACACATACACACACACGCACACACACACACCCCGTTCAATTTCACCGAGTGCTCCCGAAATACCTTCCTTCTTTGGTTTATCCCATCTTATACTTACCGTCTCTGAGCAAGTCCCGGTGAGTCATGGGCCGTAAGTCCCTGAGGTGTGGTTGGCGTATCAAGAGAGGATAGACGATGGCTTTGAGTTTCAGGCAATCAATGCTGAGAAGGATACGAAAAGGGTAGCGAAGAAGAAGAGGCTTGTTTTTGAATGGGAGATCGACTCAGCATTCCCGTCGGTCAATGTCCCATCTGTGTTTGATCAAGAAGCAGGAGGAATCAAAAGCTCTTACCATGCGGTAGTAACTAGGAATGAGGAAGTTATTCCAGATACTCAAACAGACGAAGAAATGTCAGATGATGAAAACGAAGAGACAGAGGGAGAAGGGGAGGAGGTAGACCCACCATGCCCAGTCATCAGGTTTCCCAAGAATTTCATCCGTGAGATCAATAGAGAATGGAAGAATTATCTCATTGTTAAACTTCTAGGTCAAATCCTCTCCCTTCCAATTATGGCTAAAAGACTAACTCAGAGGTGGAATATGAAGGGGAAATTTGATGTCCTTGTAATGGGTAATGGGTATTTTTTGATTAAATTTGAATTGCGGGTGGATCGAGATGTGGTGTTGTACGGGGGTCCATGGAAGGTGGCAGATCACTACTTGACGGTGAGGAGATGGCGGAGAAACTTTAATGTTTTCATGGAAGAATTGAGGAATCTAGATGTATGGGTTAGACTCCTGGACCTTAGAGCAGAGTATCTAAAGGATGAGTGCCTAAGAATGGTGGGGAGCAAATTAGGGAAGGTTCGGAAAGTTGAAATCTTTAAAACTAGGCTGAGGAATGTGTTTGCAGGGAGAGTTTGTGTCGGGGTTGATCTGTCTAAGCCTTTGATTGGTAAGTTTAAGGAGGAAGGGGATTATCAGAGAGTAGTCTATAAAGGGATCCACTTGCTTTGTTTCAGTTGCGGCTGCTACGGTCACTATAAAGATAAATGCCCCTTGTTGGAAAATGTTGAGGTGAAGATAAATAAGGGAGAATATAGAATGGTTTAGAACAAACCTGATGAATTAGCGGTGTTGGCTAATGAGAACTTTGGACCTTGGATGAAGGTAGCCAGTAAAAGAAGGAATGGGTTTAAGAAGGTGTCTGAGAAGGAAACTGATAAAGGGGAAAAGCAAGAAAGGATAGTGGCTAGATCTGGGGGTAAAGGTACGAATACCCAGCAAAATCATAAGGTTAAGGCGCCTGGTGGGTTCGCTCAGCAAGGAGTAAAGGCTTTAAGGAATAAATTCAAAATTCTGAACATGGATGGCACTTAGGACAAACTTGGGACCATGGTTCGACAGAAAGAAGGATCTATCAGTGAATCTAGACGAGGGCAGGAAGCACATGATACCGGGTACTCTCAAGAGGCTACCTTGGAGGCGATTGAGGACACGGAGTGGGTGGCTGATTCTGTTACTTCGGATCAGAAGGAGATTAATCCAGCTAAGTTGACTACTTCACATTTAGCTAATAATACTGCTAATAATTTAGATTTAAACTGTGCTACTGTTAATTTAGCTAGTGATACGATTGTCGCTGATCTGGAAGATGAGATTTTGAGTGGGAATATTGAGTAATGTGGTCTGCCTTCATTGTTTCTTTATCATGGTTTTAAATGCTAAAATTTTATCTTGGAATGTTAGAGGGGCTGCGAAAGATAGCTTTCTGTCATGTATTAGGAATCTGATTGCGTGTCATGATCCTGATATTGTGTTTATTTGTGAGCCTAGGGTTAGTGGTCGTAGGGCTGAGGACATAGCTAGTAGGATTGGTTTTCCTAATCTGTATATTGTGGATGCCTCTGGTTTCAATGGGGGACTATGAGTACTATAAAATCTGGTGTAAATATTTCTATAAGTAATTATGGTGATCAATTTATCCATACCAGAATAGATGATAATGTTCACAGCATTTTGACTACTTTTGCGTACGATACTGATAGAATTGTGTTGTGGAGTGAGCTTGATGCTCTTAGGATTGGTAATAGGCCCTGGCTTCTTACAGGAGATTTTAATTCTATATTATCTTTGGAAGATAAAAAGGGTGGAGTCAGGAGACTCAATAGGGGTAGTGTGGCTTTCCAAGACTGTGTACATTCTAGAGGGTTGATTGATATCCCTTTTCGGGGGCATAGATTCTCTTGGACCAACGGTTCCATTTTTGTTAGATTGGATAGATCCTTGGTTTCTACTGACTGGTCTAACTACTTTCCTAATTGTTGGGTGGATATCTTACCAAAAATAGGATCGGATCATTCGCCTATAGTTACCTCCTTTTCTCCAAAAGATATCTCTATTAGAATTTCTAAACCTTTCAGATACCAAGTTGCTTGGGCTAGCCATCCTGGATATCTGTCCACTATTGAAAGCTGCTGGGTTCCTGGGGGGGGGATATCATTAATAACCTAGGGCAGCTGAGAGAAGTCTTGGTCTGTTGGAATAGACACACATTTGGAAACATATTTTACCAAAAGAAGAGACTCATGGCCAGGATAGCTGGAATTCAAAGATGCCTTGAAAAAAAAACAGAGTGCTAAGCTGAGAGCTCTTGAAAGAAATCTGTTAAAAGACCTTGAGAATATTCAGGCTAGGGAGGAAATTTTATGGTTTCAAAAGGCTAGGGATAAGTGGCTGAAGTTTGGGGATAAGAATACTAGCTACTTCCATAGGAGGGTTCTTATCAGGAGGGCTAAAACTAAGGTGGTTAAGCTTCTTGATAATGATGGTGGTAGTGTTGAAGGGGCTGATAATCTTATAAAACTGGCCTTTAACTATTTTAGGGATTTGTATAAGTAGGATGATAGTAGAGTCATTCAGCCATTAGGCAATGATTTTCCTATTGTTGGTTTGAATGAGAGAAACTTTTGTAATACTGTCTCCACAATTGAGGAGATTTTTAATGTGATTAAGGATATGGGTAGTTTTAAGGCTCTTGGATCTGATGGGTTTCAAGCTTGGTTTTTTAAGAACCATTGGGAATTAGTCAAAAATAATGTCTATGATCTAGTGTACAAAGCTTTTGAATCTGGCCAGATTAATAGAGAGTGCAATACTACCCTCATATACCTTATTCCTAAGGTTCATTGCCCTAATAGTATAAAACAATTCAGGCCTATTGCTCTTTGTAATGTTACATATAAGATTGTCTCCAAACTCCTTGCTAACCGTTTGAAATCCTTCCTTCCATATGTTATCTCCCCTCTACAAAGCAGCTTCATTCCGGGTAGGCATATTCAAGATAATCAAGTGCTGATTCAAGAAATCATGTTTTCAATGGGTAGGACCAGGTGCAAAGATGGGTGAGCTATTCTTAAGATAGATCTTGAGAAAGCATATGATAGGCTCTCTTGGAATTTCATTAGGGATTCTTTACTCTGCCTTAATTTGCCTAAGAATTTCGTGCAACTAGTCATGTCCTGTGTCGAATCGGTAAGTATGAGAGTTTTATGGGAGGGCTGTCAATCTGATGAGTTTGTTCCTTCCAGAGGGCTCAGGCAAGGGGACCCATTATCACCTTATCTCTTTGTTATCTGTATGCAAAGGTTGTCACATCTGATTCATAATGCGGTTGTGGGTAAAAGTTGGGTGCCTATTAAGTTGGGTAGGAAAGGTCTACCTATTAGCCATTTATTTTTTGCGGATGACTTGATTCTCATGGGTAGTGCAACAATATCCAATGTGCTAAATATGATTAGTGTTCTCAACGACTTTTGTGTTGCTTCTGGAGAAAAGGTTAGTTTGGATAAATCAAAAATTTTGTTCTCTAAAAATGTTAGCCCCGCGAGGACGGTTGAGATCAGTAGACAGGTTGCTATTCCTCTAGCGGATAATCTTGGGAAATATTTGGGCATTAGTGTTTCTAATGGGAAGTCTAAGAGAGGTAACTTCAATGATCTCCTTGATAAAATTAAAAACAAAATTAATGGCTGGAAAGCTAAATCCTTATCCTTGGCCGGTAGAAGAGTCCTTGTTAATTCGGTGATCAATGCTATCCCAGTCTTCAATATGATGACTCAAAACTTCCTTATGTCATTTGTGACAAAATTGAAAGAATGAGTAGGAATTTTCTGTGGGGGCATAGTGAAAATGAAAGGAAAATTCACACAGTATCTTGGGATAAAATCTGTAAACCTAGGTTGGAAGGGGGCTTGGGCTTTAGGGATCTTAAGGTCATGAACAAAGCTTGCCTAGCTAAGTTATCTTGGAGGTTTTTGAATAACCAGGATAGCCTGTGGTGCAGAATTTTAAGGGATAAGTATACCAGGGCTCATACTAGCACTGCATCAAGGGTGTGGAAGAGTATTATTGGATCTAGAGACTTAATTGCTAGGGAATCCAAGTGGAAACTGGGTAATGGGTGCACAATTAAATTCTGGACTAATGTATGGCTTACTGAGTCCCAACTGATAAGTGTGAAACATATAGGCTTTTAAGGGCTTAATTACATTATAATCTGCTACAATTTAAGCAATGTTTCCTACTTATTCTGTGTTTTTCTTAAGATTGATGTTTTGATATGAATTGACACATTTTATGTGATAAATATAGGAAAAACCTAGAGAAATAAAGATTTTACATCATAAGGATTGCAACGCAGCAAACGAGGAACAAATCCGGAAAAAGAGGCGAAACTTGGCCACGTCCGGCCAAACTCATCCGGACACAAATCCGGACGCGCATCAAGATACACTTCCGGATCCGGACGCAAGCCGGACGTGACCCAAATTCCAGATCCGAGAGTTCTGTGTCTTGTCCGGATCCGGACAACGATCCGGACACAACCCGAGTTTCAGATCCAAAACCGCTGTCTCACGTCCAGATCCGGACACAGATCCGGACGTCACATAGAAACGAAAAATAAAAACACATGCGCTGATAATCAGGCTTTCGGCGCAATTATCAGTCGAGCGGCGGTTTAGCCCATGCTTCCCCTAAATTAAGGCACGGCCATGCTCAATTAATTTCCCAACTCACCACACCACTAACCTATGTTTTCCTCTCAGTTATTTAAACCCTGCTCCTGCTGCCATTTCAATTCGTACCAAACGCTCCAGTCTAAACATCACACTCTCCTTCTCTTCCTCTATATCATCTGCTCATCCACGATAATCCATCATCTCCATTCACAAATTTCCCTCCGTAACTCTTCTCCCTCACTCACAGACAGAAACCTGCTCACGGGCTTCATTTAGACCCGTCCGGATTGACGTCCAGATCCGGACAGGCCCTGAATACTGTGTCCGGATCTACGTCCGTCCCAAGACAGCCGGACGTGACACAGACAAGAGTGGAATTTGCAGAATCATCGACGGCTTCTAAAATCAGTTTTTCTGCTAAATCCCTCTATCCTTATGCTGTTTATATTGAGCATTGTTATTTTGTCTATGGCTGAGTAGTCACTTTTAATTTCGGTTTACTATGTATCTCTAGAATAATTATTTCTGAACCTTTGTGATTTTCTACAGTACAATAGAATAAAGTTCTTTTGCCTTATGAATTCCTAAACTTGTTAATCTGATCAGTTAACTAAGTTTATCAGTTTGTTAGCTTATAAGTGAGAACTGCGGCTATCAATTGACTACAGGGAAAGAACCAGTTAGTATAGAGATGGTAATTCCTCTAAACACTAGCTGACCATTAATCTAGACTACACTTAAAGTAATTAGTAAACAGTGGATTCATAACGAGAGTTAGGATTCGGTCTTTGCTAATTAGAATTCGTGGAGCGGGAGACCGAATACGAGTTATCCTTATTCTAGGGTTTTATTCAGAATTCTGTAGAAATCACTTAGGGGAAGAAATTGCAAACCTAGAGAGAAGTAGTAAACCGGAATTTCCTTTATCAAACAAAAATCAAATCAATAGTTTACCTGTTATTTATTGCTTAGTAGTGAACTCTTTTATAGCACTCACCATCACAAAACCCCCCCCCCAATTTCCTGTTGTTTTTATACTATTGTTTGTGTGTAAGTAGAAATTAAACTAGATACTGTCTCCTCTGGTTCGATACTCAGGGAATACTCTGAGATTTAAAACTTGCTATAATCGACCGGTACACTTGCCATTAGGTTAAACCACCAACAACAATTTACCGTTAGGTTTTTACCCTAACAAGTTTTTGGTGCCGTTGCCGGGGAGGCACGGTTGCTTAGTTTAATTTTTATATTGGTATTATCTCATTTAATTTTGTTTTGTTTTTGCTTTTTAGTTATTTTTGTTTTGTTTTATTTAATTTTACCCGTTTGAGTTTACTTTTACAACTACATTACTATCAGTTATCTGATTTTGGTTTATGGTTAAAACTCGTTCTGAAGGCAATCCTGAATTTGAGCTGGAACCTGAGATAGAGCGACTTACTAGAAGAAGTCGTCAGGGATTGGTACTGGAGTCTACAGTTGAGCCAGAAGTGTTTTTCAAGGACTCACCAGGTGATACCTTTGTTCCAGAAGAAGAATGTATTATGGACGGTATCAGCCAAGAAAGAAGGATGAATGACTACACTCGTCCGAATGTGGAGGGACTCACATCACCAATAGTAATCCCTGCACTACCGGAAGGGGTAGAGTGGCAATTCAAGACCCATTATGTCACGATGGTCCTGAATGCTCCACAGTTCAGTGGAACAGTTACAGAAGACCCAAATGTTCATCTTACATCCTTCCTGCGATTGGTTGGAGCATGTTCAACACCAGTTTCACAGGAGGTAGCCAGGCTAACCTTGTTTCCTTTTTCACTTAGGGACAGAGCTGCGGAGTGGCTGAACTCCCTATCTCCAAACAGCATCACTTCTTGGAGTGAGCTAGCAAATGCGTTCCTAGCAAAGTATTTTCCACCGTCCCGAATGCTGTCAATGAGAGGTGAGATCACGAACTTCAAACAGTATAGCGGTGAAACTCTCTCTAAAGCATGGGAGCGATTCAAAGGAATTGTAAGAAGAGTGCCACATCATGGTCTGGGAGAGGAAGTTTTATTGCAATCATTTTATAAGGATCTAGACCTCTAGAGCCATCTATTAGTTGATACCTGTGCATGAGGAAGTCTTATGGAGCTTCCAATCACCAGGATAAAGGAGTTATTGGAAACTCTTTCCAACTCAGCTAACCAATGGGGAGGTGCTAGAGTGGCTACTGAGATTTTTCCAAAGAAGAATGCAGGAATTTATGAGGTGGACTCGAATACCCTCTTAGCTGCTAAGATGGATAGCATTTCTACGAAGTTTGAGAAGATGTGCACATTGATGAACCCAAAATCAAACACATCGGCTATCACTGATTCATTCCCTCAATGTGAGTATTGTGGTAGAGGTTCTAACCTGTGCCAGTGTATTCCACCGCAAGAAGAGGCAGCAAACTATGTTGGTAACAGACCGGGTAATTATTCGGGAATCAAGGCAACCCGGGTTACCATTCTCAGCAGCAGAATCGTTACCAAGCTGGCGGTAACAACAATTACAACCAAAGACCCTAACAACAGTATAATTCCTCTTATCAGAAGCAGCCATTACAGAGTCAGCAAGTACAGAATTCGGGTGCTGGAGCGTCTTCTAGTATGGATGCAGTTCTGGCTAGAATGAATGATTTCATCTCGGTTAGCACGAAGAAGTTCAATGAGCTGGAAGCCTTCAATCAGGAGCAGAGAACCTTCAATAATGACTAGAGGACATTCAATAGAAACATCGAGACTCAGCTGTCTCAGATATCACAGCAGTTGCCTCTGCGTCCTTTGGGTTCCTTGCCTAGTCAGTCAGAGCAGAATCCGAGAGAGCATGTCAAGGCAATCACGTTGAGGAGTGGTACACAGCTTGACCCGGTGGTCCCTGAAGCTGAGGCTCCTCTTCTTGATTTTGAGCAGCATGAGGAAATCGCACCAGCAGGTTCTCAGGAGGAAGCACCTGAAGAAGAGGTGGCTATTAGCAAGGTTCCTAAGACTTCCACACCTCCACGACACGCAGTTGCTGAAGCGCCAGTTCCTTTTCCAAACCGGTTGAAGAAGAGAGACTTAGATGAGCAGTTTGGTAAGTTTTTGACTATCTTTAAGAAACTAACCATTAACATTTCCTTTTCTGAAGCTTTGAAGCAGATGCCAATATATGCGAAGTTCATGAAGGACATCCTGTCCAATAGGCGATCGTTAGTAGAGAAGGATACTGTGCAGCTTACCGAGAGCGTTTCAACTGTTCTTTCGAAGAAGCTTCCACCTAAGCTTGATGATCCAGGTACTCTGGTGATACCTTGCGCGATAAGTAATGTGAATTGTGGTAAGGGTTTATGTGATTTAGGTGCGAGTATTAATTTGATGCTCTTATCCATGTATTTGAAGCTTGGTTTAGGAGAATGTGAACCTACATGAATTACTTTGCAATTAGCTGATAGGTCAATTATTCTACCTAGAGGGGTGGTAAGAGATTTAACTGTTTCGGTTGGTACTTTTGCTTTCCCTGCTGATTTTGTTATTGTAGACATGGAGGAGGACAAGGTAGTACCGCTTATTTTAGGTCGACCATTCATGCGAACAACAAGAACCCTAATTGATGTGGAAGGAGGGAAGATTATATTGCGGTTACATGATGAGCAGCTTGTATTTGATATGACCAAGGCTGCTACTCACCCTTCTGATGTTCATGCTTGTTTCAGTTTAGATTATACTGACACCTTGATGCAGGACTATTCTTATAGTCTCGTGAAGCTGGAGCACAAGTCTTTTTGGGCAATCAAGGCACTGAATTTCGATCTGCAAAAGGCTGGTGATAAGCGTAAGTTACAGTTGTGTGACCAGGAGGAGTTTAGAGAGGAAGCTTATGGAAACGCCAAGATTTATAAGGAGAAGATGAAGAGGTGGCATGATAAGCTGTTGGTCAAGCGTGAGTTTCACGTGGGGGATAAGGTTCTTCTATTCAACTCCCGCCTGAAACTATTCCCAGGAAAGTTAAAATCTTGTTGGTCCGGCCCATTCACAGTGACAAGTGTCTCACCTTATGGAGCCATTGATTTAATCAACACAGAAGGTGAGACATTCAAAGTCAATGGATCCCAGTAAAACATTATTTGAGTAGTAACAGTGCCGAAGTTCACTCGGTGATCACTGTTTACAACCCGCCATGCTGAGTACACAATTGAACGGTCTAGCCAAAGACCGAAAAGATGGGCAGCTTGGTGGGAGGCAACCCACCATTATAAAATCTCTTCTACACTTTCTTTTTGTTGGAAATAATTTTCTTTTGATCTCTTGTGCATTTTCACATTTTACTATTCTACTGCAAGAGACCCTACTACCCTATTTCAATAAATAACTCTGCCTGGTTCCACTTGAGTTCTTCTGGTTTTGCAGATTTAATCTTTCAGGTACTTCATATGCTAAACTGAACTCAAGTGTGGGGAAATATCATGGCAGTACTCACCATGGATCAAGGAGTCCTTTAACACTCTTGCTATTTAATTTCTACATTTCTTGTGTCTATTTCATTTTTTGCTTGATTTAGTAATAGTTCCTTTTTATTTATAAAACAAGGAGATGTTTTAGAGTAGTAGTTTTTAATTTAAATATATATATAAAAAAGAGAAGTCTTAACGTGTCCGGCTAAACTTAGCCGGACACAAATCCGGTCACGAAAACCCAGCCACGTCCGGATTCGGACGGAAAACCGGACGTGACTCAGTTACACCCCGGCGCCGCGATTTCTCTTTTTCTTTTTCTTTGACTTATTTTACTTTTGTTTGTTAAAACTAACAGTACAACACGAGACTGCAGGTGAAGTGGTAATGGTTATACTAGGCAGTATTTTAATTCTGAATTGCTAAATTTCCTGTTTCTCTGAGCAGTGCAGCGTTCTAAAATGATAAATTTACACGTCACCTCTACTGCGAAACAAACGACTATAAGTACAGGAAATGGAACCACACTACTTGCGAACGTCTGCTAAGCTTGAATTATGGGGAGTATTCTTTCTCTAAATATTATTCATACGATTCAAATATTCCTTGTCGTTCGAGTTAATGCACTTTATTCTGTGGTTGTACATGCCAGTGGAAAACTAGCAATTTTTACTCTACACAAAACGCATACTGTCTGTGACTCATGAGGAATATCTGGACCCCTGCAAGACTTCAAGTGTGAGGAAGAATATCTTCCTCAATCTAGGACACCAGGGGAGTCTCAGTTCCTACTTTAATTTATTGGTGTTCCGCTTTTGCTTGCGTTAAGGGTTAATTACTGCACATGCATCTATTATGAGTATCGCATGTTTTGAAAGTTCTTTTACTTACATTTCTTTTATGACCAATGAGGACATTGCTCCTCTTAAGTGTGAGGAAGGAAAGACCTTTCCCTGAAAACATGCTAGTTATTCTTTAATGCCACACTTGAATTTTGCTGCTCTAATGCCTCTACACACCGAGTGAAATTAAACCAAGTGAAAACCGTAGGAATCTTTTTGCTTGATGAGGTTTGTATAAATAGTTTTAATTAAAAATACTCTCTTTTCACTGAAATATGGTAGATTGGCTAGTTGAGGAAACCAGATTATTTTAGCTTGGGATTTTGGAAATGAAGTGAATGTTTGGAATGAAAAGGATAAGGCAAGGTACTCCACTGATCAAAATTTTTTCTTAACAATAGCAGACCTCGTCTATCCGGTTATTAAGTCTTAAGGGTGCCTTAACACCTATCTACCTAAGGTCTCGGGATCTGGGATAGTTGGCCCAACACCATCTCAAGGATAGAGAGAAAAGTCTAGGTTATGGAATAACTCTACAAGATCTCAAATATTAGTTTGTTTGATACATAATTCTTGAAGACGAATGCTTTCAAAAGAGATAATTGCAGTTAAATTTATGCTTCTGATCATGAGTACGTGGTGTTGAAAGGTATTGCGGAATAAGGCATTACTTCACACCCCTTGTCATCCCAAGATTAGAGGAATGAAAATTGGTGGAAAGTCCCAAGCTAAGCTAACTTGTTTTCTGCAATCTAGTTTCTCTATGCTTTTACAAAATTGTTCTTCTTTCACTGTTTGTGAAAACCTACCTCTAAAGAGCAAGACTATTCTTTCATTTATCACTTTGTTTGATTTCACCCTGCACTTGTTTAATTTTGAGATTATTTGACAGTTTTAGAGATATTCTTATTCCCTATTTGCTTGAGGACAAGCAAAAGCTTAAGTGTGAGGAAGTTGATAAGTGTGAAACATATAGGCTTTTAAGGGCTTAATTACCTTATAATCTGCTACAATTTAAGCAATGTTTCCCACTTATTCTGTGTTTTTCCTAAGATTGATGTTTTGATATGAATTGACACATTTTATGTGATAAATATAGGAAAAACCCAGAGAAATAAAGATTTTACATCATAAGGATTGCAACGCAACAAACGGGGAACAAATCCGGAAAAAGAGGCGAAACTTGGCCACGTCCGACCAAACTCATCCGGACACAAATCCGGACGCGCATCAAGATACACGTCCGGATCCGGACGCAAGCCAGACGTGACCCAAATTCCAGATCCGAGAGTTCTGTGTCTTGTCCGGATCCGGACAACGATCCGGACACAACCCGAGTTTCAGATCCAAAACCGCTGTCTCACGTCCGGATCCGGACACAGATCCGGACGTCACACAGAAACGAAAAATAAAAACGCATGCGCTGATAATCGGGCTTTCGGCGCAATTATCAGCCGAGCGGCGGTTTAGCCCACGCTTCCCCTAAATTAAGGCATGACCATGCTCAATTAATTTCCCAACTCACCACACCACTAACCTATGTTTTCCTCTCAGCCTATTTAAACCCTGCTCCTGCTGCCATTTTAATTCGTACCAGACGCTCCAGTCTAAACATCACACTCTCCTTCTCTCCCTCCATATCATCTGCTCATCCACGACAATCCGTCATCTCCATTCATAAATTTCCCTCCATAACTCTTCTCACTCACTCAAAGACAGAAACCTGCTCACGGGCTTCATTTAGACGCGTCCGGATTGACGTCCGGATCCGGACAGGCCCTGAATACTGCGTCCGGATCTACGTCCGACCCAAGACAGCCGGACGTGACATAGACAAGAGTGGAATTTGCAAAATCATCAACGGCTTCTAAAATCAGTTTTTCTGCTAAATCCCTCTATCCTTATGCTGTTTATATTGAGCATTGTTATTTTGTCTATGGCTGAGTAGTCACTTTTAATTTCGGTTTACTATGTATCTCTAGAATAATTATTTCTGAACCTTTGTGATTTTCTACAGTACAATAGAATAAAGTTCTTTTGCCTTATGAATTCCTAAACTTGTTAATCTGATCAGTTAACTGAGTTTATCAGTTTGTTAGCTTATAAGTGAGAACTGCGGCTATCAATTGACTACAGGGAAAGAACCAGTTAGTATAGAGATGGTAATTCCTCTAAACACTAGCTGACGATTAATCTAGACTACACTTAAAGCAATTAGTAAACAGTGGATTCATAACGAGAGTTAGGATTCGGTCTTTGCTAATTAGAATTCGTGGAGCGGGAGACTGAATACGAGTTATCCTTATTCTAGGGTTTTATTCAGAATTCTGTAGAAATCACTTAGGGGAAGAAATTGTAAACCTAGAGAGAAGTAGTAAACCGGAATTTCCTTTATCAAACAAAAATCAAATCAATAGTTTACCTGTTATTTATTGCTTAGTAGTGAACTCTTTTACAGCACTCACCATCACATACAAAAACCCCCAATTTCCTGTTGTTTTTATACTAATGTTTGTGTGTAAGTAGAAATTAAACTAGATACTACCTCCTCTGGTTCGATACTCAGGGAATACTCCGAGATTTAAAACTTGCTATAATCTACCGGTACACTTGCCGTTAGGTTAAACCCCCAACAACAATTTACCGTTAGGTTTTTACCCCAACACCCACTTATTGAGTTTGCTTTAAATAGTGAGAGTATTGATCTAAATGACTCAGTTGATAAATTCTAGATTGTTGGTTCTGGCTGGGATTGGAATAAGCTGTCTATTAATTTGCCTGAGGATATTTTGGATACTCTTGCTGGTAAGGCCATTTTTGATTTGGAGACTGAGGACTCGATAAGCTGGCCACACGATAAGTCTGGACAGCTAACAGTGGCCTCTGCTTATGAAATTTTAAGGAAAAAGGGGAATAGCAATACCATTTGGAAGTTAATCTGGAGCCTTGATGTGCCCGAGAAATTCAAAACCTTTCTCTGGTTGGTCGTTCATCAGGGTGTTAAAACTAAACAACTCTTGTTTTGCCGGAATCTTTTTCAAACTAATAAGTGTGATGCATGTAAAGAGGTGGAGGATATTGAACATATCCTTAGATATTGTCCGGTTAGTCTGAAGGTTTGGAAATATTTGCTAAGGTCAGGATTTGACTCTTGGTCGGCTTCCACTATTGACTTCCCTGAATGGTTATCCTAAAATATTAAATGCAAAGATAAATTATCTGTTTATGGTGCTGAGTGTGCAGAAGGTTTATTTTCTGAGTGGTTAAACTGGTGTAAAATTAAAAAGAAAAGAAATTAAAAACTCAAATTAAACGTCGGGCTGCAAACAATTCCCGGTCGTAGTTAGTAAAACAAGTGTCGTATCCACAGGGAGATTGTTCAATTTATCCTAGTCTTGGTAGTTACTTAAAAACTGTAAAAAGGGGTTTAGCCGGAGGCAAGCTTGATTTGTTGTTTGATCAGTGCAAATATAATAAAAACAGTAAAAAGGTGAATTAATTGATGTGAATGAAAAAAATGTATCCTAGGATAGCGGGGGAATTTCCTAAATTACTTAAACATATTTATAACCTTGTCTCAATTATTTATTGCCTATTAGAGTTAATAATTGTCAGTTACGAACTCTTAATAATAGCCTTAATATTTTCCTGCTCAGTCCGGAGTGTAAATACTAAGATTAATTCCTTTGTGGTACCTAGACTATCTCAAAATCATGTGTTGATAGTTACCAAATAAATGCAGTCGTTTGTCGCGCAAAGCATTTAGCAATATTAGTTGAAAGGAATTAAAACAAGTTAACAAGTGAGACAGGTGATAAATATTGTTTACGTAATATTAGAAATAAACCCCCATCCTAGGATACAAAAGAAAATTACTCAGACATTAACGGAGATAAGAAGATTGCACCAATAGATTTTGACATTATTTCAGAGAAAGAACTGGTCTGCTCTCGCTCGTACTGCTGCTCTTCTATTTCTTTTGTTACTGCGTGAGTGTGGAATGTTGTGGTGTTACGGGAGGAAAATAAGTGGAAGCGAATGGATGAGTGTGGTGAAAATATTCTTCAGACTCCCGTCGTGCGTGTTGTATTTTTGGTGTTGAAGGGGCGAGTTTATATAGAGGCAGAGGAGAAGAAGGTCCGTACGATTTTGATTGCCGGTTGATTGCTCTCATTGATTGCAGGGGACAGAAATGAAACGCGTGAGAGAATTATGGTAGGCGCTGCGGCGGAGTAGATGGATATGGCAGAAGCGAAGTTGCAGACACTCGGGGGAAGGCAAGTTGCAGACGAAGACGAGCGAAGAAAACTGTCGCGCTTGTGTAAATATACACGCGTCCGCGTGCGCATCCGCCTAAAACTTATGCGGACGTGACTGAGCCGTCCGCCCGGCCACTTGTGCCGTCCGCTTCCCGTGTCCGCCTGAAATCCACGCGGTCGTCTCTGTTGTCGTCCGCATGCTCTCGTCCGCCTTGACTACCGCCCACAATATAGGCGGTTGTATGTTGTTTGTCCGCCAGTCTTGTCCGCCTGAAACACATGCGGACGCCATGAGTGTTGTCCGCCTTATAACAAGGCGGTTGCCTATGCGGTCTCAAGCAAGTATTGACCCATTCTCCTTCCAACTTTGACCGGCTCTAGATTCTTCGTTTGGACTCCGTTTTTCGAGCCGTCTGCGGCTATGCGTTGGTCTCTTCGTGTACTTTCTTCCTAGCTTGGCTTTTCCTCATGTTTAAACCAATAAATTTGTGAGATAATCAATAAAACATAAACTAGAGGAAAAACATACGATAAGTGAGAAATGAGCAGAAAAGTGCTGATATGATATATGAAATACACCTATAAAACATGCTCATTTAGACACTTATCAGAGTGGAGTAGAATTTTTGCTGGTGTATGCTATCTATTATGGAGATGGAGGAATGTTAAATTCCATGAAAATATTTCAGATATAGATCTACCATTTATATATCTTGATTCTTTTCTGCAGAGATATCTGAAGTGCGACGATGAGGACTCATCAAGGACAACCAGGGAGATAATCAGAAGCGGTTCCAGTTGGACTCCTTCGGTAACTGGTGTATGGAAGATCAATGTTGATGCGACAGTCACTAAGCAGGGCTGGCAGCTGGTGGTTGTTGCAGAGACTACAGAGGAAACTGGAATGGAGGCTTCACTCATTTTATGGGCCGATCTTCTGTGTTAGAGGCAGAGCTATGGGCCTTGTTCGATGGGTTGAGTCTAGCAAAGTGTAAAGGTTTTAGGTGTAACACCCCTCTCGATAAACACGTAATAATCCCTCACGTAGCAGTAATTAAAAGACGTCTTACAGCGGAAGAATAAACAACATTAACTCTCACTCGGGTGTCACCTGCCATTACTCGCCCATGCGAGTAACGAAGCAGAAACTAAAACCAACAACAAATAAACAACACTACCAAACCGCTGTGACAACGAGATAACTCCTATACATCATACTAAGTCCATAAACATAACCAACGACAAGTGAGCGTCTACCCAATCCCGAATACATACAACCGTACGATAATACAATCCACAGTCTAACATTGTTATACAAATAAATTTCCATGTGCGGTAATTAAAGTAAACCCTAACTACCCGGAGTCCCGCACTTCGGCTTCGACATTGATCAGTAACCTGCACAGAGCCATAAAGGCTCAGCGATAAACGTTGAGTTTGTTGGGCCTGGACCCTATTGGTCACTTAGTCATTTTAACCATCTTTTTATTAGATTGGTTTCATGCTTTACCAGTTTACAGATATAATTAATACTGCAAAAATCATGCATAAGCACAGAGCCATCCATTCAACCAATACAGTCATTACATTTCACAAACAACAGTTGCATAAACGAACGTATCGTAATATTGAAATAAAGTACAAAGTCGCTTTTAGCGAACGATTTCCATATTTATTAATATTCGGCCATCAAGGCCCCATCCATCCATACCATGTTTATTTATTTATTTACCAGTTGGTGTCAAGTTAGGACAACCCAAATTAACCTTACCAACTACTAATCCCGTCATTGCCGTCTAATCATCCCCAAACTTCTATACAAATGCAGCGGATAATCCATACACAGCAGCGGTGCTACAACGACGTTAGTCACCCACGTGACTAACAAGGCCTACTGCCGATACAGCATCGGTCTGATGGACCGGAATAACCGAATACAAACAAATACAATCACAATACAAACTCCAATCCCAACCCGAGTATACATAATTCTACATTCAAACAGTACTCTAGTTTACAATCCAATATGTTGCTAAGGTACACATCCAAAATATATTACTCCTCACGAGTTTATACAAACTTATCAAGAGTCTAACCTCCCACCCATGTTCTTATAATTCTACATGTTCTCAAATACATAAGGGTGTACCACTCGGTACACCGACACTTCAAAGGGCTACAAACCTTTTACAATTCATTACTATCAACAAATTAACCCTAGCTAACTAGGCATAGCAAGCCGGTCTTAACTTCGACTAAATCAGCTTCGGGTACATGAAAAATAAAAACAAGGCCCCTAGGGGATCAGCAAAAGCTGCATATGACTTCTGCATACCCCGCATACTAGCGGGGGTACGCCAACTAATTGGTCGCCCATATGCGATTCATTTTATTGCAAGCATACATGCTATTATGAACAACATTATACACATATAACAGTACATTCAACATGCTATCCATTGCATACAATGACACACACTTACACAAGGTTCAATTCATATAGTGAGGGTTAATTCACAAGTCAACCGAGGTCTTGAGATATACTCCTCAAGTTCTCACCTCAATCACTTTGTTAGTTACTCATCCGGGTTAATTTTCTTATAACCCAACAATTCCTAGCTTATCTCTTTAGACGGATAAGCTCTGCCAGTCTTACTCCAGTCGGGCACCACTATGTGGCACACGGCCCCGTAGGGCACCACTATGTGGCACACGGCCCGATAACAAGGGAGTTCGACCATGGACTGAGAAACAAACGCTTTGTTGTTTCCTCATCCTTGCACGCGTGACTCACAATCCCCTAACTCAACTCTCGGGTTAGTAATAATTTCCAGCCAGTGAGTTAGTCAACATTCGACTCCCTCACCATTCCCACATGGGACAAGGTGCTCAACTAACAGTTAGGTCCCCCCCCCCCATGTTAGTTTAGTCAAGTTCCGGGTTAGGTTGGTTCGCAAACAACCATTAACTTCTTACCAAACATTCAACCAATAAAGTACTTCACTCACAACCACACATTTCATGAATTATACGAACTTCAAGTTCAAATGCTATCCAACAAGAAACAATACATTCACCACACAAGACTTCATCCACAATCACATATATTCATGGATTATACGTCTTCACATCCCAATGCAATCCAACAAGTTACTTCGCATTACAAACATAAGGAAATACAAAAATCCGATTCATGCATTTATCTTGTTTAGGTGATAATGCACACAAACAAACAAGCCGAGGTAACCTCGTTAGGATACAGGGCATGAGGAAATCATACCGTTCACCGTAGTTGTTCGAATCCCCGATTCTCCTTCGGAGTCCAGTCATTCAAATCCTATAACATTCGTAGAATTGGACGGTTAATTATCTATAATTAACCTAACTCTTTAATCTTTAGAGTTCCCCGATTTGCAAGTACTTACTCCTTACATTTCCAAGCTTGTTTACATTTGTTACTTTCTTCAATTTAGTTTTCAAGCTTGTTTATACCACTAATGACCTTTATATGTCATTAATTAAGTCCTAATCATCTTATAGTATCATTACCATTCAATTCCCTAGCTTAAAACCCACTTAATGAACTTAATTTCAAGTTTCTGGGTTGGTCCGGGACTTTGTCCAGGTCCCAAGTCCCGGACCAATGCTAGTTCAAACTCTCGGCCAATTTTCATATATGGTCCGGGTAGAGGTGATCATTCGGGCGGGCGGGCCGGGTTCGGGCCGGACCAGGGTGGTTTTTTAGGCTCGTCGGGCCTACTCATGGAGACCGAGCCCGGTTTTTTATATCTTCGGGCCGGGCCGGGTAGGCCCGGTTTTTTTTCAGCTCTGCCGGTGCCCGGCCCGCCCGGCCCGGTTATTTACTTATTTTTATTCTTTAAATTAAAAATTAAATATATATATATATATATTTAATTTCAAAATCATTATTATATATAAATTTGAGTAAAATTTTATATTACATGTATATTAAATATAATTTTGATATATGTATATAAAATAATATAAGATATACATTATTTTGTATATATTTTTTAAAAAATAATAAATAATATTGAAAACCGGGTCGGGCGGGCTCGGCCCGCGGGCTTGAAAATTTGCCGCGGCCCGGCCCGGTTTTTTATTCGGGCTCATTTTTTTGTCCAAGCCCGCCCGGACAGCCCGTCGTATTCGGGCCTACCGGGCCGGGTCGCCGGGCCAGGCAGGTTTTTAGCAGCTCTAGGTCCGGGACCTTAGCAGGGACCTAAGTCCCAGACCAGGTACATAATACAACTCTCGGCCGTTTTTTTAGGTTGGTCCGGGACTTGGTCCTGGACCTAAGTCCCGGACCACTACAGATTTTTATCAGATTTGTGTTTTTTTTTGTTGTTCTTGACTCCTTCCTTTGCCCAATCTTTTCCCACACTTTACACATGTAATCTAACATGTTTTAACACTAATTCAACACTTTAAACCTCTCTAAATCATTCACTAAACTCATTACTCATTTACATACTAAACCACTCATTATTTTCTAACTTTCATTTCAGCACTTGTCTTAATCTTTCCTAGTTTCTCTTATGCTACAGATTTTTGCTCTCACTTCAACCATCAAATACCTCCCCAACTAATGCCATTTCTAGGATTTAATTTGCATTATCTTCCAACCTACTTCTACCCACTACTTAGCTCTCTTCCAAATCTGTTTTCTAAGTGGTTTTCTACCCACATCAACCTCCCAAGTCATTTAGTCTCTATCTAAATTTTGACATAGTCTCCCCTAATATTTATCATTCTCACCACATTGTTTTGCTCACTCATCACCACTCAGCACACCTGTTTATCCCAGAAGACAACACACAACTTCCTAACCACATTTAATTCAATATACCCACAAAATTTTCCTGCACAAACATCATCTATTCCCCATGGTTTTCCCAAGCTTTTAATCATCATTCAAGGAGATCTAAACAGCTTAATTCTATTCCTCACTATACCACAACATAACCTATTCTCAAAACACTATAATTTCCTCATTTCAAGCATTCAAAATCTGTTACAACAAGGTACACAAAACTAGTTCAAGGTAGGTGCATTTACCTTAGAATTTCTAGTTTCCTTTTCCTTCTTTCTTTCTCCTTCTTATTCCTTCTTTGTCTCTTGGTTTCTTATTCTTGTTCTTTTCTCCCCAAATCGGCAATGCTACAGCCACCCATACACACACCACACTAACTTTGCAATTCATCCTTAAACCAACCTAGCACTTAATGTACATGTTTGGGTTTATAAGGGGGTATTACCTTAGGCTCTTAGAGAGACTTTTGGACAGCCAAGAAGTGAAGTTTCCAGCTCCCAAAATGTATACCAAAACCGGCTGGAAATGGGAGAAAGCAAGGCTCAAATAGTGATTTTCATTTTGCACTAAAAAGCTGGAAAAAGATGAACTTTGAAGACCATTTTTACCTTGAAACAATGTAGAGATTAAGGGGGTCACAATGGTGGTCTTCAAGCTCCAAAATGAGCTACATCAATGGTGGAGAAGTGTGAGCTTTTCAGTTTTTGAAAGGTGGAAAATGAAGCCCAAAGAGAGGAGAGTGTAATGGTGTAATTTTTATATGATTTGGACAAGGTTTAAGCCTTCAACAATGGAGAGAGAGAGAAGCTGAAGAGAGGGGTAAAAATCGCCATTGTAGGCTGGAGGAAGGAGAAGACTTCAGCTGAAGGGGGAAAACGTGGAAAATGGGGGAGTAGGAGAGAGAGTCATTTTTTTTGCTATTCTACTTTTATATATTTGTCATTTAGTGTATAAAGTAGAATAAGATGAGAGGAGGGGGAGCTGGGAATCTCACACCCACACACACAATTAAAAGTCTGATTTTTATTTGCAAAGTGGACATGTTAGTTTAGCTTATTTATGCTTTCACCCCACAACTTTCATTTTTTTGCACTATTCACTTCCGGAACCCGTTTTCCGGAATTTTCTCGTCTAATTAATTTTAATGGTTCTAGACCTTCGCTAATGTATAAATATAGACATTTGATTGACTAAAATTATTACGGGTCCATTTTCCCGGTTAAAGTCGCGTTTTCCTGGTTTCCACGAAAAACACGCTTTAAGGTTCGTTTGTGTTTTTAATCCGTTTTAAGGATCCGTTTTCTACGGGATTTGTTCCCTCATGTTTATTTAGGCATAATTATAGGAATCAATTTAAGATCCTACCAAGGTTATATACCTTGTATAATTACTTAGTGCACGTTTTTACGTTTTATTATTTTTACGCATTTTCTTACTTTCTTTTCATTTACTTCTTCCACTAATGTACTTAAGGCATAATTAGGCCTCTAAATTTTACATTAGCATAATTAATCACCCTAATTAAGTCCGGGGTACTTCAACCTACCCCCCTTAAGGAACTTTGCCCTCAAAGTTGTTCAAAGATCAATGTTGGTGAATTATTATCTTTGTTCAGTTGACAATTCAATTGCTAACAATCACACATCACCACTCCTTACATAATTTCAATTCTGTCAAACAAGGTATTCGCATAACCCGCAAGCACAACACATGGCAAGAGCAACTCTCAATACAATTCAAGCAATACCTTCCAACTTCAAGCACAATGCAGTTCAACAATTACCACCAATACTCTACAACCAACCCTCTGGTTGTTTACATTGAGCCAAAAAATGTATATCAACATACATACAGTGCAATGCTATTCCGAAGCAAAGCAATACACACTACGATCCCGCAGGCACTCAGGTCATCTAGACACAAGACTTCTCTACATCCCGCTGCCCTTGGAATAATACAACACAATACACTACCACCGTTTCCGGTTATCAAACAAAGGACCGCAGCCCTCGGTTAGGTGGTATGCGTTTCAAACAAGTTCTTATTCTCAAGTCTGAAGAAAAATCCTTTTACAACCACAATCAACTCTCAAATCCAATTTATACTCATTACACCTATTCTATGCGTGATTAATAGTGCCCACTTAAGGAGAGCTTCAAGAATCATTCGACCCTGATGTGATCAGCATCAGTGTTGAACTATCTATCCACCCCAATTTGTGTTCAGTTTCCCTTGATCTGATCAGGATCAAGTTCGACTTCACACACCAGTTTCAAACAATCAAATAATTCAATTATTTCCATTTTCTATCTTTTTACTTTTCCTAGTCATGAACACAAACCATACATCTCCAAAGGATGGAATTCATTCCATCAATCATCCTCAAATTTACTCTCCACTTCTAGAACTTAGGTTATCAATGCTCTTAATTTACTTACAATTAATTTACTTAGGGATTCACTACCTATAGGACTCATTTAATCATCTATTACTCCTTTCATCCATTATTCTCAATCATCTCAAGTAGTCTAGACAAGAAATACAATACTTGTGGAGCTCCATCCACCAATTATTCTCAATTGTCTCAAAACAATCACCTAGGGAGCTTAATTCCCTCTAGGTTCTACACCGGTTTCATACCGATTTATGCATCGCAATGCCATGTCTATCATCAATTTGACATATACTATAGGGATTCTCATTCCCCCAGGAGTTTCTCTACTCCTTTCTACCGGTGATTTTACGCCGGAGTTACAAGATAGGTATAATTATCCTACGGTATTCGCATCTCCCGTGCACAATTACCATAACTAGGCTATGACTGAATACATATGTTTATCTAACATAAGTACCAATCACTAAATCAATTCTCGTTTGTGCTATGCACACTGTAGTTTACGTAATGAATACGTGAAACCTACACTAGGCGGTTTTTGCCCTACCCCCCTTAAAAAGGGATTACGCCCACGTAATCAACCATATGTTATCATTGAACAATGGTTCATTCAATTTGGGCATCTAGAAGCGTTCTAGCTTTGTACGGTCTATTATACAATATATTTTGGTCAAAGGGTAGTCCCTGCACCAAGAATTTTCCGTTGGAGTTTATTTAACTCATAACCGATTCGGTTCTAGCCTATCAAGCTTCAAGGCATTGACACTTAGCCATTCTCTCATACTTACTAGGTATATTAAACCTCTGAGTAAGGGCCCAATAGCTTCTGCTGCGCGACCCTGATAACTTTAGAGCTTACTTCGCCCTTTCTGTTATTCTAAATTCGTTACACATCCACTTCTTATCCCTCTTGTCCTGGGATATCCGGTTTCTCAACCGGCGCGTGGTATCTCTTACCGTGCGTGAACACATTGTGTTATAGATTCTCTATCTAGTTTTCTGGAAATCCATTTTTTATACTGTTCTGTACCTCTGTGATTACTCACTTAGTTCTTCCGACTTGTTGTCGGTCTGTGATCATTGATTCCTAGTTATTCACTTATGTAGTGCTATACCAGTATTCTTCTATTGTACGAGCTTACATCACTTATGCATCGATCCTCATAATGTTTATCATCTCCTTCCTGCTTTTATTCTAACGGAATTCACATGTTGTGACAGTCGGCATGTCCAACGTTCTTCGTGCATCATTGGCCGAAGGCCGCACGGTTGTTTCTAAATCTTCACTTGACTGGCTTGCGCCATATTCATTGTTGTGTTTGCAAGTCTCCCGTATTTAATGCGGTCGGTCATCTTCACAATTGGGTAATCTTATCCCAAGCTATCACTCCTCTTACCGAGTGGATTCACTAGGTATACGCTTTCAGTTCCTTATGAAGTTGCATCAGGAATGAACAATGCGTTCCTTGTGTGACCCTTGTTATGTGGTTTAGACTATTGGCTTCCACGCCCAGTCTACCTACTTACTCTTGCTTTTCAACTATGTTGAATCCTGTTCAAGGGTCTTCTTGTTGCCCATGTTATTGTCTACTGTCTAGTTGTATTCACGTAGTGGTCGCTTGTTGCGCACCACGTTCTTAGTAACCAAACATGTACTATTGGCGCAATTCCTCTACTATTGACTCCAATATCTCGTCTCACACTGGGAGTTCTCCAGGTTCGTGTGTATGGCTGTCATCGTATCAAACCGTAAGATCATTATCTTTTTAATATGGAGATGTTCTACTCCAAGTTCCATGTGTAGGTTGATCTACCTCACATTCTTTCATCACTTCTGATATCATTGCCCAGTAGCTTGGTTGGTCATTTGATGTGTCAAGATGGGCACTCACATTGTTATTTTTGACGTTCACTGTTTTGTAACCCTGGCATTGGATATAAGGTTTGGTTGTGCATTTTTGTTTCTCTACACACATCATCGGGATATCGCAAGGAACTTCAAGGGTTTTCTGGTCCCGTTCTCTAATAGCAGAGCATTCTACTCCTGATAAGTAAAAGTTCTTGTTGTGGGGTGTATTTCCACTCACAAGTCTCATGACAAGGTTTACGATGTTAGTCTCTACTTATGCCCTTCTGCCATTCGTGCAATGGCTCACCATTTGGTTAGTTGACTACAGAGTATACTACCCATTAATTCTCTATGCTCTTTGAGCGTTATCATTCCACCATTCTCATTGTACACATTTAGTGTTCTCTTCAATCTGACTACTCTTTCGGTTTCAACCGCTGCTATCAAAGCTTCCTTATTCATACTATTTTTTTTTAATTTCCCTTTACTCTTTCAAATTGTTCCTTGGCAATGATCATATGCTCAAGCCTCAATATAATTATATTAGTAGGTGTGAAAACTTCTACTTTGGCGGTTTCACAATGGCGGGGTTTTTTTTATGTCCCGATATCACTATTACTATAGAGGGCAGGTAGACAACTAAAGCCTTGTCAATAGTATACTAGGCTGACGCTCTAGTGACAACAATACTAAGGTAGTATTTACTCAATGCTACTCATTACATTGCACTTAAATCAAGTGGTTCGATTGCTGCTCTCTTCGTGGTTGCAATAATATCTCTTCCCTTACTGGTCTCATTCTTGGCGATCCTTCTTATTATTCAATGTGGTTTGGCAACCGTTTAAATCTACACCACGTAGTTGGTTCATGGCTCTTAAGCCACATTGCTTCGAGCTATGCTCTTTGCAAGCTGTTTATACAAGTTTCTGCTTCACCGTATACCATCATATGATTGGAGGTATTACTGGGCTCCATGGTGTGTTCGTTGCATTACGCTTCCGTTCGTGGGAGGCCCCTTAGGCAATCCGGTATTAGTCAGCGCCTCTTAGTGATTTAGGGTATTTCCTGCTAGTTGGAATTCCTTCGGTGTTCTAACCGAGTGTATTCGCTTTAACACTTGTGTTTTTATCATGATATTCTGTTTAACTACTATTGACTTATACACCCTTCAAGGATTGCTCCTGGGTGCTATTTAGTTACGCCATTACATTTGGCTACTAATTATGGGTGTGTTTCGCCAATATACTGCTTGTGGTACTATATACTGGACCTTCCCGTCTAGGGTTGCACTGTCTCCCATTGTAGGGTAGACCATTGATGCTTTCTCCCAATGTTCTTGATTGGGTTTAACACCTTCTCCAATAATGAATTATACTTCCCGGTAATCCTTGTTATTGCTCTTGGGACTCCGTCCCGTTCGTTAACATTGGGCATTTGCCTTACTATGTTTAGGGCTGGGTTTCTTCCAGCTATCATGCTTTTGCTCCAAGATTGTTGAGACATCTCCAATGTCTACACTTATCGTTCTGTGCTCCTTTCACTTTCTATCTCTTGCTTGTTATCCTTAGATGAATTCTCTGATTCCCTTAGGCTCGTTACTTTAACTGTGTTCCTTCTCTTCAATCGTCTCAGGTGCCTAACTGTTTTGGTTGAACTTACTTACGGTCCGTAGAACGGAGTCCACTACTCCTCGTGCTCTGTACACCACTCGTATACATATGTGGGGTACCTTACTGATACATTGCTACTTACCTGACCATCCTACATGTAGGTCTGCCAGGCTCGCAAGCTCCTATCGGAGTGCGGTCATCCCACATCTCATTTGTGTACACTCGTAGTGTTAGTCACACGCCTAGGTGGAGTATTCTGTTGTCAACTCCTCTTATATCGTCCTATGTTATCTTATTGTATATCTGTTGGTTTGGTTTTAAAAATCTGGGTTTAAAAGAAATATTTTGGGTTTTTAAAAGGAAAAAAAATTTGGGTTTGAAAGAAAAACTTTTATGGCACTTCAATGCCGGGTGGATGTGACTGAGTTCAGCTTCTCGCTAACTGGTATGTCCAGTGATACAATGGTCAGGCCGTTAGGCCCTTCCAAGGTTCCGTTTTAAGGTTGCTAGGATTTGTGATCCTATAATTGCTTCCTTCGTTATCTGGGTACTTCGCTAAGTGCTTGTCGCTTGTTAGAAGTTCCTCTAGTAGTCTTGTTATTACCGCACTTGCCGTTAGAAGTTCCTCTAGTAGTCTTGTTATTACCGCACTTGTCGTGGCAAGTGCGCGGGACTGGTGGCTTTTGGGTAAACCTATACCGGTTATGGTGTGGTTTCCATGCGAATTTGGTCATCTCACGGTCTCTACCTTTGGTTCCTTGATCTTAATTAGTGACTTACAGAGTCACTGCTCAATGGTTTTGGCATGACTGTCGAGGGTTAGGGGGATTCCCCTAGTTTCGGAGACCCATATTTACTTATTCTACGCTTTTCCTGATTGCGCGTTCCCACACGGTGACCGTGGTTACTAGGTCTTACCCTGTTTAGGTACTACTTGTGTAGTCTTATCAGGTTATATTCCGTGAGTGTTCTCGTAGCTGCTTGGGTTATGCCGGCCAGGTATTGTAACCCTTTGGCGTTGTAGTCCTGGAGTTAACCGCTCCAGACTATTTCCTTAGTCGGTATGTATACCGTTGAGGTTATCATCTAACAATTGCGGTCCCATAGACTCATGTCTCGGGTTTTGTTACTGCTCCTTTATCCGCTTCGTTGCACGCTTAGTGCTTCTTTTTCTGCTGCTGCTTGACCAGCTAGGTCCTCGCGACTACTAAGCATGTCGCCCCATATTGTTGTAAATTTCAGTCTCCTTATGGTTAGGATTCTCAATCTTCCGCTATTAAGTGTGGGTTTGTCGCTCAGCTGGAATCGTCTCCAGGATTCCGGTTCTAAGAATCTACCATTTGACAGGTTCTATGCTCTTATAGGAATAGTGTTTAACTGCCATATCGGGTTTTCCGAGTATGAGAGGACTTTCTGTCTCTCTGGCGTTCTTCCCCGAGCTTTATAATGGGGGTTGTGGAGGGCGGGTTTGGTATCGTAGGTATCCAGATCACACTGGTAGTTCCTATCTAGCGTCTCTCACGCTACCACTCAGCCCTTAGTCCTAAGCTTCTAATTCCTAACTCGGTATTTCCTAAACTCGGTATTTCCAGTCATCAGAGCGATACTTCGCTCTGATACCATTTTTTGTAACACCCAAACTGCTAATCCCGTCATTGCCGTCTAATCATCCCCAAACTTCTATACAAATGCAGCTGATAATCCATACACAGCAGCGGTGCTACAACGCCGTTAGTCACCCACGTGACTAACAAGGCCTACTGCCGATACAACATCGGTCTGATGGACCGGAATAACCTAATACAAACAAATACAATCATAATACAAACTCCAATCCCAACCCGAGTATACAAAATTCTCCATTCAAACAGTACTCTAGTTTACAATCCAATATACCGAGTTGCTAAGGTACAAATCCAAAATACATTACTCCTCATGAGTTTATACAAACTTATCAAGAGTCTAACCTCACACCCATGTTCTTACAATTCTACATGTTCTCAAATACATAAGGGTGTACCACTCGGTACACCGACACTTCAAACGGCTACAAACCTTTTACAATTCATTACTATCAACAAATTAACCCTAGCTAACTAGGCATAGCAAGCCGGTCTTAACTTCGACCAAATCAGCTTCGGGTACATGAAAAATAAAAACGGGGCCCCTAGGGGCTCAGCAAAAGCTGCATATGACTTCCGCATACCCCGCGTACTAGCGGGGGTACGCCAACTAATTGGTCGCCCACATGCGGTTCATTTTATTGCAAGCATACATGCTATTATGAAAAACATTATACACATATAACAGTACTTTCAACATGCTTTCCATTACATACAAAGGAACACGCATACACAAGGTTCAATTCATACAGTGAGGGTTAATTCACAAGTCAACCGAAGTCTTGAGATATACTCCTCAAGTTCTCGCCTCAATCACTTTGTTAGTTACTCATCCGGGTTAATTTTCTTATAACCCAACAATTCCCAGCTTATCTCTTTAGAAGGATAAGCTTTGCCAGTCTCACTCCAGTCGGGCACCACTATGTGGCACACGGCCCGGTAACAAGGGAGTTCGACCGTGGACTGAGAAACAAACGCTCTGTTGTTTCCTCATCCTTGCACGCGTGACTCACAATCCCCCTAACCCAACTCTCAGGTTAGTAATAATTTCCAGCCAGTGAGTTAGTCAACATTCGGCTCCCTCACCATTCCCATATGGGACAGGGTGCTCAACTAACAGTTAGGTCCCCCCCCCCCCATGTTAGTTTAGTCAAGTTCCGGGTTAGGTTGGTTCGCACACAACAAACATTCAACCAATCAAGTACTTCACTCACAACCACACATTTCATGAATTATACGAACTCAAGTTCAAATGCTATCCAACAAGAAACAATACATTCATCGCACGAGACTTCATCCACAATCACATATATTCATGGATTATACGTCTTCACATCCCAATGCAATCCAACAAGTTACTTCGCATTACAAACATAAGGAAATACAACAATTTGATTCATGCGTTTATCTTGTTTAGGTGATAATGCACACAAACAAACAAGCCGAGGTATAACCTCGTTAGGATACAGGGCATGAGGAAATCATACCGTTCACCGTAGTTGTTCGAATCCCCGATTCTCCTTCAAAGTCCAGTCATTCAAATCCTATAACATTCGTAGAATAGGACGGTTAATAATCTATAATTAACCTAACTCTTTAATCCTTAGAGTTCCCCGATTTGCAAGTACTTACTTCTTACATTTCCAAGCTTGTTTACATTTGTTACTTTCTTCAATTTAGTTTTCAAGCTTGTTTATACCACTAATGACCTTTATATGTCATTAATTAAGTCATAATCATCTTATAGTATCATTACCATTCAATTCCCTAGCTTAAAACCCACTTAATGAACTTATTTTCAAGTTTCTGGGTTGGTCCGGGACTTTGTCCGGGTCCCAAGTCCCGGACCAATGCTAGTTCAAACTCACGGCCAATTTTCATATATGGTCCGGGACCTTAGCAAGGACCTAAGTCCCGGACCAGGTACAGAATACAACTCTCGGCCATTTTTTTAGGTTGGTCCGGGACTTGGTCCTGGACCTATGTCCCGGACCACTACAGATTTTTATCTGATTTGCGTTTTTCTTTGTTGTTCTTGACTCCTTATTTTGCCCAATCTTTTCCCACACTTTACACATGTAATCTAACATGTTTTAACACTCTAAACCTCTCTAAATCATCACTAAACTCATTACTCATTTCCATACTAAACCACACATTATTTTCTAACTTTCATTTCAGCACTTGTCTTAATCTTCCTAGTTTCTCTTATGCTACAGATTTTTGCTCTCACTTCAACCATCCAATACCTCCCCAACTAATGCCATTTCTAGGATTTAATTTGCATTATCTTCCAACCTACTTCTACCCACTACTTATCTCTCTTCCAAATCTGTTTTCTAAGTGGTTTTCTACCCACATCAACCTCCCAAGTCATTTAGTCTCTATCTAAATTTTGACATAGTCTCCCCTAATATTTATCATTCTCACCACATTGTTTTGCTCACTCATCACCACTCAGCACACCTGTTTATCCCAGACGACAACACACAATTTCCTAACCACATTTAATTCAATATACCCAAAAACTTTTCCGGCACAAACACCATCTATTCCTCATGGTTTTCCCTAGCGTTTAATCATCATTCAAGGAGCTCTAAACAGCTTAATTCTATTCCTCACTATACCACAACATAACCCATTCTCAAAACACTATAATTTCCTCATTTCAAGCATTCAAAATCTGTTACAACAAGGTACACCAAACTAGTTCAAGGTAGGTGCATTTACCTTAGAATTTCTAGTTTCCTTTTCCTTCTTTCTTTCTCCTTCTTCTTCCTTCTTTGTCTCTTGGTTTCTTATTATTGTTCTTTTCTCCCAAATCGGCAATGCTACAGCCACCCATATAAACACCACACAAACTTAGCAATTCATCCTTAAACCAACCTAGCACTTAATACATGTTAGGGTTTATAAGGGGGTATTACCTTAGGCTCTTAGAGAGACTTTTGGACAGCCAAGAAGTGAAGTTTCCAGCTCCCAAAATGTATACCAAAACTGGCTGGAAAGGGGAGAAAGCAAGGCTCAAATACTGATTTTCGTTTTGCACTAAAAAGCTGGAAAAAGATGAACTTTGAAGACCATTTTTACCTTGAAACAATGTAGAGATGAAGGGGGTCGCAATGGTGGTCTTGTAACACCCCAACCGCTAATACTTTCATTATCCTTTAATCGTTCCCATAATTACTTTACTCGCAGTGGAATACTAACTTACTCCCGGCGGGTGATACAACGCCGTTAGCCATTCCAAGACTAACAAGGCTACGACTACTTACAGTAACGGTCTGACGATTAGAATATACCGAATAACAAAAATACTTACAATTCACTTCCAATACTTACTTACAACCTTGATTACCGAGTATCCAAAAATATACGAATTACATTCCCATTCTATAAGGCTATACCAAAAATTACGAGTTTGTACATCTACTCATTCTATCCAATCACAATTTCATTATCCAAAAAGGTGTACCACATGGTACACCGGCTTCTCAAAAAGGCCTAAGCCGTGTACAACTCAGTACACCATTTCACTCTACTAGCTACTTCCAAAAAGAATCCATCTCGGTCTTACCACGACCTTCAGTTCTCACGAGTACCTGTAAAATAAAAATGGTGCCCCAAGGGGCTCAGCTTACGCTGCATATGATAACCGCATACCCCGCGTACTAGCGAGGGTACGCCAACTATTTGGTGGAATACATGCAGTTCATTTCATTCATACGTACATACATGCTTTTATACACATTGATACAATACATCACAAGGCATACGTGCATACAATCCAATACATACAAGGAAGACATTACAAGTCAACCGATCATACTTACCATTACGGAGATACGCTTCCCCAATACCTACGCAAGGCTTGTTAGATTCTTTACTCACCCAGGTTAGAATGGGTGTATTTTACTCTTTTACTCATGATCAATGACTTACAATAGTCAAGATCGTTACTCATACAAATACTTACTTACTTACTCATGTTAAGTCGGTGTGACCTCCGGGCAGGGACTACTATATCCCACTACCAGGCTTTAGGGTGGCTCACCAATCTAGGATGCTACCCATTCGAGGGGTTTGGTCCATAGAAAGGATTAAGGCCAGGATTCGGATCCAACCTCTTGTGTTTCCTTATCCTCACGCGTGGCCGAAACTATATCGGACTTCTACTCATTCCATTTTACTCAATACTCAAGTTAGGAGTTAGGTGGTTAGGAATTAGTAGAAGTCGTTACACCCATACCAAGGGTTACTACACTACATAAGTACACATCTATATACACATACACTTCATTCTCATCCATATATTTCATGAATTATACAAACTAAATGTTCAAGAGTATACAACAACAACAATATAGCTCAAACATAATTAAGTGCAATAGAAGTCCGATTCGTTCATTTATCTTATTTGAGTGATCACATAAGCACACAAATCGGGGTAACCAAGTTAGGATACAGGGCATGAGGAAATCATACCATTCACCGTCGTACTCGTACTACCAGTTCCCTTCGGAGTTCAATTATTTGATTCCTATACATACATGAAGTTGTATGATCAATGATTTATTATTGACCCAACTGATTCCTTCATTAATACTCCTAATGTATACTTATTATTTCTTTACACTCATACTTGATTATGAAAATCATTCCATTCTTGTTACTTCTTAAACTTGCTTTCTTACTCATGTACTTACTTTCTTACCTTTACTACTTCCTTAATGGTGTACTACTATATATATACATATGATTGCTATAATCATTTTTTTTACTCGACCGACCTTACCCAGGGTCGGACCCAAGGTCGGTCGAAGTCAGTAGGTTTCATCACTGGAAAATTCAGACCCGACCAACCTTGCAAGTCCGGTCCCAAGGTCGGTCCAAGTCAGTAGGTTACGATACTGGAAAATTTAACTTCGACCGACCTTACCCAAGTTCGGTCCTAAGTCCGGTCGAAGTCAGAAAGTTTTCGTTCTTCATTTTTAGACTCAACCGACCTTGCAAGGTAGGTCCCAAGGTCGGTCGAAGTTAGTGTGTTCTGGGTTCGAGATTCTGGACTCGACCGACCTTGCCAAGTTCGGTCCCAAGGTCGGTCGAAGTTAGAAGACTTCCCGTCTTTGTATTTTAAGGCTCGACCGACCTTGCAAGTTCGGTCCCCAAGGTCGGTCCGGCCCAGTACTCTTGTTTTAAAAATCTGTTTTCAATCCTTTCTTTACCCATTGCTTCCCCAATCTTTACCAACACATTCCCTACATGTTTACTACTCATTTTGATGCTTAAAATCACCTTAATTCATCTACCAAACTCATTACTCAATTTCTACATCCACTTACACAATTTTTCCTCACTTCTTTTCAACACTTATACTAGTTTTCATTTCACTAATGCTACAGATTTTGTTTTCCCTCTTATGCTACAGATTTTCACCCAGACTTCTATCCTCCAATACTCCCTCAACTAATGCTACTCCTAGCATCCAAAATGCATTACTTTACATCCTAGTTCTTCTCATGACCTAAATCCTTTTCAAATCTGTTTTCAAAGTATTAAACACTCACTCTAAACTCCCCAAATACACCTAGCTACTACCTAGGTTATTTCATCTTCTTACACAACTATGTCCTCAAATTCCTAGACAAATTTTAACATAGTGTCCCCTATATTATTTACGTTGCCCACACATTATCTCAGCTCACAACTTCCATACAAATTCACACATCATTATACACACTACAACACAATGTTTTTCCTGCACACACACATACATCCCCCCTAGTTTTCCCAAGCTTTTAAACATCATTTCAAAACATCAAAACTGTTACCTTACCTTTCCTCATTACACTACACATACTTATTACTCATTACCATACACATTACTCTTTTTTAATGCTTAAAACTGTTACATTACACTTTACAAAACTAGTTCAAGGTAGCACAATTACCTTGTGTTCCTAGTTTCTCCTTTCTTTCTTCCCTTCTCCTTTCTTCTTTCCTTCTTCCTTGTTCTTCCTCACATCACAAACAATGCTACAGCCACCATACCAATACACAACACTACTTAGAATTCATTCCCAACTAACCCTAGAATTTAGACATGTTTTTAGGGTTTAGGAAAGAGTATTACCTTCCAACCAATGAATGAGGTTCTTGTCTAGCAAGAGAGAAAGATTCCTAGCCCAAAGAAGAAGCCAAAACCGACAGGAATACAAGGAACAAAACAAGGCTTACTTTGAATTTTCATTTTACCAAAAAGGGCTAGAGAAAGATGAGTTTTCAAGATTATTTTTACCTCAAACTAACAAGGAGATGAAGGTGCTTCTAATGGTGGTCTTAATGCTCCAAATGCAGCACACCCATGGAGATGAAAATGGGTGTTTTCAATTTTTGAAAGGAGGAAGATGCTCTCCTTGATTAGATGATTTCAATGGTACTAATTTTGAAATTTTTGGAGAAGGATTGAGTGTTGAACAAGAGGAGAGAAGTGAAGAGTTGTGTGAGGTTGCTCAAATATCCATTACTGTCGCCCAAGGAGGAAGAAATGAAATAAAGAGAGAGAGTGTGTGAGAGAAGAGGGGGAGTAGGAGAGAGAGAGAGTGATTTTTGCTTTTTACTTATTTTCTTGTCTTTTAGCAAATAAGAGGGAATTAAAGAGAGTGTGAGAGACGGAGGGGCAATCGGCCACCTTATACACACACACTTTTGATTTTTATTTGCAATAGTGGACACATTAGTTTTGTTTTATTACTGTTTACACCCCACAACTTCTCGGTTGTTACAGTTTTTACTAACCGGAACCTGTTTTCTGGAATTTTCTCGTTTAATTAATTTTATTGGTTCTAAACCTTCATTAATGTTTATTAATGACTATTTGGTTGACCAAAATCATTACGAGTCTATTTGACCCGCTTAAAGTCGTGTTTTCCCGGTTTCCTCGAAAAACGCGCTTTAAGGTTCGTTTATACTTTTAATCCATTTTAAGGATCCGTTTTCTCTGGGATTTGTTCCCTCGTGTTTATTTAAGTGTAATTAAGCCTCTAAAATACTTATTAGCCTAATTAATCACTATTTTTAATTACGGGGTATTTCAATCTACCCCCCTTAAGGAACTTTGCCCTCAAAGTTGCTCAAGGTTTACGGTTTACTATTTCTACTCATTTGGCAACCCAATTGCCACAATGCATTTTACTAACACCTTACGATGTGTTCACAATTCCTACGCTGCAATCATACACCATCCAAATACAATACACCATCCACAATTAAAATGCAATACGTAATACACAATACACAATCCACTTTACACATTACGCAATACCATTCCACAATACCATTCCCAATGCATTACTCATTACACACATATTGTACACATTGTACTACATGATGAATACTATTAGCACTACATTGTGCCAACCAAATACAATTAGCACTACATGTGCCAACAAAATACAATTACAATACATACATACTATACAATGCTAACCCGAAGCAATGAAAAAGTAAAAAGGTTCTACCCCCCTTAAAAGGGGTACGCCCCGTACCCTCTGTACTATATGGATACTAGACATCTAGTCTACAAATAGATTTGGGTACTTCACATTCATGGCATCTTCTAATTCCCAAGTCGCTTCCTCGACATCTTGTTTAGACCACAAGACCTTCACCATTCGTACAGATTTATGGCGAGTGTCTCTTGTCTTCGTATCAAGGATTCGCAGTGGAGTCTCGACATATCTCATTATCGGCTCTAGGGATAGCTGCTCGGGTTCTAATACATGAGAGGGATCGGCTATGTATTTCTTGAGTTGTGATACATGAAAGACATCATGAACACGCCCCAATTCTTCAGGTAATGCTAGCCTATAAGCCACGACTCCAATCCTCTCGGTAATCATGTACAGGCCTACAAATTTTGGGCTCAGCTTGTCCTTCTGGCCAAATCGAAAGACCCCCTTCATAGGTGAGACACGCAAGAACACTTGGTCGCCCACGGCGAACTCGAGGTCGCGTCGTCGCACATCCGCATATGATTTCTGTCTATCTTGGGCTGCTTTCATATTTGCTTGAATTTGTTGCACTTCTGCTTGTACTTGTTCTAAATACTCCGGTCCTATGATGACCGCTTCGCTTGACTCATCCCACCACAACGGGGTACGGCAAGGTCTACCATACAAAGCTTGGAATGGCGACATCTTAATCGAAGCATGATAGCTATTGTTATACGAAAACTCGATAAGATGAAGCTTATCAATCCAGCTCCCCTGGAAATCTAAGGCACATGCCCTAAGCATGTCCTCAAGTGTCTGGATGGTCCTTTCTGTCTGACCGTCGGTCTATGGATGGAAGGTGGTGCTAAGCTTCAACTCAGTGCCAAGCGCTTCCTGTGTTGCTCTCTAGTATCTCGAAAGAAATCTGGTATCGCGGTCAGATACTATGGTTTTCGGAACTCCGTGGTGTCGGATGATCTCCTTGTCGAATAGCTCCACGAGCTTCGCCACCTTCCAGGTGTCCTTCATCGGTATGAATCGGGCAACCTTGGTGAGACGATCGACTACTACCCAGATCATGTTGAGTCCTCACCTGGCTGGTGGGAGTCCAACAACAAAATCCATGGAGATATCGTGCAATTTCCACTCTGGAATTGGCATGGATTGTACCATTCCTCCCGGTCTTCGGTGTTTGAACTTCACTTTCTGGTAAGTGAGACACCTCAGAACATACTCAGTCACGTTGGATTTCATCCCTGCCCACCAGAAGTACCTCTTCATGTCTTTGTACATTTTGAAGGCTCCCGGATGGACATGCAATGTGGAACAATGTGACTTTCACAGAATGCGATCCCTTAGGTCAGCATTGCTTCGGGGGACGCATAATCTGCCATTCAATCGGATCAGACCATCTTCATGCAATTTGAAGTCGTACTTTCGGTTCTCGAAGGTACCGTCGGTGATTTTCTGTCTGATCTCTGTGAAGTAAGGGTCGCTCATCTGAGTGTCTCGCACCACGTCAACCAAGCTAGAAAAAGCGAGTAGCAAATGGAGCGAGTGTGCTCGACGACTCAGGGCGTCGGCTACAACGTTTGCCTTCCCTTCTTTATACTGGAGGTTGATGTCGTAATCTGATAGAAACTCCATCCACCTCCTCTGTCTCAAATTGAGTTCCTTCTGTGTGAATACATACTGTAAACTTTTATGGTCGGAGTAGATGGTGATGCTTACCCCATAGAGATAGTGTCGCCATATCTTCAACGCGAAGACAATGGCTCCTAACTCTAGATCATGTGTCGGGTAATTCTCCTCATGCTTTTTCAATTGGCGGGAGGCATAGGCTACTACCTTGCCATGCTGCATGAGTACGCATCCCATTCCCTTACCTGATGCATCACAATACACCTCAAATCCCTCTGTGCCCTCTGGAAGTGTGAGAATTGGCGCTGAGGTCAATGAGTCTTTTAGGCTTTGGAAGGATACCTCGCACTCGTCTGTCCACACAAACGGTGCATCTTTCTTCATCAAGGTCGTCATGGGCTTAGCGACTTTCGAGAAGTCCTTTACAAACCTCCGGTAATAACCGGCTAGACCAAGAAAGCTCCGGATGTCGGTAATAGTCTTAGGTCTAGGCCATGATCGTACTGCTTTGATTTTAGATGGATCTACTGAAATACCCGCGCTTGAGATGACATGACCGAGGAAAGATACCAGATCTAGCCAAAACTCGTATTTGGAGAACTTCGCATACAGCTGGTTCTCGCGCAGTGTCTCAAGTACTCTTCTCAAATGGTTTTCATGCTCTTCTGCTGACTTCGAATACACAAGGATGTCGTAGATGAATACTGCTACTGAAGTGTCCAGCTGATCACTGAATAATCGATTCATTAAGTCCATGAATTTGGCTGGTGCATTAGACAAACCGAATGGCATCACTGTGAATTCGTAGTGGCCATATCTTGCTCGGAATGTTGTTTTCTCGATGTCTTGCTCTTTGATAGCAATCTGATGATATCCGGATCGAAGATCAATCTTAGAAAAGACCGAAGCTCCCTTCAACTGATCGAACAGGTCGTCGATGCGTGGCAATGGGTACTTGTTCTTCACAGTGACCGCATTTAATTCGCGGTAGTCGATGTAGAGGCGGAGGCTACCGTCCTTCTTCCTCACGAAGAGGACCGGTGCTCCCCAGGGTGATACGCTCGGGCGTATAAACCCTTTTTCGAGAAGATCACGTAGTTGCTCTTTAAGCTCTGTCATTTCTGCAGGTGCCATACGGTATGGTGCCCTAGCAATGGGACCATTACCAGGTACGAGGTCGATTTTGAACTCTACTGCTCTCTGTGGTGGCATACCAGGTAGCTCTTTCAGGAATACATAAGGGAATTCGGATACAATTGCCACATCGTCACTAAATTCTGGATCTCTCTCAAGATCTTGCACATGGCATAAATACACATCATGTCCCTTTCTGTGCTCCTGGTACATTTCCATAGCGGAGATGACTATAGTCGAAGGCTCTCTCGGTCTCTGGCGGTATGAAACAGTGACCCCAGATGGACTCTTGTAACGTATAAATTCCTGAAAAAAAAAACTCAGGAAGACACGCAGCGGAAAGTACTTCAAACAACATTTGGGCACCAAGCAAACACACATGTGCACAGAAACATTGAACACATGCATTCAAGCAAACAAGCATTCGCATATGAACGGCAACAAGCACAAAGCTTGACATACCCTAAGGAAATTACCCCAGGGCTCCGGCGATGCTGCGCTATGCCAGCATGCCGGGATGCACCACTCATAACCACAAGGATGAGAGTGGACTTATACCACCCTTATCAGATAAGTTCTCCGGCCATCCCAATTCCCTCAACTTCAAGCGTCAAGGTCAAAGGGGATCTGCGCACCACTTGCAACTCCTGCCCAAGTGCGCAGCCCAAGTACAAGTAATACCAGTGCTCGGGGAACCACGAGGTTCGCCCACACAGCCAAAGCAAGCACCGATGACCGGAGGGTGAGGGCATCGGGCGGATACCAACACACTTATCTCCACCCAAATCCAACTCATCCCTGCGCGAGCCACAAAGGCTAAAACGATGTGCCGCCCGCACATCGGGGTAAGAATAACCAGGGACATAATGTGTTGATGCCGAGTCGATGCTCGGCGCAGAGGATTCTTCCCTTGTGCCGCTCCAACCAGTTCATTCCAATTATTAGGTCGAATCCCAACCCGTTAAATTCGATGAAGGAGATGGGATATGCTTCACCTTTGATTCGAATTGTGGCGGTGTGGTAGTACTTGGTACATCTTACTCGCTCCTTCGACGGAAAAGTAACCAAGAAGTTTGGTAGCTCATCTGCGTCTAGCCCCAACCTCTTCGCAAAAGATGGCGATACAAAGGTGTGAGAGGCGCTGGAGTCGAATAGTACTGAGGCTTCGATGTCGTTTACTGGTAAGGTTCCCGTTAGAATGGTGCCACTCTTATCGGCTTGTGCTTCGGTGAGGATACTCAGGTTACCTTCGGTACTGAGTCCACAACCTATTGATTCATAAGATTTATAAGTAATGATGGTGGAACACAAGTGGAATTTAATAACCAACACTACTTTTATTGAATAAACCAAGCATCATACATATTGTGTCTCTAATACACGTTACTACTAGGTTACATGCTAATACAAGATTAATACTTTCTAAAGGTAAGGTTCGGGCATCCTGGCTTCATGTGTGTGGCATTGATTATTGCCGGTGGTGTCGTATTCATCTTGATCTTTTTGATCCCGTGATACAGCAACCTTGATTTCCCACCCATGATTAGAACATCTCCTGGTCTCAATACCAATTTCTCTGTGAGGTCCACACGCTTCTGCTCGCTATACAAGAATACGGCGTCATCACCAATGGACCAAGACACTACGGGCACTCCTTGTTCAAGAGATTCCGCCATCTCGTCCTTATCTTGGTGTAAGCCAAGTCGTCCTTCTTTCTCATAGAAGTTGACGATACATAAATCTGCTTCAAGTGCATGGATTGGTTCATCTTCACATTGTTGTGCAATTTCTACAGCTTGGGTAACAAGCGTTTGGAATTCAATGGGTAGCGATGGAGGTGTTGCTCCGTCTCCTGCTCGTGTCTTCTGGTATGTCTTGGTATAAGGGTTCCAATCCTTTCCCAAGCACACCATCTTCAGCTTCATTGTTGCTCCACCGGGGAATTCGGGTGTATAAAATCCTCCTGGACCCATTCCTAGTTCGTTGCATCATCGGATGATTGAAACTTGTGCTTTGGGTGTCAGGTATCCTTTTAATAAGATCATACCTAGGTGGATGACCTGACACTGCTTGTTATTGAAGTGGTGAGTGGTGATGTCGGCTTCTTCATGAAGTGGGTTTGAAGGTATTGGGTAACAGATATGGAATTTCCGGAAGGTGGTAAATTTCATCTAGTGTGAGTTCTAGGCTCACTAATTCATTTCATGCTCAATATATACTTCAATTCTACCTACTCATGTTCAATTTCATACTTCGAGTACTTACGCATTCATGCATCCATTCATACAGGTATTTTAACACTTAGACATGCTCTTCAAGAATTAAAGGTTACGGTTAATACTTAGGCCGGACTTAGTCCCGGTCCCGTCACGGTCAATGATGTGCAAGGCCGGCTGTCTCTACTGTGTGCCCTTCTGCGGACCTCGGGACCCCTGTCCCTGTGAGGTATGCTGGGCCTGAGCATCGCTAGATGCAACCTCCTTGCCTTCACGTTGCTTGTAGCCCTGATAGTTGCCCTTGGGCTTCAAGTTTTCTGGGCATGCATTAGCACGGTGCCCTGGCTTCTGGCAATAATAGCATCGGATCTCCCTTCCTTGGCAATCGGTGTCGGGATGATCCTTGTTGCAATTTCAGCACACATAGCTTCGGCCATCATTTTGGCTCTTTCCATAGCCAGTACCAGAACCTGTAGCTTCTAAGTTAGCAAGGTTCGGTATACTTATACTAATTCACATACATATAATCCACAAGTTTACTAGTTCGGTTTCGGGTTCTTACCCTTGTAGGGCTGAGACCTCAGTGGCTTTGCTGCCACTGGTGCAGTGTAGGCGAGCTGTAACGGCCCAGCTGCCGTGCCCTTCTCCGCAAGGGCACTACTGTCTCCAGGGGTGTTCTTCTGGTTTTGGTGGGAGTACTTCCCCTTCTTCTTCTTCCATGACTTGTTTTGGTTTTGGTCATCGGAGGTGTTGCCCTTGCTGCTCACCTTGCGCTTCAGCGCTTGCTCCTCATCTCTTAGCTGGCAGGTGATCTCAACTCGAGATGCAGCGTGGTAACACTCCTGAAGTATTCGACATTAGGTTACACATTTACATACGGGGATACTAATTCGTATTGTTCATGGCTTCTAAGGGTTCAACGTTGTTTACCTGAAGGGAGGTAAACCGTGTGAATCCTATGCCATACTGGAGTCGATGGCTCAATCTGCCGTAGAAGCGGTCAACCAAGACTTGGCCGGTATACCCAAGGTCGGGTAGAAGTCTGAGAATAGAAGTGAAGGTGTGGTAATACTCATCTACCATCATCTTCTCCGTCATCTTCAAGGCATCGAGCTCAAGCCTCTTCTTGGTCTTGACATGCTCGGGATAGTATTTAGATTGGAGGAGAGAGGTGAATGCTTCCCAACCGAATGTGGGGTCGGCTACATGCTCGGCCTTGACGAGCTTCCACCAGTCTATAGCCATGTCTTTGAGATAGTACGCAGCTATCCTCACTCGAACTCCAGCAGGAGCCTCGAGAGTCTTGAAAGCTGTCTCCATCTCGGAGATATAGGCCTCGAGCTTGGCGGGGTCGCTCTCACCTCTAAAGCAAGGAGGTCGAAGGTCGGCGACTGCCTTTACCCAATTGGTTTCACGGGGATGAGGTGGGTCGGGTTGTTATTGTTGTTGTTGCTGTTGGTTTTGCTGTGTTTGCTGTACAGTGGTGATTACTTGTGGTAGCATCTGTGCTACTGTGGCGGGGACGATCTCAGCTATCGTCTGCGTGCCCGGTCCGTCAGCAGTCCCTTCTCTAGGTCGGCCTGGACCTCGTCCTGACATCTGAACAAGTATGGATTACATTGGTTACTGTGACCATGTGGTCTTGATTCAAACAATGGTATCGTCCTTGCAGACGTCAAGGGTATCCGTTAACATTAACGGGTATTCCTAGTTAGGTTTCTAATTCTCCATTGTAGAACGGTTATAACCTAACTCGGTAATCACTACACTCGGTATTCTAATCATCAGAGCGAGACTTCGCTCTGATACCACTTTTTGTAACACCCCAACCGCTAATCCTTCCATTATCCTCTAATCGTTCCCATAATTACTTTACTCACAGCGGAATACTTACTTACTCCTGGCGGGTGATACAACGTCGTTAGCCATTCCAAGACTAACAAGGCTGTGACTACTTATAGTAACGGTCTGACGATTAGAATATACCGAATAACAAAAATACTTACAATTCACTTCCAATACTTACTTACAACCTTGATTACCGAGTATCCAAAAATATACGAATTACATTCCCATTCTATAAGGCTATACCAAAAATTACGAGTTTGTACATCTACTCATTCTATCCAATCACAATTTCATTATCCAAAAAGGTGTACCACATGGTACACCGGCTTCTCAAAAAGGCCTAAGCCGTGTACAACTCAGTACACCATTTCACTTTACTAGCTACTTCCAAAAAGAATCCATCTCGGTCTTACCTCGACCTTCAGTTCTCACGAGTACCTGTAAAATAAAAATGGTGCCCCAAGGGGATCAGCTTACGCTGCATATGATAACCGCATACCCCGTGTACTAGCGAAGGTACGCCAACTATTTGGTCGAATATATGCAGTTCATTTCATTCATACGTACATACATGCTTTTATATACAATGATATAATACATCACAAGGCATACGTGCATACAATCCAATACATACAAGGAAGACATTACAAGTCAACCGATCATACTTACCATTACGGAGATACGCTTCCCTAATACCTACGCAAGGCTTGTTAGCTTCTTTACTCACCCAAGTTAGAATGGGTGTATTTTACTCTTTTACTCATGATCAATGAATTACAATAGTCAAGATCGTTACTCATACAAATACTTACTTACTGAAATACCCTATAATTAAAAATAGTGATTAGTTAGGCTAATAAGTAATTTAGAGGCTTAATCAAGTGTAAATAAATATTAGGGAACAAATCCCGTAGAAAACGAATCCTTAAAACGGACTAAAATCACTAACGAACCTTAAAGCACGTTTTTCAAGGTAACCGGGAAAACGTGTCTTTAAGCGGGTCAAATAGACTCGTAACAGTTTTGGTCAACTAAATAATCATTAATAAATATTAGTGAAGCTTTAGGACCAATAAAATCAATAAAACGAGAGATTAGTAAAAACTGTCAAAAACGGGAAGTTGTGGGGTAGAAATATAAATAGACCAAACTTATGTGTCCAATAGTGTAAAAAGAATTTTAAAACCCCTAGAGGGTCTGTGTGCTAGCCGATTTTAAGGCCCCCCTCACACCCCTCACACTCTTCTCTTATTAACTAAAAACAAAAACAATAAAGTAAACTCACCTTACTTTATTACTCTCACAATTCTCTCTCTCCCACACTCATCCTCTCTCTCACGTGAAAGCCCCCACCCAGCACTCTTTTCTTTCTTCTTCAACCTCCAGCCGATCCCATGGAGAATTAGGAAACCTCACAAAAACTACCACTTCTCTCCTTGTGTTAACCCATTAAACTTGCTCCAAAAATTATAAAAACTACACCATTGTCTTCCTCTCCTCAAGAGCAACATTTTCCTCTTTTCAAAATCCGGAAAAGAGCACTTTCGATTTTATGGGTATATCCCATTTGGAGCTTCAACACCACCATTAGAAGGCCCTCCTTCTCCTTGTTCTATTAAGGTAAAAACATCTTCAAAAACTCCATCTTTTTCTAGCCTCAAAGGCAAAACGAAATTCATGAACTAAACCCTTGTTCTTCCTCTTGTTCTAGCCGATTTTGGCTTGTTGGTGGAGTTGGAAATATTGTTCTTGAGCCACTCCAAGCTCCATTTGCACCCTTGAAAGGTAATATAAATTCTAAACCCTAGAATGTGCATTAGAAGCTAAATAATGAGTAGAGTTAGTTTTAGTATTGAAGTATGTGTGTGTGAATGGTTGTAGTGTTAGTGGATTGAGTTACCAAAACCGGTAGAGAGAGGGAAAGGAAGAAACAAGAAGAACAAAGAAAATCTAGAAGAAAAGCAAGGTAAGAATGCTCTTTTGTGTAACTTGGTATATATATGTATGTAACAGTTTTTGGTAGTTTGAAATGAGTAATGGAAACGGTAATGTATTAGTAGTGTAATGTGTGGGAAGATATAAGTATTTTGAAGCTTTAAAAGATGTGTAAAACTTATTGAAAACAGATTGGGAATTAGAGTTAAGGTACAGGAATTTTAAGAGTGGTTTAGTGTTGTTGTGGGTATATGAGAGCTTGTGTATTGATGTCTATTGAAACAGGTGAAAAGAGTGTTGAAATGTGAACTAGAATATGTGGTGAGAGTGTAAAAATATAGGGGAGGTTATGTCAAAATTTATCTAGAATTAGAACACTTAGTGAATTTTAAACTAGGTGAATGAGGTAGGTTGTAACAGATTTTGTTAGGAAAAGATAGAGGGTATATTAGGAGTGATAGCTAATGTAGTTGTAATGTATTAGAGGTGTTAGAAATGACATTAGAAGAGGGAGATGTAGGAGATGAGTGTAAGTGTTAAAATCTGTAGCATAATGCAACTAGAAAAGAAGCTAGGTGAGTGTTGAAAAGAAACTTGGAAAATTATGTGAGTGCATTAGTATAGAATTGTGTAAGGAGTTAAGGAGTGAACTAGGGTGTATTAGGAGGTTTAATTGGTGTTATAACATGTGGGAATAAGTGTAGGAACAATGGGGAAGTAATGGGTAAAAGAGAGGACTGAAAACAGAAATAAAAATGCAAATACTGGGTCGGACCGAACTTGCGACCGGACTTGCAAGTTCGGTCGAGCCCTGGTTTACAAAGACGGGAAAGCTTCTGGAATCGACCGGACTTGCGACCGGACATGCAAGTTCGGTCGGACCAGAAAATTTTCCCCGTCTGTAACCTACTGGAATCGACCGGACTTGCGACCGGACATGCAAGTTCGGTCGAGCCAGAAAAATTCACCGATGTAACCTACTGGAATCGACCGGACTTGTGACCGGACATGCAAGTTTGGTCGAGCCAGAAAAATTCACCGATGAAACCTTCTGGAATGGACCGAACTTGCGACCGGACTTGCAAGTTCGGTCGGCCAGAAGAATTTCGGTAATGTGAGCTACTGGAATGGACCGGACTTGCAAGGTCGGTCGCAAGTCCGGTCCGGACAAATATATATATATATACCTACATATATGTACATATATGTACATGTATGAAAGCATGCCAAAGTAAGTAAGAAAGTGGACTTAAGTAATGGAAAATAAGTAAGTAAAGTGTAGTGTAAGAAGTGTAAGGACATAGTAAGTAGGAATTAAGTTGATGATAGGTAAATTAATCATTCAATTGTATGTATGTAATAGGACTTGATTTGTGACACCGAAGGACGTTTGGAAACACGTGCAACGGTGAACGGTATGGATTCCTCATGCCCCGTATGCTATCTTGGTTACTCTGATTTGTGTGTTGTGTGCTAATTGATCACCAAATAAGATAAATGCACGAATCGTAGTTATCATGTTTACTTGTGAATATGTAGTGTTGTATATTGTGGTATATGTTCTTTAAATCTCAGTTTGTATAATTCATGAAATGTATGGATGATAACGAATGTGTGTATGTATGATGTATTGTATTGTGACCGATTATATTGTGTTGGACTTCTAACTTATTCCTAACAAGCTAACCATTCTAACTTAAATTGGTAATTAAATTGGAATGAGTAGAAGTCCGATATAGTTTCGGCCACGCGTGAGGATGCGGAGTCACGAGAGGTTGGCTCCAATTCCTGACTCTTAAACTGGTCCGCGGCCCAAATCCCTTAAGTGGGTAGCATCCCGGATTGGTGAGTCAAGTAAATCCGGAGGTGGGACGGCGTAGTCCCCAGGGCCGGAGGTCCCGACGACTTAACTTGAGTATAAGTAAGTAAGTAAGAACGAGTAAGTAAAGTAAATGAAAGTAAGTAATTGTAAGTAAGAGAAAGTAAGTAATGAGTAAAAGAGTAAAAGCATTCTGATTAACCCGGATGCATAATTTGGCTAACCATGTGAAGGTAAGTAAGATGTGCGCTATTATATTGTTGCCTTGAAATGTGTAATGAATTGTATTAGCATGTATGATGTATGTAAAGCATGTATGTATGATGAAATAAATGAACTGCATGTTTATGGACGTCAAATAGTCGGCGTGCCCTAGCTAGCACGCGGTATATGCGGAGTTTATACGCAGCGTTTGCTAAGCCCCTTGGGGCACCATTTTTACTACACGCAGGTACCCGTGAGGGATGAAGACTAGGAGAGTTGAAGTTTAATTTCCTTGTCTTTCTTTTGGGATTGTAAACAATGAATTTATGATGGGTGTACTAAGTAGTACATGGCTACAGTTTTTGAATAGCCGGTGTACCATGGGGTACACCTTTTTGGATTTTGGATAGAATGAGAATTGGTATAGATGAGTAGTTGGTAAACTCATTCTTTTGGAACTTAGATCTGATGTAACTGAATATACTTTAATACTCGGTGATCCATTGATGTAAGTATTTGGTATATGGTATTTTGGCAAGTAATTTAGTAGCTCGGTACGTTATGTTCATCAGACCGTGACTGTAAGTAAGGTAAGCCTAGCTAGCCGTATGGGCGGTTAGCGGCGTTGTACCACCCGCCGTAGTAAGTATGTAATGTTTCCGCTGCGAACTCGTAAGATTAATAGGACGACTAGACGGTAAGCAAAGAATTAGCGGTTGGGGTGTTACAAAAAGTGGTATCAGAGCGTAGTTACGCTCTGATGTCCATAGTACCGAGCATAGAGGATTACCGAGTTAGGATTTCAACCGTCTTAAGACGGATACTTAGAAACCTAACTAGGAACTACCGCTGTAAACAACGGATACCCTTAACGTTCTTATGAACGATACCTTGCTTAAATTTCAAGACCCTTAGGTCATATCATGCAAGGCCTAATGTAACTGTTGAATATTCAGATGTCAGGAAGAGGTCCAGGTCGCCCCAGAGGAGGGGGCAATGACGGACCCGGTGCGCAGACGATAGCTGAGATCGTCGCCGCCACGGTAGCGCAGATGCTACCGCAAGTAATTCAAGCAATGCAACTGAACCAGCAGAACCAACAAACTCAAGCGGGGCCAATCCCTCCCCCGCCACCCAGAGAAGCAAACTGGGTAAAAGCTGTAGCGGAACTCCGCCCTCCCTGCTTTAGGGGCGAGAGTGACCCGGCTAAGCTCGAGGCCTACATCCGAGATGGAGACGGCTTTCGAAACCCTCGAAGCTCCTGCTGGAGTTCGAGTCAGAGTAGCAGCCTACTACCTCAAAGATGCTGCAATGGATTGGTGGAAGCTGGTCAAGCATGAGCACGTCAGCGACCCCACATTCGACTGGGATTCCTTTGCATCTCTCCTCCGTTCAAAATACTACCCTGAGCACGTGAAAACGAAGAAAAGGCTAGAATTAGATGCCTTGAAGATGACAGACAAGATGTCTGTGGATGAGTACTACCGCACCTTCACTTCCATCCTCCGTCTCCTCCCTGATCTAGGATACACCGGCCAGGTGTTGGTCGATCGCTTCTATGGCGGTCTAAGCCATCGCCTTCGGTACGGTATGGGCTACACGAGATTTACCTCCCTTCAGGTAAATATCAGTTAACCCTTAGTATCACTTCAATTCCTTAAATTCCTTGAATTCTTTGAATCTTTCCTTATTCCTCCTTAAATGAGAATCCCGGCTAATACCTGAGATTTCAGGAGTGTTATCACGCGGCCTCTCACGGTGAGATCACTTGCCAATTAAGGGATGAAGAGACCGCGCTGAAGCGCAAAGCTAACAACAAAAACACCAGCACTGAGGAGCAGAACCAGGGGAAGAGCTGGAAAAAGAAGAAAGGGAATTTCTTTCAGCAATCCCAAAAGAAATCCCAGGGTGAGAGCAGTGCCCATGCTGAGCAGGGCAAACCAGCTGAGCTTCTTTAGCTTGGTTATTCTGCACCGGTGGCAGCAAAGCCACTGAGATCACACCCACCGAAGGGTAAATTCCTAATCCAACTTGTATCCGTATAGTAATGTATCTAGTATATCCACGCACACATGTGCTAACCCTCTAACCTCAGGTTCTAGCTCCGGTGTCGCCAAAACCTTCTCCGATGGCCGCACCTATGTGTGTAGGAAGTGCAACCAGGACCATCCTGGTAAGGACTGTTATGGGAGGGACATCAAGTGCTACAACTGTCAGAAGCTGGGACACACAGCTAATAGGTGCCCAGAGAATGCTAAGCCAAAGGGAAACTTTCAGAACTACAAGCAGAGAGAGGGCAAGGAGGTGGCATCTGGCGATGCACCGGCCCAGCAGGCACCTCAGGGACAGGGATCCCGGGGTCCTCAGAGGGACGCACCTCAGAGGCAGCCTGTTCTTCATGTTATTGACCGTGATGGGTCCGGTTCGAAATCCGGCCCAGGTAATCATCTAAACATTTAATCCTTGAAATAGCATGCCTAGTAGTAGAGTAACTGTATGAGTGAATGCATGAGTAAATAAAATGAGTGTGTATTAAGCATGAAATGAAGTAGTTGAAACTAGTACTCACCGTAGATGAAATTTGTACCCATAGGAAGCTTTAGTATCTGTTACCCGATACCGGTAAACTTGAATCAAGAAGAGATCGACATCACCAACCACGACTACACCAACAAACAGTGTCAGGTCATCCGACCAGGTATGATCTTATTAAAGGGATACCTGACACCCGAAGCGCAAATCTCAATCATTCGACGATGCAACGAGCTAGGAACGGGTCAAGGTGGATTTTACACACCCGAATTCCCCGGTGGAGCGAAGATGAAGCTGAAGATGATGTGCTTGGGAAAGGACTGGAATCCTTATACCAAGACATACCAGGAGACACGAACAAAAGATGGAGCGACGCCACCGACAATACCACCAGAGTTTCAGACACTCGTCACACAAGCAGTAGAACTTGCACAACAATGTGAACCTGAACCGATCCCCGCACTTGAAGCGGATCTCTGTATCGTCAACTTCTATGAGAAAGAAGGACGACTTGGGTTACACCAAGACAAGGACGAGACAGCGGAATCTCTTGAACAAGGAGTGCCCGTAGTGTCTTGGTCCATTGGTGATGACGCCGTATTCCTGTATAGCGAGCAGAAGCGTGTGGACCTCGCACAGAAACTGGTATTGAGATCAGGAGATGTCCTAATCATGGGTGGAAACTCTAGGATGCTGTATCACGGGATCAACAAGATCAAGTTGAATACGGCACCGCCGGCAATAATCAATGCCACACACATGAAACCAGGACGCCTGAACCTTACCTTTAGAAAGTATTAAATTCCTAGTATCATGTAATCTATTAGTAACGTGTATTAGAGACACGGTATGTATGATGGTTGGTTTATCAATAAAGAGCAGTGTTGATTTAATTCCACTTGTGTCCACCATCAATACTTATCCAATTGTGAATCCAATAGGTTGTGGACTCGGTACCGAAGGTAACCTGAGCATCCTCACCGAAGCACAAGCCGGCAAGAAGCGGCACCATCTAACGGGAACCTTCCCAGTAAATGGCATTGATGCCAATGTGTTATTCGACTCCGGCGCCTCTCACACTTTCGTATCACCATCCTTTGTGAAGAGGTTGAAGCTAGATGCGGATGAGCTACCGAACTTCATGGTTACTCTCCCATCGAAGGAGCGAGTAAAGTGCACCAATACTATCAATCAGCCACAATCCAAATCAAAGGCGAATCGTTTCCCATTTCCTTCATCGAATTCAATGGATTGGGATTCGACGTAATCATTGGAATGAATTGGTTGGAGCGGCACAAGGGTAGAATCCTCTGCGCCGAGCATCGTTTGCTGCTCAAGAGTCCTTCTGGGGTTACCGTATCTTACCGCCAGAGACCGAGAGAGCCTTCGACCACACTCATATCTGCCATGGCTATGTACCGGGAGCTCAGAAAGGGCCAAGAGGTGTATCTTGTTATGTACAAGACCTGGAGCGAGATCCAGAGTTCAGTGATGAAGTACCCATTGTATCCGAGTATCCCGATGTATTCCCTAAGGAGCTACCCGGCATGCCACCACCGAGAGCAGTGGAATTCGAAATTGATCTATTGCCAGGTACCGGTCCCATTGCCAGGGCACCGTACCGCATGGCACCAGCAGAGATGACCGAATTGAAAGAACAGTTAAGAGACCTTCTAGACAAAGGGTTTATACGCCCGAGCGTATCACCCTGGGGAGCACCGGTCCTCTTCGTGAAGAAGAAGGACGGTAGTCTCCGACTTGCATTGACTACCGCGAGCTGAATGCGGTCACAGTCAAATAAATACCCACTACCACGTATCGACGACCTATTCGACCAGTTGAAAGGAGCCTCAGTCTTCTCCAAGATCGACCTCCGTTCAGGGTATCCAGATTGCAATCAAAGACAAGAAGAAAACGGCATTCCGTACCAGATATGGCCACTACGAATTCACAGTGATGCCATTCGGTTTGTCAAATGCACCAAAATTCATGGACCTCATGAATCGCTATTCAGTGAGCAGTTGGACACTTCATGGTGGTCTTCATCGACGACATCGTATACTCCAAATCACCAGAGGAACATGAAACCCATTTGAGGAAAGTGCTTGAGACACTGCGCGAGAACCAGCTGTATGCGAAGTTCTCCAAATGCGAGTTTTGGCTTGATCAGGTATCATTCCTTGGACATGTCATCTCGAGCGCAGGTATCTCGGTTGACCCTTCTAAGGTAGAAGCTGTACGATCATGGCCTAGACCCAAGACTGTTACCGACATTAGGAGCTTTCTTGGTCTAGCCGGTTACTACCGGAGATTTGTAAGGGACTTCTCGAAAGTCGCTAAGCCCATGACTACACTGATGAAGAAAGATGCACCGTTTGTATGGACACACGAGTGCAACTATCATTTCAGAAACTGAAAGACTCATTGACCTCAGCCCGTCCTTACTCTTCCAGAGGGCACAGAGGGATTTGAGGGTACTGTGATGCATCAGGCAAAGGAATGGGATGCGTACTCATGCAGCATGGCAAGGTTGTTGCTTATGCCTCCCGCCAGCTGAAAAAGCATGAGGAGAATTACCCGACTCACGACTTAGAGTTAGGAGCCATTGTCTTCGCCTTGAAGATATGGCGACACTATCTCTATGGGGTAAGCATCACCATCTACTCCGACCATAAGAGCTTACAGTATGTATTCACGAGAAAGAACTGAATTTGAGACAGAGAAGATGGATGGAATTTCTTTCAGACTATGACATCAACTTGCAGTATAAGGAAGGGAAGGCAAACATGTAGCCGACGCCCTGAGCCGTCGAGCACACTCGCTCCATTCGCTACTCGCTTCTTCTAGCTTGGTTGACGAGGTGCGAGACGCTCAGTTGAGCGACCCTTACCTAACCGAAATCAGACAAAGATCGAGAATGGTACATTTGAGAAGAAAAAGTATGATTTTAAGCTACATGAAGATGGTTTGATTCGGTTGAATGGCAGGCTATGCGTCCCCGAAGCAATGCTGAGCTAAGGGATCGCATCCTGCGAGAGTCACACTGTTCCACATTGTCAGTCCATCCGGGAGCCTCCAAGATGTACAAAGACATGAAGAGGTACTTCTGGTGGTCTGGAATGAAGTCAGATGTGACGACGGAATTTGTATTGAGATGCTTGACATGCCAGAAGGTAAAATTGAACACCGTAGACCGGGCGGAATGGTACAATCTATGCCAGTTCCGGAGTGGAAATTTCATGATATCTCCATGGATTTTGTTGTAGGACTCCCACCTGCTAGGGGAGGACTCAACATGATCTGGGTTGTAGTAGATCGCCTTACCAAGGTTGCCAGATTCATACCGATGAAGGACACCTGGAAGGTAGTAAAGCTAGCTGAGCTTTTCGATAAGGAGATTATCAGACACCACGGAGTCCCTAAGACTATAGTATCTGACCGACACCAGTTTCTTTCGAGATACTGGAGAGCTACAAGGGAAGCGTTGGGTACAGAATTGAAGTTGAGTACCGCCTTCCATCCTCAGACCGACGGTCAGACAGAAAGGACCATCCAGACACTGGAGGACATGCTTCGGGCATGTGCCTTGGACTTTCAGGGGAGTTGGTTAGATAAGCTTCACCTTATCGAGTTCTCGTATAATAATAGTTATCACGCCTCGATTAAGATGTCGCCTTTCCAAGCTCTATACGGTAGACCTTGCCGTACACCCTTGTGTTGGGATGAGTCAAGTGAAGCGGTCATAATAGGACCGGAGTATCTTGAGCAAGTGCAAGCTGAAGTGCAACAAATCCGAGCTAACATGAAGGCAGCCCAAGATAGACAGAAATCCTATGCGGATGTGAGACGACGCGACCTTGAGTTCGCCGTGGGCGACCAAGTGTTCTTGCGAGTTTCACCTATGAAGGGTGTCTTCCGATTTGGTCAGAAGGGCAAGCTAAGCCCAAAGTTTGTAGGGCCGTACACTATCACCGAAAGAGTTGGATCGTAGCCTACAGGTTAGCACTACCTGAGGACTTGGGGCGTGTCCATGATGTATTTCATGTGTCACAACTCAAGAAGTATTGCTGATCCTTCTCATGTGTTAGAGCCCGAGCACTTATCCATTGAGCCAAACATGAGATATGTCGAAACCCCAGTGAGAATCCTTGATAGGAAGACCAGAGACACTCGCCATAAGTCTATACGAATGGTGAAGGTCCTATGGTCAAACCATGATGTCGAAGAAGCGACATGGGAGTTGGAAGATGCCATGAAGGCTAAGTACCCACAGCTGTTCATAGACTAGAGAGTCTAGTATTTAGAAATACGGGTACGGGTCGTACCCCTTTTAAGGGGGGTAGAGCCCTTTTGCTTTTGCATTGCTTCGGGGTAAGCATTGCTTAGTGTGTAGGTATTGTAACAGATTTTGTATGGCACATGTAGTGTAAGTGAATTGGTATGTGTATGTATGTGTAATGTGTAGTGTATGAATGTACTTGTATGATGGATGATGTATGTGTAATGTGTATTGTGAATGGTAATGATGTAGCGTAATGTGGAATGGTATGTATGAAGAATGTGATTGTGTATGATGCGTGAAGTGTATGTTTGCAATGTGGAATGAAGTGAACACCTCATAGGTGGTAGTAAGACACATTAGGCAATTGGTTTGCCTAATGAGTAGAATTATTAAACCATTAACCTTGAGCAACTTTGAGGGCAAAGTTTCTTAAGGGGGGTAGATTGAAATACCCCGTAATTAAAAATAGTGATTAATTAGGCTAATAAGTAATTTAGAGGCTTAATTAAGTATAAATAATCATAGGGAACAAATCCCGAGAAAAACGGATCCTTAAAATGGATTAAAATCACTAACGAACCTTAAAGCACGTTTTTCGAGGTAACCGGGAAAGGAAAACGTGTCTTTAAGCGGGTCAAATAGACTCGTAACAGTTTTGGTCAACTAAATAATCATTAATAAATATTAGTGAAGCTTTAGGACCAATAAAATCAATAAAACGAGAGATTAGTAAAAACTGTCAAAAACGGGAAGTTGTGGGGTAGAAATATAAATAACCAAACTTATGTGTCCAAATGTAAAAAGAATTTTAAAACCCCTAGAGGGTCTGTGTGTAGCCGATTTTAAGGCCCCCCTCACACCTCCACTCTTCTCTATTAACTAAAAACAAAAACAATAAAGAAACTCATCTACTTTATTACTCTCATAATTCTCTCTCCCACACTCATCCTCTCTCTCACGTGAAAGCCCCCACCCAGCACTTTTCTTTCTTCTTCAACCTCCAGCCGATCCCATGGAGAATTAGGAAACCTCACAAAAACTACCACTTCTCTCCTTGTGTTAACCCAAAACTTGCTCCAAAAATTATAAAAAACACCATTGTCTTCCTCTCCTCAAGAGCAACATTTTCCTCTTTTCAAAATCCGGAAAAGAGAACTTTCGATTTTATGGGTATATCCCATTTGGAGCTTCAACACCACCATTAGAAGGCCCTCCTTCTCCTTGTTTATTAAGGTAAAAAACATCTTCAAAAACTCCATCTTTTCTAGCCTCAAAGGCAAACGAAATTCATGAACTAAACCCTTGTTCTTCCTCTTGTTCTAGCCGATTTTGGCTTGTTGGTGGAGTTGGAAATATTGTTCTTGAGCCACTCCAAGCTCCATTTGCACCCTTGAAAGGTAATATAAATTCTAAACCCTAGAATGTGCATAGAATGTGCATTAGAAGCTAGATAATGAGTAGAGTTAGTTTAGTATTGAAGTATGTGTGTGTGTGAAGGGTTGTAGTGTTAGTGGATTGAGTTACCAAAACCGGTAGAGAGAGGGAAGAGGAAGAAACAAGAAGAGCAAAGAAAATCTAGAAGAAAAGCAAGGTAAGAATGCTCTTTTGTGTAACTTGGTATATATATGTATGTAACAGTTTTTGGTAGTTTGAAATGAGTAATGGAAACGGTAAGTATTAGTAGTGTAATGTGTGGGAAGATATAAGTATTTGAAGCTTTAAAAAGATGGTAAAACTTATTGAAAACAGATGGGAATTAGAGTTAAGGTGCAGGATTTTAGAGTGGTTTCGTGTTGTTGTGGGTATATGAGAGTTGTGTATTGATGTTATTGAAAAGGTGAAAAGAGTGTTGAAATGTGAATAGAATATGTGGTGAGAGGTTGTAAAAATATAGGGGAGGTTAGGTTATGTTTATCTAGAATTAGAACACTTAGTGAATTTTAAACTAGGTGAATGAGGTAGGTTATAACAGATTTTGTTAGGAAAAGATAGAGGGTATATTAGGAGAGATAGCTAATGTAGTTGTAATGTATTAGAGGTGTTAGAAATGACATTAGAAGAGGGAGATGTAGGAGAGGAGTGTAAGTGTTAAAATCTGTAGCATAATGCAACTAGAGAAGAAGCTAGGTGAGTGTTGAAAAGAAACTTGGAAAATTATGTGAGTGAATTAGTATAGAATTGTGTAAGGAGTTAAGGAGTGAACTAGGGTGTATTAGGAGGCTTAATTGGTGTTATAACATGTGGGAATAAGTGTAGGAACAATGGGGAAGTAATGGGTAAAAGAGAGGACTGAAAACAGAAATAAAAGTGCAAATACTGGGTCGGACCGAACTTGCGATCGGACTTGCAAGTTCGGTCGAGCCCTGGTTTACAAAGACGGGAAAGCTTTTGGAATCGACCGGACTTGCGACCGGACATGCAAGTTCGGTCGGACCAGAAAATTTTCCCCGTCTGTAACCTACTGGAATCGACCGGACTTGCGACTGGACATGCAAGTTCGGTCGAGCCAGAAAAATTCACCGATGTAACCTACTGGAATCGACCGGACTTGCGACCGGACATGCAAGTTCGGTCGAGCCAGAAAAATTCACCGATGAAACCTTCTGGAATGGACCGAACTTGCGACCGGACTTGCAAGTTCGGTCGGCCAGAAGAATTTCGGTAATGTGAGCTACTGGAATGGACCGGACTTGCAAGGTCGGTCGCAAGTCCGGTCCGGACAAAAATCTATATATATATATATATATAGATATATATATATAATATATATAATATATATATATTATATATATATATAGATATATATATATATATATATAGTATATGTATATACCTACAATATGTACATATATGTATATGAAAGCATGCCAAAGTAAGTAAGAAAGTGGACTTAAGTAATGGAAAATAAGTAAGTAAAGTGTAGTGTAAGAAGTGTAAGGACATAGTAAGTAGGAATTAAGTTGATGATAGGTAAATTAATCATTCAATTGTATGTATGTAATAGGACTTGATTTGTGACACCGAAGGACGTTTGGAAACACGTGCAACGGTGAACGGTATGGATTCCTCATGCCCCGTATGCTATCTTGGTTACTCTGATTTGTGTGTTGTGTGCTAATTGATCACCAAATAAGATAAATGCACGAATCAGAGTTATCATGTTTACTTGTGAATATGTAGTGTTGTATATTGTGGTATATGTTCTTTAAATCTCAGTTTGTATAATTCATGAAATGTATGGATGATAACGAATGTGTGTATGTATGATGTATTGTATTGTGACCGATTATTATTGTGTTTGGACTTCTAACTTATTCCTAACAAGCTAACCATTCTAACTTAAATTGGTAATTAAATTGGAATGAGTAGAAGTCCGATATAGTTTCGGCCACGCGTGAGGATGCGGAGTCACGAGGTTGGCTCCAATTCCTGACTCTTAAACTGGTCCGCGGCCAAATCCCTTAAGTGGGTAGCATCCCAGATTGGTGAGTCAAGTAAATCCCAGAGGTGGGACGGCGTAGTCCCCAGGGCCGGAGGTCCCGACGACTTAACTTGAGTATAAGTAAGTAAGTAAGAACGAGTAAGTAAAGTAAATGAAAGTAAGTAGTTGTAAGTAAGAGAAAGTAAGTAATGAGTAAAAGAGTAAAAGCATTCCGATTAACCCGGATGCATAATTTGGCTAACCTTGTGAAGGTAAGTAAGATGTGCGCTATTATATTGTTGCCTTGAAATGTGTAATGAATTGTATTAGCATGTATGATGTATGTAAAGCATGTATGTATGAAATAAATGAACTGCATGTTTAGTGGACGTCAAATAGTCGGCGTGCCCTAGCTAGCACGCGGTATATGCGGAGTTTATACGCAGCGTTTGCTGAGCCCCTTGGGGCACCATTTTTACTACACGCAGGTACCCGCGAGGGATGAAGACTAGGAGAGTTGAAGTTTAATTTCCTTGTCTTTCTTTTGGGATTGTAAACAATGAATTTATGATGGGTGTACTAAGTAGTACATGGCTACAGTTTTTGAATAGCCGGTGTACCATGGGGTACACCTTTTTGGATTTTGGATAGAATGAGAATTGGTATAGATGAGTAGTTGGTAAACTCATTCTTTTGGAACTTAGATCTGATGTAACTGAATATACTTTAATACTCGGTGATCCATTGATGTAAGTATTTGGTATATGGTATTTTGGCAAGTAATTTAGTAGCTCGGTACGTTATGTTCATCAGACCGTGACTGTAAGTAAGGTAAGCCTAGCTAGCCGTATGGGCGGTTAGCGGCGTTGTACCACCCGCCGTAGTAAGTATGTAATGTTTCCGCTGTGAACTCGTAAGATTAATAGGACGACTAGACGGTAAGCAAAGAATTAGCGGTTGGGGTGTTACACTTACTTACTCATGTTAAGTTGGTGTGACCTCCGGGCAGGGACTACTATATCCCACCACCGGGCTTTAGGGTGGCTCACCAATCTAGGATGCTACCCATTCAAGGGGTTTGGTCCATTGAAAGGATTAAGGCCAGGATTCGGATCCAACCTCTTGTGTTTCCTTATCCTCACGCGTGGCCGAAACTATATCAGACTTCTACTCATTCCATTTTACTCAATACTCAAGTTAGGAGTTAGGTGGTTAGGAATGAGTAGAAGTCGTTTCACCCATACCAAGGGTTACTACACTACACAAGTACACATCCATATACACATACACTTCATTCTCATCCATATATTTCATGAATTATACAAACTAAATGTTCAAGAGTATACAACAAGAACAATATAGCTAAAACACAATTAAGTGCAATAAAAGTCCGATTCGTGCATTTATCTTATTTGAGTGATCACATAAGCACACAAATCGGGGTAACCAAGTTAGGATACAGGGCATGAGGAAATCATACCGTTCACCGTCGTACTCGTACTACCGGTTCCCTTCGGAGTTCAATTATATGATTCCTATACATACATGAAGTTGTATGATCAATGATTTATTATTGACCCAACTGATTCCTTCATTAATACTCCTAATGTATACTTATTATCTCTTTACACTCATACTTGATTATGAAAATCATTCCATTCTTGTTACTTCTTAAACTTGCTTTCTTACTCATGTACTTACTTTCTTACCTCTACTACTTCCTTAATGGTGTACTACTATATATATACATAAGGGTATAGGCATATATATACATATGATTGCTATAATCATTTTTTTTACTAGACCGACCTTACCCAGGGTCGGACCCAAGGTCGGTCGAAGTCAATAGGTTTCATCGCTAGAAAATTCAGACCCGACCAACCTTGCAAGTCCGGTCCCAAGGTCGGTCCAAGTCAGTAGGTTACGATACTGGAAAATTTAACTTCGACCGACCTTACCCAAGTTCGGTCCTAAGTCCGGTCGAAGTCAGAAAGTTTTCGTTCTTCATTTTTAGACTCGACCGACCTTGCAAGGTAGGTCCCAAGGTCGGTCGAAGTTAGTGTGTTCTGGGTTCAAGATTCTGGACTCGACCGACCTTGCCAAGTTCTGTCCCAAGGTCGGTCGAAGTCAGAAGACTTCCCGTCTTTGTATTTTAAGGCTCGACCGACCTTGCAAGGTCGGTCCCCAAGGTCGGTCCGGCCCAGTACTCTTGTTTTAAAATTTTGTTTTCAATCCTTTCTTTACTCATTGCTTCTCCAATCTTTACCAACACATTCCCTACATGTTTACCACTCATTTTGATGCTCTAAATAGCCTTAATTCATCTACCAAACTCATTACTCAATTTCTACATCCACTTACACAATTTTTCCTCACTTCTTTTCAACACATATACTAGTTTTCATTTCACTAATGCTACAGATTTTGTTTTCCCTCTTATGCTACAGATTTTCACCCTGACTTCTATCCTCCAATACTCCCTCAACTAATGCTACTCCTAGCATCCAAAATGCATTACTTTACATCCTAGTTCTTCTCATTACCTAAATCCTTTTCAAATCTGTTTTCAAAGTATTAAACACTCACTCTAAACTCCCCAAATACACCTAGTTACTACCTAGGTTATTTCCTCTTCTTACACAACTAAGTCCTCAAATTCCTAGACAAATTTTGACATAGTCTCCCCTATATTTTTGACTTTACCCACACATTATCTCAGCTCACAACTTCCATACCAATTCACACATCATTATACAAACTACAACACAATGTTTTTCCTGCACACACATATACATCCCCCCTAGTTTTCCCAAGCTTTTAAACATCATTTCAAAACTTCAAAATTATTACCTTACCTTTCCTCATTACACTACACATACTTATTACTCATTACCATACACATTACTCATTCTTAATGCTTAAAACTGTTACATTACACTTTACAAAACTAGTTCAAGGTAGCACAATTACCTTGTGTTCCTAGTTTCTCCTTTCTTTCTTGCCTTCTCCTTTCTTCTTTCCTTCTTCCTTGTTCTTCCTTACACCACAAACAATGCTGCAGCCACCTTACCAATACACGACACTACTTAGAATTCATTCCCAACTAACCCTAGAATTTAGACATGTTTTTAGGGTTTAGGAAAGAGTATTACCTTCCAACCAATGAATGAGGTTCTTGTCTAGCAAGAGAGCAAGATTCCTAGCCCAAAGTTGAAGCCAAAACCGGCTGGAATACAAGGAACAAAACAAGGCTTACTTTGAATTTTTGTTTTGCCAAAAAGGGCTAGAGAAAGATGAGTTTTCAAGATTATTTTTACCTCAAACTAACAAGGAGATGAAGGTGCTTCTAATGGTGGTCTTCATGCTCCAAATGCACCACACCCATGGAGATGAAAATGGGTGTTTTCGATTTTTGAAAGGAGGAAGATGTTCTCCTTGATGAGAGGATTTCTGTAACGCCCCTACTTACAATAAATACAGCGGAATATAAAATCTCTACTGGCGTTTACAGACCATCGGGTTCCTAACACCCGGCACCAAACCTCACTAATTACAACTTATAAAATTACAAAAGCTACGGTCTGAACTCAAGAAAAACAACATAAACATAACTACTAGTAAAATATAATAACTCTCCATAATTCCTAATTCCTATCCCAATCACTCATGCTCTTCGTGGCCACCTGTATAAGCAATTTATACCTGCAAGATGAAACCAAGTAGCCCACCCCGGGAGGGGTGAGTCAGTTCCCTGGAATGGAACTGGTACAATTCTCCAAAAAAATCTTTAAAACATAACTCTTCAAAATAAACAGTAACTTGAAATTAAACTGTTGAAAATAAAACAGGGAAACAAGGCACTTTAAAATCACCAAGCCAAAGATAACAAGTTAAGGATAAAGATAAATAATAGAAAGGTAAAGTTAGTCAATCCAAAAACCACACCATGAGTTAGTGAACTTCCAGTGCTCAAGTTAGAATCAATTCCAGTTAGGAGTAGAAAGACTCAGATAGTCACAAAGGACTAGGAATGGAAAGATAGATCCAATAACTCAAGAGTGGAATAATTCAACTAGGAGAGATGGCCCCCACCGCCAAGTACCTCCTTTTAGGACAGGGGATATACAGCCCCTCACTGTCTACTACGTCCCTTTTGGGACAGGGGATATACAGCCCCTCACTGTCTACTACGTCCCTTTTGGGACAGGGGATATACAACTCCTCAACGTCTACTACGTCCCTTTTGGGATAGGGGATATACAGCCCCTCACTGTTACCATCGAAGACGCGCGCACGTCGAAACATCAAGACCCAGCACATGGATGAAACGATATCTAGAGTCAAAAGAAGAATTACCAAGATTGTCCTTCTCCATATTCCCACTAGATCACTAACTACCCAGAGCAGTACCAAAACACTCAGTCCTACAGAGTGCAGAAGCGTAAACCTTAAGCAGTTAATGTCCAATGGAACAACCAAATAGAAGGCACCAATACCCATGTAAGTTTCACATTCAAGGCTCGGTTAGTCACACAAGCTGAGTTAGTCACACAACCATTTCCTTTTAGAAATCCACTTTAGCTCAGTTAGTGTTTGTCAAAACATTCCATAAAGTCCGTTAGCAAAAGTATCTGAGTACGAGAAATCGTACCTGGTATGTGAAGAACAATAAATAACTCGAATAAGTGATTCCCCAATAGTAACCTATAATTAAGGTGTTTCAAGTGTCGATTAGTTAAGGGACTTATAAACTAAACAACCTTCTTTCTACTGATTAATAGTTCCAGGTTTACCATTATTCTCTCACAAAGATTTGGGCTTGACTTGTTAACTAAATCCTTTGTTAGGCCCATTCGTTAGTTTGGAACGATTTAGAATTTATTCCTGAGAGTGGCCCAAACTCTCTTTGAATTGTTTAAGTGGGCTTTTGGAGTTCATAGACTTGGGCTTAGTAGGTTAGCCCAAGACCGTGTTACGTTTATGTTGTGTAATTAAACCCTTAAGTAATAGTGACTATTTAATTACACACCGATTAAAACCTAAGGTTTAACATATATATTATTCTACTTATTATAACTATCACAAGGAATATTATTTCCCTCATCTATTTTAATGTATTTTTATACATATATATCTTTATGTATTAAGATTTATCCGTAACATTTTTAGGAAATTTTATTGTATTTAATTATGTTTAATAACTTCTAGGCATAACCACAACCGATATACGGTTTATAAAATAAAGTGTTTTCCTTTATTTATTTAATATATATATAAGTATACCTGTATTAGAATTTAATTAAGACATTCCCTATGTAACTTATTATATTTAAACTATCTCATTACTACAACCTTTAACTGCATTCCAAGTATGTTTCATAAAGTATTTCTTTACTATATCTTAGGATACTAGCTCTTAATATTTAGTTAATATAAGTGTTAATTTAATAGCTCCTGCTTTACCCTAAGTTACTACTTTATTCCCTTTTATATATGTGTAAAATCTAATTACAAATATTTCTAAGTCCCAACTTATTAATTACCTAACCAAATTATAGATTTACATTTGGTCTTTGACAAATAATATTACACACGTATTTTAATATGGTTTGTATAAATCTTAGAAATCCAAGATAACTCTTTAAGCTTAATTTCATAACCACAATTCAATACTACCTCATATAATATTTTTTAATAGTATTATGTATAGGTTTAGTGTAACTTATTAATTCCTTATAATCTATTTGCTATAAGGTATTTTATGTCTTTTATTTATTTATTATCGTATATGTATACTAGGATTTATTCAAGACATTCTTTATGTAGTTTTATTGCATTTAATTATTATATTAACTTTTACACATATCTACATCCAAAATACGGTTTATAAAATAAAGTATTTTCCTTAGTTTCAATTACGTATATTAACTACCATATTATATAATTAATATAAATGTAGATTAATTTAGTTCCTTGATTTAACCAAAGTTACTATTTTATTCCTTTTATATATATGTATATATATATATATATATTACTTCACTTAAAAGTTTATACCAAAAATATTTATTAACATTCTGTATTAAATATTAGTTTAGTCTTATTATATTTTCCCCAACCTATAAAGTTTATTAATCATCTATACTTTAATTTTTGGTTACATTAAAAACCTTAATTAAAAGGTAACTTATGAAAAACCTTAGAAATACAGTTTTTAAACCCATTACCATTGCCCAAAAATTCCCAAATTTAAATACAGTAACTATAACATTTTATACAATATAAAAATTTTATTTCATAAAAATATCTTTTAAAATTAGCCAAATAAATTCCAGAAAACCCGTAACTTGCAAAAATCATAACTTACGTTTAAAAACTCCAAAACCATATTAAATTTACATCAAAATAAACTAGATTTAATAAGGAATCTATGGTTAAAATTTCAAGTCAAAACACATTCGGGAAGGTATTTAAATTAATTCAACAAGTTAGGGTTATTTACTGGAATTTATAAAAACCTAATCTGAAACGTTTTAATCTCGGCCGTCTGTTTCTCTTAACTACGATCGGACGGCCCGAGATCTTCAAGTTCTTCAGCGATTATCAAACAGACCCCGAGTACTAATTCGACAATTTCTCCTAATCCACATAATGAAATCGAGTGATTCTTGTTTCTATGGTTTCGAAATTAAATTTCGGTTCTAATGATACTAATTTCGCTAGCTATAATGCAGGATTCATCGGTTTTCGATTTCGGTTTCGAAGTTAGGGTTTATCTTGGTTTCCGAAAACAAATCTCTCAAATTCACTCAATCTAATGCGTAATTGATGCAATTGGAACATGGTATTGACCGATAATGTAAGGGCGATTAACAAGGTTTAAGGAATTTGAAGAAAACTTACTGGAATTGCTCGAATCGAAAGGATTCGAAATCAGATTCTGGAAAAACACCCCCTTTACAACCCGATTGAGTAGCCTACTTTGCAATGCTATAATTTTCAGTACAGACCGAGTTAGAACTAGTTCTTAGGCTTAATCTAAAGAAGAAACTTAACTCTACACAATGATAGCAAGAACTCACCCTAACTTGCACTACACAGAAAGAAATCGAAGCTGGAAGTTGCGAGTTTACCTTGCGTTTTCTGGAAAGAAAACTATGATTTTATGTTGTGACGAATCTGAAACTTTAGACACCTAGTTCTTCCAAACGGTTGGGAATTGGATTTGGTCATCAACATGAAAGTTATAGAGGGATTAGAGCTCTTCGAAACGAGCTAAAGAACATGGAATTTAGCTGAGAAACGAAGAAGTTATGGCAAGACGAAGTTACCTGAAATCGAAGGAAAAACTGGAATCTACAGTTTCGGTTTTGCAGGGTGGCTACTTTGGATCGACTTTCCGGTTGATTTAGGACGAACTAGGTTTAGTGTGAGTTATGGTTGTTTAGAGGAAGTGCAGGAGAAGACAACAAAGAAGACGGCACTCAAAAATTCCAAAAGATGAAAAAGTTATGAAGGTCACAAGTTAGGGCAAAGTCTGGTATCGGTTACCGGAAATATAGGGGATAAAATCGGCTAAGTACTGGGGCGCGTATCCCGAGGCGCGCGATGAGTCAGCAAACTTGCCACATCAGCATTTTTTCAAAATTTTGGCTCTAAACTTCATTTGATCATAACTTTGGCTAGGATGATCCGTTTTTGACGTTCTTTTTATCGATCTTCATGGTTTTCCATAACCTATTTATTGGTATAGGTTTCATGGGCTGGTTTGACCATTCTCAAAAAGTCAACCCTAGCAAGGCTTAATAAGCTTTAAGGTTTCTATAATTTATTTTGACTTTTATGTTTCAAAACGATGTTCCAACTCTTTCTAAAATCTTTATAATATACTTGGAGTGTTTAGAAATTTTCCCAAGATTTATTGACTTATAAATCTTATTGTTAAATTCATAATCCTGTATAATAATATATAATAATTTAATACTTAATAGTATTCTTTAGGGTTAAATAGAAGAAATCCCCTAAATTAATTTCCATAATTCCACATAATATTAATACTCATAATTCCATACAATAATTTAATATTCATAATTCCTTATACTAATTTAACTTTCATAATTCCATATAATAATTTAATACTTAATAGTATTATTAAAGGTTTAATAAAAGAAATCCCCTAAATTAATTTAAATTAATTTAGGGGTATTTCAATATATCCCCCTTAAAAGAAACTTCGCCTCGAAGTTTAAAAATCAACTAATAGGCACTCACACCGCTTCGGGTGTGCTGAGACAATAATAATTCCAATGAAATTCCATACCAATCCAATCCTTTATTTCCATCCATTTCCATAACAACATTCCACTCGAGATTACTCAAAATCAAAACGAACCAAGATATACCAAGACATAGCATGATGAAAATCAACAGCCACATACTGTGTCATAATGTAAAAACCAAGCACATACAAACACCTCTCATTCTGCTAATAAGGCAACATGGCATAATCTGGATGAGGTGACGAAGGAAGAGTATGCCAGTATATTCCCCTTAAAAGAGCTAAGGTACGCCCTTGTACCGCTACTAACGAGAACCACAGAAGGACAGGAAAACATCATGCGAAAAGATGTGGGTACTTCACTCAGAACCCACTATCCAATAAGGTTGTTTCAAAAACCAATCACCACAACATGCATGGACCATATTAGACTACCAAACATTTAGTTTCTGTTTCCTTTAATTCCTTGATGTTTATTTCAAACGCCACATTCAAAGAATTCAACACCTTATTAACCAGCTTTGTTGTAAATTTTATTACACTGTTGATTTTATCTGCGATCGATATATATATCTGTATCTCTTGATTGTTTTGTATTTGTATTTTCTTAACTGTTATAAAATTTTATTTTATGATCCTTATCCTTCCATTTTATGACCAGTACGAATTATACGTCATTATATGATCATTTTATCATATCAATTATATTAACAAGCTATAAATCAGGTGTAACGTACTTGAGTAGTTTAAAATAATATTTCAGATCATTTAATAATCCTCAATAATCTTCTAAAATTATCTTCAAGGGTTTATTAGCCAACCATATGTTAAAACTCTATAAAATAAATATTTAAATTAATTTAGGGCTTTTCAGTATATCCCCCTTAAGAGAAACTTCCTTTAATGGTTTTTATATTCAACAATGGGTAGATGTTCTACCTTGAAGTACCCAAATTTTAAATTCTCTTCCTCCATATATAGGTACTTTTCACCAAAGATTTAACTCATTAAATCCTTTACATGTATGAATTTAATACTGGATATTAAGATATAAATTTAAAATTGTTCATTGTGGCTAGTAATGAAATATGCCCAGCTCAAGACTTCATGATGGTAACGTCTTAGCACCAATCCTCCTCAAGTTCAACACAATCCATCACTTACGTAGAAGATTATTTACGGTTAGATGACAAGGCTTGTCTAGCCTCTAAACTTCCAGAAGTGGGTATGCACCCCCACTACTTTCAGCCTAGGAGTTCGTCGCACCAGGCACTTTCCGTAGGGTGTTAGGTTTAGGTATTTTCTTTCTAAAGTTAACATAGAGTTTTAGTATGGTTTACAAGTTCAGATGTTGATCCTTTCTAATATACTACTAGTTCATGTTAGCTTAATAATTTTCTAGACTTAAGATTTATCTTAAACATTATCTTTAGGCAATAAATTGATACCAAGTAGTTCATGAGATTTATTTTCAAGCTTTAGAGAAGTTGAAGTACTTATCACTTAGTTATTCAAAGCTCCATTAGTATACTATTTCCAACCAAAGGTATTCTTTAAAGTTCTAGGAACATGTGTACTAGCTTTTAAAGCATTACTTTCTTAACCATGCATTCTCCCTAAGTTTGCTTCTGAAAAATAGCTTAATATATGATTTATCCCAACCAAAATCTTAACATACTCAATAGATGATATTCCAACCTATATTTCTACTGTAGTTTAATGTTCGGACAGAACAACAGCACACCATTATCTACAGACATTCATAAAAAGAAAAGTGTATAAAGAAATCATTCACTAATCCAAGAAGGGTTAGGAGTCGTGCCTTACTGGAATCCTCACTTCCCAATTCTACCCCAATTCCCCAGTTTTAAGTGCACCTATAATCTAAGTATTTCACTCGGCTTGTTTTCTCGGGTTCAGAGCGTAACTACGCTCTGATACCACTTTCTGTAACGCCCCTACTTACAATAAATACAGCGAAATATAAAATCTCTACTGACGTTTACAGACCATCGGGTTCCAAACACCCGACACCAAACCTCACCAATTACAACTTATAAAATTACAAAAGCTACGGTCTGAACTAGAGAAAAACAACATAAACATAACTACTAGTAAAATAGGAATAACTCTCCACAATTCCTAATTCCCATCCCAATCACTCATGCTCTTCGTGGGCACCTGTATAAACAATTTATACCTGCAAGATGAAACCAAGCAGCCCACCCCGGGAGGGGTGAGTCAGTTCCCTGGAATGGAACTGGTACAATTCTCCAAAACAATCTTTAAAACATAACTCTTTAAAATAAACAGTAACTTGAAATTAAACTCTTGAAAGTAAAACAGGGAAACAAGGCACTTTAAAATCACCAAGCCAAAGATAACAAGTTAAGGATAAAGATAAATAATAGAAAGGTAAAGTTAGTCAATCCAAAAACCACACCATGAGTTAGTGAACTTCCAGTGCTCAAGTTAGAATCAATTCCAGTTAGGAGTAGAAAGACTCAGATAGTCACAAAGGACTAGGAATGAAAAGATAGATCCAATAACTCAAGAGTGGAATAATTCAACTGGGAGAGATGGCCCCCACCGCCAAGTACGTCCTTTTAGGACAGGGGATATACAGCCCCTCACTGTCTACTACGTCCCTTTTGGGACAGGGGATATACAGCCCCTCACTGTCTACTACGTCCCTTTTGGGACAGGGGATATACAGCCCCTCACTGTTACCATCGAAGACGCGCGCACGTCAAAACATCAAGACCCAGCTCATGGTTGAAACGATATCCAGAATCAAAAGAAGAATTACCAAGATTGTCCTTCTCCATATTCCCACTAGATCACTAACTACCCAGAGCAGTACCAAAACACTCAGTCCTACAGAGTGCAGAAGCGTAAACCTTAAGCAGTTAATGTCCAATGGAACAACCAAATAGAAGGAACCAATACCCATGTAAGTTTCACATTCAAGGCTCAGTTAGTCACACAAGCTGAGTTAGTCACATAAGCTGAGTTAGTCACACAACCATTTCCTTTTAGAAATCCACTTTAGCTCAGTTAGTGTTTGTCAAAACATTCCATAAAGTCCGTTAGCAAAAGTATCTGAGTACAAGAAATCGTACCTGGTATGTGAAGAACAATAAATAACTCGAATAAGTGATTCCCCAATAGTAACCTATAATTAAGGTGTTCCAAGTGTCGATTAGTTAAGGGACTTATAAACTAAACAACCTTCTTTTCTTACTGATTAATAGTTCCAGGTTTACCATTATTCTCTCACAAAGATTTGGGCTTGACTTGTTAACTAAATCCTTTGTTAGGCCCATTTCGTTAGTTTGGAACGATTTAGAATTTATTCCTGAGAGTGGCCCAAACTCTCTTTGAATTGTTTAAGTGGGCTTTTGGAGTTCATAGACTTGGGCTTAGTAGGTTAGCCCAAGACCGTGTTACGTTTATGTTGTGTAATTAAACCCTTAAGTTAATAGTGACTATTTAATTACACACCGATTAAAACCTAAGGTTTAACATATATATATTCTACTTATTATAACTATCACAAGGAATATTATTTCCCTCATCTATTTTAATGTATTTATATACATATATATCTTTATGTATTAAGATTTATCCGTAACATTTTTAGGAAATTTTATTGTATTTAATTATGTTTAATAACTTCTAGGCATAACCACAACCGATATACGGTTTATAAAATAAAGTGTTTTCCTTTATTTATTTAATATATATATAAGTATACCTGTATTAGAATTTAATTAAGACATTCCCTATGTAACTTATTATATTTAAACTATCTCATTACTACAACCTTTAACTGCATTCCAAGTATGTTTCATAAAGTATTTCTTTTACTATATCTTAGGATACTAGCTCTTATAATATTTAGTTAATATAAGTGTTAATTTAATAGCTCCCTGCTTTACCCTAAGTTACTACTTTATTCCCTTTTTATATATGTGTAAAATCTAATTACAAATATTTCTAAGTCCCAACTTATTAATTACCTAACCAAATTATAGATTTACATTCTGGTCTTTGACAAATAATATTACACACGTATTTTAATATGGTTTGTATAAATCTTAGAAATCCAAGATAACTCTTTAAGCTTAATTTCATAACCACAATTCAATACTACCTCATATAATATTCTTTTAATAGTATTATGTATAGGTTTAGTGTAACTTATTAATTCCTTTATACTCTATTTGCTATAAGGTATTTTATGTCTTTTATTTATTTATTTATCGTATATGTATACTAGGATTTATTCAAGACATTCTTTATGTAGTTTTATTGCATTTAATTATTTATATTAACTTTTACCATATCTACATCCAAAATATGGTTTATAAATAAAGTATTTTCCTTAGTTTCAATTAAGTATATTAACTACCATATTATATAATTAATATAAATGTAGATTAATTTAGTTCCTTGATTTAAACAAAGTTACTATTTTATTCCTTTTATATATATGTATATATATATATATATATTTACTTCACTTAAAAGTTTATACCCAAAAATATTTATTAACATTCTGTATTAAATATTAGTTTAGTCTTATTATATTTTCCCCAACCTATAAAGTTTATTAATCATCTATACTTTAATTTTTGGTTACATTAAAAACCTTATATTAAAAGGTAACTTATGAAAAACCTTAGAAATACAGTTTTTAAACCCATTTACCATTGCCCAAAAATTCCCAAATTTAATATACAGTAACTATAACATTTTATACATATTATAAAATTTTTATTTCATAAAAATATCTTTTAAAATTAGCCAAATAATTCCAGAAAACCTGTAACTTGCAAAAATCATAACTTTCGTTTAAAAACTCCAAAACCATATTAATTTACATCAAAATAAACTAGATTTAATAAGGAATCTATGGTTAAAATTTCAAGTCAAAACACATTCGGGAAGGTATTTAAATTAATTCAACAAGTTAGGGTTATTTACTGGAATTTATAAAAACCTAATCTGAAACGTTTTAATCTCGGTCGTCCGTTTCTCTTAACTACGATCGGACGGCCCAAGATAAAATACCCCTAACCTTTAAAACTTAATTAAATGATCTATTAATGATCTAAGATGATTAATAAACATCTAAATATTATTGGGGAACAATCTAAAGATCTCAACAAGGCAAAACATGCCTTAAGATTGGTAAAGCCAAAAATGTGCTTTAAAGCACCATAAAGATTGTATGACCTCAAATAGGATCCAAAGTGGATTCCTAAGTATTATAATGAAGTAAGGAACACAACAAAACTATTATCAAAGAAAACTAAGCTCAGAAGCACCTTGCTACACAAAATGTGCACTAAAACACCTTAAAGCACGTTTTTGTGAAATTGCCTTCTAAATTGGTTTTTAATGGGCTTAAAGGTTATAATTACCTTTAAATATGATATTATATCACATTATATCATATTAAGATTATAATTCCAAAATTTACAAATTTTTACAAATTTAATATTAAAATATTAATAAAACCCTAAAAGGGGGCCCGCTTGAGTCAACATTGACTAAGAATGGTCAAGAGGTCAAAGTTGACCCCTTGGACCACATGGGATCGGCAGCCACAAGCAATAGAGGCTTGAATTCGCCACTTGCTTATACCAAGGACAAGACTCCAACATAATTCCCTAAATTAAGGGATTACCTTTTACCTTTTGATTAAACAATACACTCTCTTTTGCTCCATGATTGCTCCAATCAGTCCCCAAACCGTGTGAGGCCAGCTTTCCCCTCCATTAACCGATGGCTCTCATTCCATGCTTATCCCTTGATGAGTCATTAGTCATTACAATCAATAAACTATTCAAAAGTAGCATTTTGAATTATTAAGGCTCATCTCCAATCATTCTCTCACCCTAGCTCCATTCCAGCCGAGCTCACTCACCTTCCAAACTCTCTCAACCGATGCTCTTGAGTTAGGAAGGCAACTCCATCTTCTAAGCTTCTAAGGTAATGGTTTAAGGCTTATTTTGGCTCTTTTCTTCATCTCTTCACCATCTACACTTGGATCTCGTGACTTGTCAATTCCTATGGCTTATTCTCAGTATTTTAGACCTTGTACAACAACCAAGCTCGGCTGAAACAAGTTAAGGGACCAAAGTTTTCCAAACTTGCATTTTAAGGTAAAAACATACCTTAAGCTTCTCTACTCTTCATCCGATTTTCTTCCTTTGATTTTTATGAGTTTATACACTCATAATCTTCATATTTACATGTTCAATCAGTTGATTAGCCATTTGAAGCAAGGGAGGCCGAGATCTAGAGCAAATACCCTTCTTTAAGGCATTTTTCCAAGGTAAAACCTAATACCAAGGCAGCTTGTTGTTGTCTAGCTATTTACTATGTCTATATGGTGGATCTAACACCTTGTGGTGTGTTTGATTCAGGCTGAATCCATCTTGAAGTTCTCTTGCATTTTTAAGGTGATTTTTGCCTTAAATCTTACATTAATTATTCCTTATGGTTAAGCTCAAGCTTGGAGTATAACCATATCTTATTTTGGTGTATTAAACATGTCTAAATGATGTGGTGAATTTTCCTTCAAGTGGCCGAGTTCATACAAGGAGAAAACAAGGTATAAACACCTTAAAACTTATGATTTTATGATTTCCTAACCTATATATTAATTATGCCGAGAGGGAACTTAATAATATGGGTTATATTAACCTAGAAATGAAAAAAATGACTAAGATAAATTAAGCTAGTCATTTAAGAGATTTAATTAACATAATGGTCAAATTGTGACATTATGTGGACAAATAATTAATCTATGGTGAGATCGTGAGTTTATGCTATATTTTGAGACATTTAAAGTGTAATTTATTTTGCAAGTTCAAGGTTGTAATAAGGCCATGTCATTAGGCCATTTTAATTTAAGTTTATAAGCTTATTTAGTTAGATTTATGCTTAAATAATTAAGTTTGGGGCCAAACCGTAATTATTGGTAAAATACAAAGTCGTGGGCTTAATTTAGAGGAATTTAGGGTTTTTAAATGAATTTAATAAAAATTATAACATTTTATAAAGTTTTGGGTCAAAATTGTAAAAATAGAAAAGTATAGGTGAAGTTTTGTAATTACCGAAAGGTTTGGGTCCAATTTGGTATTAGAAGTCAAAGTTGACTATATAGGAGACTTTGACCAAGTTTGGAGAATTTTAGAAATTAAAATACTACCTTATATTAAGATAAGCATTAAATTGTAAAAGATTTATAAGAGATGGGGCTATATTGTGATTTCCAAAAACTTGGGGTACTAAATGGAGTTTGGTACAAACCTTAGGTTATTAGGAATTTTTAGAAGTTGATTTGGTTAAATTTGGAGTTTATATGAATTATATAAGTATAATATAAGATATTTCATAATATTGTTACAAATGGGTAACATATGTGGTAAAACCGAGATTTAGAGAAAATATAAGGTTAGGAATAATATTTATAACCTTTTTGGTATAGTTTGGTAATTTTTGGAGTTATATACTCCCTCCGTCCCACTTTGACCTTCCTGTTTGCTTTTTGGCACGTTTTTCCACCTCAATATTAAACATATAAGATAAAATAAATTTATAAAATAAATTTCTCCAACATATAGTTTTTGACATAAGGATTCCATTACAAAATTTACATTTGTAAAATTATGTCATCTTATATGTTAAATATTGAAGTCAAACGACAAGTCCAAATAGTAAATCAGAAGGTCAAATAGGGACGGAGGGAGTATAAGGTTTTATAAAGATATATGTATAATATATAGTTTTAATGGAATTAGAAAATTATGTATTATAAATTGGGAAGATTTGGTAAATATACAAAGTTTGGTGGTGGGAATTTAATTAAAACAGTCCTAGGGGCTGTTCGAAAATTATAGCCTTTAAAAACTATAGGTTATAATTATATTAAGGTTTAAGGATTATAATATAAGGTATATGCTATAAGTGTAACAATGATATATAATTGAGGTTGATTTGTGATTTATAGAAGTTTAGTGGTTTATTGTGAAAGCCGAAAATTTAAGGGGGTTTGGTATTTTAAAACAAGTTACAACTATATGTTATAATTGTTTTAATGACATAAATGTCATAATATATGTTATATAACTATAATGCAACATTATATTAATTATGTGGTGGATTTTGGAAATATTTGAGAACATAGGTGCTGTTCGGAAATATTAACATTTTTAAATGAAATTTATAATATGGTTTTTAATGTTATAAGAGTTATAACAATTATAATATAAGAGGTATTCATTAAAAAGAATGAATATATATTATAAGACTTACCATATAATAAATAGTTCCATAATACATGTATATAAATGAATACATGTTATGGTGTGGAAAATATAATATGGTCTAATAACCATGTATTTCCATGATTAAAGTGATATAAGAGAAAAAAAAGGGAAAACAATTACAAACATTGGATATGGAATTCTAATGTTAAGAGTGTACATGTGATAATAAGGATTCATATAATTGAAAGTATTGTTTACATATGAGTTATACCACATTGAACTTAAAAAAAAAAAAAACAAACCTTAGGAAAAAAATAAAATACTAAGGTGAGATGAATAGTACATGACAAAGAATCATGCATACAAAATAGAAACGGACTATACGACATATAAGGGTATGTTAAGTTACATGCGATAACAACTTCAACAACAAGTATATTAATATACAAGACAAGACTACGCATGTAATATAACACCTTTCTAATCTCGAGTTAAGCCGAAAACCCGACAAACATTGACAGTTTATAACGGGGGATTAACCGGGAGGTATTAGCGACGGTACGGGGTACCGTAGGGTTGTATTTTCATATGGGATGCTAACCAGTAGCATTATGTATTGTTTAGACTGTTAGAGACGACACACGGAGCATAGGAACTTGCTGATTCATACTCCACCGTAATACAATCAGGGTGAACGGTATGTTGTTATGTGTCTCTGATTGTCTCTGAGGGCTTCCTCAGTTCAGACTTCTGTGTGATCTGTGATAAGATTGTTTGTCTGAATGTGTTAACTAATATGCATGAATTGTATATCTATAGCTGCTTACTATTTACTGTTGTTGAGTTAACAGTATCGGTTCGTATATATGAACCTATATATATAAAACGAACTAGCGGCTATGGTGCTATCTTATATGAAATATAAGGATCGTCAGAAAAACGTTGTAGCACTAGGATAATAAGATATACATATTATCCGAGACTTTTATACGGAGCATCGGCCTTTCTATACGCCGCTCTCATATCTAACACTGGATCCCGAGTTTACAGACTCCGGATTGGACTAATGACCTTAGTCTGTTGTGTTAGAAAAAAAATGGTAATGCGATGCGATGGTATAATTAATAAATGAAAGATAGTAAAGCCAAGGGGATGTGGCTCTTGGTGCGCGCTGTGATCACAAAAACGATACCAGGATGTCCGCGTACGGGTCCGTAAGTATCAAGAAAATTTCCCGTGAGCTAGAATGGCTCGTTGGTCGGAGACTCTACCGTTGAAGTGGCTACTGCCGTGGGTGACCCGCCATAATTTATGGGTAATTAGAGACATGTCGTTTTAACGAGACATTGTCACTAGGTATAACTGAACAATTAATACTGTTGAGACTTGTACAGTGGCGAACAATATTGGTTTCTACACCATGGACGAGATTTAATGCTTGTTTGTTATTTTCGTTGTTTCGCTTTGTTGTTCATTGGTTATACTTGTGGTATATTATGTATGTTGATGGTTGTGTTATTGTATGGTTATTACTGTTAATTGTTTTACAGTTTTAAATATTAAAACGGTATTGCATGTAACGAATCTCATGCTCTCGACCAAATAATTGAGGGGTTTGAGGGAGCATGACGGGGCATGTGATAACATACTCAGCAGGGGCTGATTCCATACCACAAACCATTGTTATTTCAGGAGATTAGCTGGTGGGTCGACGCGGGGCGCGACGGTTGTGATTTTACTGTTGATTAAGACTTGGTACGGTTTGATACTGATGACGTTTTGGACTCGGGTTGTGTAAACCGAGGTGTATTTGGTTAGATGCTCACGAGTACGGTCTGTAATAATCGTTGTTGTTGGATTGGTTTTAAATTGTTTAAGCTCTACTGTCTATCTCTTGTGGTCACTGCGGGAATACGTTTCGCATGTTGATTATCAGGTAATTCGTTATCACCCGTATGGGCGAGTGATAGCAGTGACACCATTAGGGCGACAGTCTGTTATTTACCGCTGTGATATATTTATTATGTAATACTCCGTATTTTTGTTTTTCAGATTTCATAAATAACATTCCGGTTAATGTTATTAATTATACTAGGTGTGGTGCTTTGTTTAGTTGATGGGACGTCTGAGGGATTTGATTAAAATACGAGGGACAAGGAGGTCATTTCCCTCTCTTTTAATTATGGTAAGCCTTCTTAATTAATTAGCTTGGCAGTTTCTGATTTTACAATCCACGATCAGTTCTGAAGCCGCTCTCCTTCCTCTCGACAGTTTCTGCAGTCCTCTTCTCTTCTTCTTCCTTAGGTGCTAATTGCTGGTGCTAGTGTTGTGGTCTTTGGCTCATTCTCTTGCTGCTGTGGTCTGGATAGTTCTCCTCTGCAGAATCAGGTTGGTTTGGTTGCGAATTATTTTGTTTCGGTCTCAGTTTTGGGGAGGATCGTTTCTGATTTTGAGATGTCTGATTGTTGCTGAATTCAGCGGTTGTTTTGCTGTTTGGGGACCGCTGCGTTGTCGGGATCGTTCGTTGCTACAGACCGGTGTAACCTTCTCTACGAATTCAAAGTAAGTGGGGGATGGAATCGGGGTAGTTTACTCACCCTCGGGGACTGTTTTATTCTAGCATTTCTGATTGGGTATTGTGATGTGATTGGGTGATTGCACGTTGGTTTTGCGTTGTTAATCGTTTGGCTAAACCCCCGAGGGTACTGATTTACAATTCTGTGGATTTTGGGTGAGTTTGTGTTGATTTTGGTGGTTCTCTGCGCGTCTGTTCGTTCTGATTTTCGCCAGTTTTGCCCCGTCCGGACTTGTGTCCGAACATGTAGGTTCGGACAGTGCTTCGGGTGCGTTTTAATTTTCGGGATTTTAAAGTGTCCGAACATCGGTCCGGACATGTAAGTTTGGACTCGATGCGAGGACGGTTTTCGGAAATGAGTTTCGTCATGTGTCCGAACTTGTAGGGTCGGATGCAAGTTCGGACACGAGGTTTGCTCTGGTTTCTGCCTTTCGACTTATGTCCGAACTTAGACGTCCGGACGTAAGTTCGGACATCGACGTTTTCACAACCTCTGTTTCTCGGCCTCTGTCCGAACTTGCAGGGTCGGACGCAAGTTCGGACATGCCACTGTTTTGAGCATAACTTCTCTGTTTTAGCTCCGTTTTGAGTTCCATTTGCGGGGTTGGATTCCCCTGTCTGTGTACAAGCTTCTTATGCTGTTTATATGCATTTCCATGCACTCAAGATCTGTTTTGTGAGCTTTTGGTTTTGGGACCTAGTTACTTTGATTCTGAGCCTTGGATAGTCGGGTCGGGCTGTCCCGTAGCATGCTGCGCAGGAATTCCTTCTGTTTATACTCCTTAGGGTCTCCCTTAGGACGTTATTTGACCGACGGGTCTGTTAGCTGTCTCTACGGCTTCTGTTGTGGGATCTTCGGATCCATAGGACATTATGTGAGTCCTTCTGTTGTGTTAGCTGGTTACTAGTGTCCCACTCTTCTGTTTTTGTTCTGAAAGTCCGACTATGGTTTGACGTGATGTCTGCTCTGCTTCTGTTTTGCGTTTCCTTTCTGACTGTTTATAATGACTCCGCCTTCTCCTCTGTTTATAAGTTATTCTGCTGCTTCTGTTTTGAGTGGGCTTCCTTGAGGAAGTCTTCTGCTTGCTGGGCTGTTTAGCTCACCCCTTTACTTTGTTGCAGATTGAGCTCGTGGGATCTTCTCTCTTGTTCCCTTCCGGAGCTTCGTTTACTTTATGCTTCTTTAGACTTTGTTTACTCTGCGCGTTGGACGCTTTGAAGCTTTTGTGTAGCCTTCGGGCCTTTCATTGTATTTGACTCATAAGCTTTTGGATCTTGTAAAATCTTTTGGTATTTATGCTAGTTCGTTATTTGGTTTTGGGTATTGTTTTGCTTAGAGCCTTGCGACGTTAGGTAGTAGACTCGTGGCGTGTAACTGCCCTAACTCCTAGGCCGGTTTTGGGGTCGTTACATTTAGTGGTATCAGAGTCAGGTTGCTCGTTCTTTGGTGTTTGTGGGGTTTTGTCTGCATGCATGGGTGTCTGAAAGGTCTGCTGTTTGATGCTTGATGGTTTCTGATCAATCTTGGTGTCTGTATCTTCAGTATGCCTCCCCGACGTGCAGGACATAGTGAAGCTTCAGGCGATGCTCCTCAGGGGGACATTGCAGAGATTGTGCAGCAGGTGGTGACTCAGGTGTTGCAGACTGTGGGGACCACTGCTGGCCAGGCGACAGGAGCCGGTAACGCGGGGGGCAGCAATGTGAATGAAATACCCCTAAATTAATTTAAATTAATTTAGGGGATTTCTTTTATTAAAAATTAAATTATGATATGGAATAATGAATATTAAATTATTATATGGAGTTGTGAAATTTATTTAGGGGTTTTCTCCTATTTAACCCTAATTATTATACATTTATATAGTATTATGAATTTAATAATAAGATTTATAAGTCAATAAATCTTGGGAAAATTATTAAACACTCCAAAAATATTATAAAGATTTTAGGAAGTGTTGGAACATTGTTTTGAAACATAAAAGTCAATATAAAATTCTAGAAACCTTAAAGCTTATTAAGCCTTGCTAGAGTTGACTTTTTGAGAATGGTCAAACCAGGCCATGAAACCTATACCAATAAATAGGTTATGGAAAACCATGAAGATCGATAAAAAGAACGTCAAAAACGGATCATCCTAGCCAAAGTTATGCTAGATTGAAGTTTTGAGTCAAAAATTTGAAAGATGCCACGTGTCACTCTGTCACGGGTCGCCAACACTTAGCCAATTTATCCCTTGAATTTCGGTAACAGAATTCATGATTTTGCCCTAACTTTGGACGGCTGTATCTCACTCATCTCTCAATATTTTTCAATGCCGTCTTTTTCATTCGCTTCTCCTTTGAATCCTCTTTCCAACCATTACTCACACATACCCTAATTCATTATAAATCATCCGGAAATTTGATCCAAAGTAGGCACCTTGCAAAACCGAAACTGCAGATTCCAGTTTTTCCTTTCGAATCAGGTAACTTCGACTAACCATAACTTCTTCGTTTCTCATCCAAATTTCGTGTTCTTTAGCTCGTTTTAAAGAGAGCTAATCCCTCTACAACTTTCATGTTGATGACCAAATCTAAATCTTAATCATATGGAAGATATAGGCGTCTAAAGTTCCGACCCCGATCTGGTCGCGTTTTGCCCAGAATTTTTCCAGAAACGAGAAGGTAAACTCGTAACTTTAGGGTTTGATTTCTTCTTGTGTGTTGTGAGTTAGAGTGAGTTATTGCTATCAATACGTAGATCTAAGTTTGCTCTTTCGAATGAGCCCTTACACATAGCCTAACTCGATTTGTACTACTAGTTATAGATCCTCAAAGTTGGCCTCGTGAACTGCTCAAAGTTCGAATTTTTCCAGATTTTTGGATTCGATTTCACTCAATTCGCACAACTCCGGTAAGTTTCCGATCAATTGCTCCGTTATTGTCATTCGAAATCAAGTTACCGGTCTAACCCATGTCTCAATTTAGTCAATTACGTGCTAGATTAGGAGAATTTGTCAAATTAAGTTTCGATTCGTACTTGGAACCCTAAACCTCGAACAGAATTCGAAATCCATTGAAAACTGCATTATAATTGGGGAAATCGGTATCATTAGAACCGAAATTTGATTTCGAAACCATAGAAACAAAAATCACTCAATTTCGTTCTGTAGATTAGGAGTTATCATCGATTTAGTACTCGGGTCGCAATTTAGAATCTGGGAAGAACTTGAGTTTCAGGGACCGTCCGATCAGAGTTTAAAGGATTGGACGGTCCAGATTAGATCTGGCGATTTAAAGTTGTTTTAGGGTTTTAGTAAATTCCAGTAAATAGTCTTAACTTGCCGGGTTAATTTAAATATCTTCCCGAATGTATTTTGACTTGAAATTTTAACCATAGATTCCTTATTTTATCTAGTTTATTTTGATGTAAATTAATATGGTTTTGGAGTTTTTAAACGTAAGTTATGATTTTTGCAAGTTACGGGTTTTCTGGAATTATTTGGCTAAATTAAAAAGATATGTTTATGAAATAAAAATTTTATAATATGTCTAAAATGTTATAGTTACTGTATATTAAGTTTGGGAATTTTTGGGCAACGGGAAAAGGTTTTAAAAATTGTGTTTGTGAGTTTTTCATAAGAATAACTTATAATATATAGTTTTTAATGTAATCAAAAATTAAAGTATAGTTGATTAATGAACTTTATAGGTTGGGGAAAATATAATAAGACTAATTAACATTTAATACAGTATGTTTATAAATATTTTGGGTATTAACTTTAAGTGAAGTAAAAATTGTTACATATATTTATATATATATTTATATGAGAGAAATAAATAGAAACTTATATTAAATCAAGGAATTTGACTAAACTACATTTTATTTATTATATATAATATGGAAGTTAATATGTTTAACTAAAACTAAGGGAAATACTTTATTTTATAAACCATAAATCAGTTTTGGATATGTCTAAAAGATATTAGATATAATTAAATACAATAGAATTTCTTAAAGAATGTTCTGGATAAATCTTAATATAGGTAGGTATATGTATATATATATATATATATATAAATACAATAAAAATAGATAAAGGCAATAACATTCCTTGTGAGAAATATAATAGGAAGGATATATATATATTATACGATAAATAAATAAATAAAAGAAATGAAATACCTTATAGAAAATGGGATATGAAGGAATTAATGAGTTAAACTAAACCTCTACATGATACTAATAAAAGAATATTATATGAGGTGGTATTAATTTATGGTTATAGGTTGAGTTTTTAGTTATCTTTGAATTTCTAAGATTTATATAAACAGTATTTAAATATACGTATATATTTAGTCAATGATCACAATGTAAATCTATAATTTGGTTAAGAAATTAATAAGTTGAAATTTAGGAATATTTGTAATTAGTTTACATAAAGTGTTACACAAATAGATCTTATTATATAATTAATAATAAAATGAATGAAATACTTTTACATTTAAATGTTCTTATTATATAAACAATAATAAAATAAATGAGTTACTTTTTACATCTAAATGTGAAGGGGATAAATAAGTCTAGATTTATAGTATTGAGTAATAACTTAATATTTTAAGATAAAATCATTAAAAGCGATTATGATATAAATCTACATTAAACTATGATTAGGAAATTAATCTAAATAATAGTCCCTAAGTTTCTTACAACTGGTTAAGCCATATAAATACATTTAATACCAATATTCAGGATGTGAGTAAATAGTTAAGTAATGTATTTAGTAGTTAGAATTTATAAGAAGGTTTGTAAATAGGAATTAGATACTTAAAATATTTAAACCTTTAATTAGATGAAACTAGGTTACATAAGAGATTATATTGATTTACCTTTTGACACTGGAAATATTAATGTGTCATTTGAATATAAGGTATGGAGATTGTTCAGAATATATTATCTTATTAAGTAATTGATAATTTCACTTACGAACTAGAATTTAATTCTTTGATAAATTCTACCTTATGCTAAGATATAATGGCCATCCTAAATACAATAAAGGAAATTAATTTATTAAGTTATTCTTTTGAAACCTTAGGTTTTGTAAACAATATAAAATGTATTTAAGACTTGAGTTTAACGAAGTTTAATATAAAAGGATTATACATGGTCTATAGAGAGAATGTGTGTAAAAGTAAAACAGTTAGGGAATTAAATGTAAGTAAGGATGCATAAAAGGTTATCTTAAAACACCTTATTATAAAGATATGGTTAAGTAAATAATATACCTTGTGGATACTAAATGTGAGAGTTCGATAAGTTTGAGTTAACTATAATATGGTTATTTCAAGATGAAAAGTAATTTAACAACTTATGACAAGATTAATAGATGGTTGTAATTAAAGGCCATTCTGAACTAAAGATAAGATAATTGAGTTTAGTAGCTCAAATAAGTTATACTAAAATGCATCTACAACACTACGATTTCAGTATACGGGATGTAGATCTTAATTAAGTTAAGGGGGAAGACTTAGTTATAATGGATTATCTAGTAGATATTGATAAAGATACATAGTCAATAAATTGTGAAATAATAGTATAGTATTCTAAGATAAACCCATCATTGGTCATAACACGATGTATGTCCTAAAGTAAGAATAAAAGTATTGAGCTTAAGAATTGTTATTGAAATTCTAAGATTGATTGAATAACGTATAATGCACTTATGTTATAAAGGTCTTTAATGTGAGAATTATGGTCAGGTTTGGGTAAAGTGGATAAGGGTGGAACAATTAACAAGTGTTAATAAAATACATTCCTTGGTCTTACAACCTTGAGTTATACAACATTCTAAGACAAGTCAAAGGTTATTCTTAGCATTTAAGTGAGGGCTTAAAGGACAATTGAGACTTAGAAATAACAGTGAGGAGTTTATTTAAGTTTAACGTGGGCTACAAGTGATTGATGATAGACTACCTTTAATATTCTTCAGAGTACTGTTGATTGTTTGCGCAAGTAGATTAGAACTGCTACAACGTTACCCAGGTACGATTTCTCGTACTCAGCTTGACGTGTTTTGGACTTTATGGAATGTTTTGTACGATTTCTCGTACTCAGCTTGTTGTGTTTTGGACTCTATGGAATGTTTTGTACGATTTCTCGTACTCCGATATTTTTGATGATTGACTTGTGGGATGTTTTGGAAAACGCTAACTGACTTTAAGAGGAACTTCTAAAAAGGAAATGGTTGTGTGACTGACTCAGCTTGTATGACTAACTGAGCCTTGGATGTGGAACTCATTTGGGTATTGGTTTCTTCTATTTGGTGTCCCGTTAGACATTGACTGCTTAGGGTTTACGCTTCTGCACTCTGTAGGACTGAGTGTTTTGGTATTGCTCTGGGTAGTTGGTGATCTAGTGGGAATTTGGAAAAAGGTCAATCTTGGAAATCTTTCTTTCGACGTGCGCGTCTTCAATGGTAACAGCAGGGGGCTGTATATCCCTCGCCCATATGGGCATTGATATTTAACAGCAGGGGGCTGTATATCCCTCATCCATCAGGACATTTTTAATTTAACAGCAGGGGGCTGTATATCCCTCGCCCATAGGGGCATTGATATTTAACAGCAGGGGGCTGTATATCCCTCGTCCACCAGGACATTTAAATCTGACAGCAGGGGGCTGTATATCCCTCGTCCACATGGACATTGATATCTGGCGGTGGGAGCCATCTCTCCCAATTGAATTATTCCACTCTTGAGTTATTGGTTCTTGGATCTATCTTATTATTCCTAGTCCTTCGTGACTATCTGAGTCTTTATACTCTGAACGGGAATTGGTTCTAACATCAACAATGGATGCTTACTAACTATGTGGTGTGACTACTTAAGTGGATGACTTGTTTTGGAAGTTCTCTATCTCTATCTTTGTCTTGTTTCCTTTTCTCTTTAACTTGATTGTTTTGAAGTGCTTTATCTCTGTTTTACTTTTAAGAATTTGTTTTCATGTTACTGTTTATTTTGAAGAGTTATGTCTTATAAGTTTGTTTTTGGAGAATTGTACCAGTTCCATTCCAGGGAACTGACCCGCCCCTTTTGGGGTGGGCTGCTTGGTTTCATCTTGCAGGTACGAATTGATTTACAGGTGGCCACGAAGAGAATGAGCGTTTGGGATGGGACTAGGTTTTGTGGAGAGTTAATGTGTTTAATTTCTATTATGTTTGTGTTAAGTTTTTCTCGAGTTCAGACCGTAGCTTTTGTGGATTGTAAGTTGTAAATTGGTGAGGTTTGGTGCCGGGTGTTTGGAACCCGATGATCTGTACGCCTTTAGTATTTTATTTCCGCTGTAATTATGTTAAGAAGGGGCGTTACAGTGAATGCGCTTCAGGAGTTCCTGAAGCTGAAGCCGCCTTCTTTTGATGCTAGTGGCGACCCACAGGAGGCGAGCCACTGGATCACTGCGATTGAGGATTTACTGAGGGTCATGGGATGCAAGGAGGATCAGAAGGTTGGATTCGCTACTTTCATGTTTCAATCTGAGGCGAAGGAGTGGTGGAAGTCAGTTGAAGGGAAGTACCCCCACCCATGGACATGGGAGCAGTTCAGGGGCTGCTTCAATCAGCAGTTCTATCCCGATGTCTTCAGGGATCAGAAGATAGTTGAGTATGGGAGGCTTCCTCAGACGAAGGAGATGACAGTGGATGAGTACGTGCGTAAGTTTATCTCCCTTTCTAAGTTTGTGCTTGAGCCGGATGATAACCGGAAGGCTAGGAAGTTTGAGGCTGGTTTGAGGGGTGATATTCGAGCTGCTGTGGCACCTTTTCGCCACAAGACCTTCAGGGACGTAGCTGATGTGGCGTTGGTTGTGGAGTCTGAGCTGCAGGCTAGGCAGCGGTATGAGAAGAAGGACCAGAGGACCGATAAGGTCAAAGACCAGAAGAGGAAGGGTCGTGTGGAGGAGCCCGAGAGGCGTGAGCAGCCTTCTTCTCAGAAGAAGAAGTACAGAGGAGACCGGGGTTCTTCTTCATCAGCATCTCCTGCTGTGTAGAAGTGTGCCGAGTGTGATCGTTTCCACCCAGGACGGGAGTGCTACAGGAAGTCCGGGGCATGCTTTAAGTGTGGTTCGCTAGACCATCGCATTGCCCAGTGTCCACAGGCTAGGGGTGGAGGTAGCAGCGGTGGTTCTGAGGGTCGAGGTGCTGGTTCAGGGTCCGGGCAGAAGGCTGACCAGAAGAAGTCCCAGACCCAGGCACGTGTTTATGCGCTAGCTGGTGAGCGAGACCGTGGCTCAGACAGAGTAGTGTCAGGTATTCTTCAGATCTCTTCTCAGCCAGTATTTTGTTTGTTTGATTCGGGAGCTACCCACTGCTTTGTGTCTGCTGATTTAGTGGGTAGTCTCGGGTTGTCTGTTGTGCCCTGTGATGTGGATCTGTGTATTTCTAGCCCGTTGAGTGGCGTGCCTGCTTGTGTGCTTAGTTCTGTATGCAAGTCTAGTCCAGTAGTGATCATGGATAGGACCTTACCTGCTAATTTGATTCCTATGAGTATGTCCTGCTTCGATGTGATTTTGGGCATGGACTGGCTAGCAGAGCACCATGCCCATATAGATTGTGCAGCTAGGAGGGTTGTGTTTGATAGACCAGGTGAGACCCGTTTTGCTTTTGTGGGGAACTCCATTCCCTGTGCTCCTGTGTTGGTGTCTGCTATGCAGGCAGTCCGTTCCTTGAGGAAGGGCTGCCAGGGTTTTCTCTGCTTTGTACCTGAGGTTAAGGAGGGATCCCAGTTGGAGGATATCCCCATTGTGTGTGAGTTTCCAGAGGTGTTCGAGGACGATGTGCCAGGGCTGCCACCTGATCGTGAGGTGGAGTTTTCTATCGAGTTAGCGCCAGGGACTCAGCCTATCTCTAAGGCTCCCTATCGCATGAGTCCGGCAGAGCTTAAGGAGCTGAAGGTGCAGCTGCAGGATCTTCTGGATAAGGGTTTTATCCGCCCTAGTGTGTCTCCATGGGGAGCACCTGTGTTGTTTGTGAAGAAGAAGGATGGCTCCTTCAGATTGTGTATCGACTATAGGGAATTGAATAAGGTTACCATCAAGAACCGGTACCTCTTCCCCGCATTGATGACCTCTTCGACCAGTTAGCGGGAGCAACAGTCTTCTCGAAGATCGACTTGCGTTCTGGATATCATCAGCTGAAGATTAAGGCCGAGGATGCGCCTAAGTCTGCATTTAGGACCCGGTATGGGCATTATGAGTTCTTGGTCATGCCTTTTGGTTTGACCAATGCCCCGTCGTTCTTCATGGATATGATGAACAGAGTTTTCAAACCCTTCTTAGATTCTTTCGTGGTTATTTTTATTGACGATATCTTGGTGTACTCCAAGAGTGCTGAGGAGCATGAGGAGCATCTGAGGGTGGTTCTGCAGACGTTGAAGGAGAAGGGGTTGTATGCCAAGTTGAAGAAGTGTGAGTTCTGGTTGGATAGAGTTGTGTTTCTTGGCCATGTGGTTTCGAAGGATGGCATTTCAGTAGACCCAGAGAAGATTAAGGCGGTTATGGAGTGGGCGAAGCCCACCAGTGTGTCTGAGGTGCGCAGTTTTCTAGGACTGGCTGGGTACTATAGGAAGTTTGTGGAGGGTTTCTCTAAGATCGTATCCCCCTTGACTCGTCTTCTTAGGAAGGATGTCAAGTTTGATTGGAGTGAGGCGTGTCAGGAGAGTTTCCAGGAGCTGAAGAAGAGGTTGACTTCGGCTCCGATTTTGACGTTGCCTTCTGGGACAGATGGCTTTGAGGTGTTCTGTGACGCTTCCCACAGAGGGCTGGGTTGTGTTCTGATGCAGCAGGGAAAGGTGGTAGCTTATGGGTCACGCCAGTTGAAGCCATACGAGAAGAATTATCCTACCCACGATTTGGAGTTAGCTGCTGTGGTCTTCGCCTTGAAGATCTGGCGGCACTATTTGTATGGGGTGACGTGTAAGGTCTACACGGATCACAAGAGTCTCAAATATCTGTTCACGCAGAAGGAATTGAATTTGAGACAGCGGCGTTGGTTGGAGCTTCTGCACGATTACGACCTGGAGATCCTCTACCATCCGGGTAGAGCAATGTGGTGGCAGATGCCTTGAGCCGTAGGGGTGCTCCTGGGCTTGCTTGTTCTTTGTCAGGAGTTCAGAGGTTGCTTTGAGCTTCAGCGTATGGGGATTTGGGTTGTCAGGTCCGACAGTGCTGGGATGATTGCTTCTATTCAGGTCCAGTCTACACTGATTGAGCGGATTAGATATGGTCAGAAGTCTGATGCTGAGTTGTGTAAGGTCAGGGAGAAGTTGTCAGATGGTCAGGAGTCAGAGTTCTCTGTGTCCAGCGACGACTGCCTACGCTTTAGAGGCAGAGTTTGTGTGCCTAGTGGAGGCGACCTTAGGCGAGAGATTATGCAGGAGGCTCATGGAGCTCCTTATTCGGTACACCCAGGAGGGGTGAAGATGTACCGGGACCTCAGAGAGTCTTTCTGGTGGGCGAATATGAAGAGGGAGATTTCTGACTTTGTGGCTCGATGCCAAACCTGTCAGCAGGTGAAGGCTGAGCATCAGCGGCCTGCGGGTCTTCTGCAGCCCCTTCCCATTCCTGAGTGGAAGTGGGAGAGCGTTGGTATGGACTTTATTGTGGGGCTTCCTAGGACATCTTCTGGGTACGATGCGCTGTGGGTGATTGTGGACCGGTTGACGAAGTCAGCCCATTTCTTGCCGGTGAGGAAGACTTTCAGCCTTGAGCGCCTGGCTCGGTTGTATGTTGATGAGATTATGAGGTTGCACGGTGTGCCGGCGACGATCGTTTCGGACAGAGATCCGAGATTTGTATCTCGCTTCTGGCGGAGCCTGCATAAGGCGTTGGGGACGAATTTGGCCTTCAGTTCGGCATATCATCCTCAGACCGATGGGCAGACAGAGAGGACGAATCAGATTTTGGAGGATATGTTGAGAGCTTGTGTGCTTGATTTTGGAGGGAGCTGGGATCAGCATGTGACTTGATTGAGTTCGCCTACAATAATAGCTTCCAATCGAGTATTGGGATGGCCCCATTTGAGGCGCTGTATGGTAGGCGCTGTAGATCTCCCATTTGTTGGGATGATCTGCGGGAGAGGGCGATTGTGGGTCCTGAGTTGGTACAGGGAGCTGTGGATAAGGTCAAGACTATCAGGGAGCGTCTGTTGGTTGCCCAGAGCCGGCAGAAGAGTTATGCAGATCAGAGACGCCGTCCGCTTGAATTTCAGGTTGGGGACCACGTGTACCTGAAGATTTCTCCAGTTCGGGGTGTCGTTCGTTTTGGTAAGCGAGGCAAGCTGAGTCCTCGGTTCGTAGGGCCTTTTGAGGTGCTTGAGAAGGTTGGGCCGGTGGCTTACAGATTGGCATTGCCACCAGCTCTAGCAGGGGTGCACGATGTGTTTCATGTGTCGATACTCAGGAAGTATCTGCACGATCCTTCGCACGTGATTGACTATGGTCAGCTTTGACTCCGAGATGATTTCACTTATGAAGCAGCTCCGGTTCGTATTTTAGCACGGGATGTTCGTCGGCTTCGTAGCAAGACACTGCCTATGGTTAAGGTGCAGTGGTCTGATCAGTCCGAGCGTGAGGCGACGTGGGAACTCGAGGAAGAGCTGTGTGCCAAGCTCCCTTCCCTCTTCGAGCAGTGAGGTATGTTGAATTTCGAGGACGAAATTCCTTTTAAGGGGGGAGTGATGTAATACTCCGTATTTTCGTTTTTCAGATTTCATAAATAACATTCCGGTTAATGTTATTAATTATGTTAGGTGTGGTGCTTTGTTTAGTTGATGGGACGTCTGAGGGATTTGATTAAAAGACGAGGGACAAGGAGGTCATTTCCCTCTCTTTTAATTATGGTAAGCCTTCTTAATTAATTAGCTTGGCAGTTTCTGATTTTACAATCCACAATCAGTTCTGAAGCTGCTCTCCTTCCTCTCGACAGTTTCTGCAGTCTTCTTCTCTTCTTCTTCCTTGGGTGCTAATTGCTGGTGCTAGTGTTGTGGTCTTTGGCTCGTTCTCTTGCTGTTGTGGTCTGGATAGTTCTCCTCTGCAGAATCAGGTTGGTTTGGTTGCGAATTATTTTGTTTCGGTCTCAATTTTGGGGAGGATCATTTCTGATTTTGAGATGTCTGATTGTTGCTGAATTCAGCGGTTGTTTTGCTGTTTGGGGACCGCTGCGTTGTCGGGATCGTTCATTGCTGCAGACCGGTGTAACCTTCTCTGCGAATTCGAAGTAAGTGGGGGATGGAATCGGGGTAGTTTACTCACCCTCGGGGACTGTTTTATTCTAGCATTTCTGATTGGGTATTGTGATGTGATTGGGTGATTTCACGTTGGTTATGCGTTGTTAATCGTTTGGCTAAACCCCCGAGGGTACTGATTTACAATTCTGTGGATTTTGGGTGAGTTTGTGTTGATTTTGGTGGTTCTCTGCGCGTCTATTCGTTCTGATTTTCGCCAGTTTTGCCCCGTCCGGACTTGTGTCCGAACATGTAGGTTCGGACAGTGCTTCAGGCGCGTTTTAATTTTCGGGATTTTGAAGTGTCCGAACATCGGTCCGGACATGTAAGTTCGGACTCGATGCGAGGACGGTTTTCGGAAATGAGTTTCGTCATGTGTCCGAACTTGCAGGGTCGGACGCAAGTTCGGACACGAGGTTTGCTCTGGTTTCTGCCTTTCGACTTACGTCCGAACTTAGACGTCCGGACGTAAGTTCGGACATCGACGTTTTCACAACCTCTGTTTCTCGGCCTCTATCCGAACTTGCAGGGTTGGACGCAATTTCGGACATGCCACTGTTTTGAGCATAACTTCTCTGTTTTAGCTCCGTTTTGAGTTCCGTTTGTGGGGTTGGATTTCCCTGTCTGTGTACAAGCTTCTTATGTTGTTTATATGCATTTCCATGCACTTAAGATCTGTTTTGTGAGCTTTTGGTTTTGGGACCTAGTTACTTTGCTTCTGAGTCTTGGATAGTCGGGTCGGGCTGTCCCGTAGCATGCTGCGCAGGAATTCCTTCTGTTTATACTTCTTAGGGTCTCCCTTAGGACGTTATTTGACCGACGGGTCTGTTAGCTATCTCTACGGCTTCTATTGTGGGATCTTCGGATCCATAGGACATTATGTGAGTCCTTCTGTTGTGTTTGAAATACCCCAAACCTTAATATGTTAATTAATTATGTAATTATGATTTTCTAAGGCTAATTAAGTCCTTAAGATCAGTGGTGAAGAAATAAAAACCAAAAAGAAAAAGAAAATGCGTAAAAGTCACAAAACGTGAAAACGCGTATTTAATTATTTTAGGAGGTATATAACCTTCACTGTGGTTATAAGTATATTTTTTATACCCTAGTTACACACTAAGAACATGTGGGAAATATCCCGGAAGAAAACGGATCCAAATAATGCATTAAAACGCTAACGGAGTCCTAAAGTGCGTTTTTCGAGAAAACCCGAAAACGTGACTTTAAACAGTTAAACGACCCCGTAAAAATTATGGTTGATTATATAACTATAATTAAACATTAATGGGAGCCTAAGAATCATTAAAATTAAAGAAACAAGAAAAAATCCGGAAAACGGGCCCGGATTAGTGAATAGTGTAAAAACAGTAACTTGTGGGGTATAAATTGTAATAAGAGTAAAATACTCTTTACTTTTGTAATTAAAAATCTGAATCCCCCTTCTCCTTAAGTGTCACACGGTTTCCCCCTCCCTCTCTCATCTCTTATGCCTTACTTTACATAAAAAAAGCAAAAAGGTAATAAAAGTACAAAAGGTGCTTTTTAAACTCTCTCTCTCCCATTCTCTTATCCCTCACGATTTTTCCTTTCCCCTCCAGACCTCTCTTCTTCTTCTTGTTCTGTTAATGGTGATTTTGAGCTCCCTCTTCTAGCTCTCATCTTCTATTCATGGTGCAAGCCTCTACAAACTCCAAACACAAAAATAATTACAGCGTTTTCTTAGTTAGAGCAAGGGCTAGCTAGTGCTCTTTTCAAAATTCCAAAAACTCAAAGTTTACCACCATGGGTATAATCCATTTGAAGAGGGAATCACATTTTCTTGAGCTAGGATGCATCCTCTTTGTTACAAGGTAAGAAAAATCTAAAAATACTCATTTTTCTCCACTTCATAGCTTGACCGATTTTGCCCAGTTTTGAACCTCCATTGTTGCTCCCGTTCTAGCTTGGTCTTATCTTCAAAAGAGGAGATGGAGCCTTGTTTTGTTGATTGGCCAAACCTCAATTCTAGGGTTACAAGGTAATGCCCTAAATTTTGTGCTCTAAGCACTTTCCTCTTGTATACTAGATTAGTTCATGAATCTAGGTGTGATAATTAGTACTCATTGCCCCATTTGAATATTGGCTAGAGGTTGGCAAGGGTGTATTGCTTCCTTGGCCGACAATGACATGAGGAAGAGAAGAGGAGAAGAGAAAAAGGGAACTTGTGAGTTTAAGGTAAGAAAACTACCTTAATAACTATTTTGATTGTTTAAGAATTTGGGATGGGATAAATTGAAAAATGAACCCAAAATATGAAAGGTAATGTGTTTATTTGATTTTGAGAGAACTTGTGAATTGTTGTTTGAATTGAGGGCTTTGAAGCCAAGAGATTTTTAGTTGTTGTTATGTGGTGGTTTATTGAGATTTTGGGAGCTATAATGTTATTTGATGATTTGGATGGGATTGTTGTGTGTGCTGGTAGAGCCTTGAGGGTTTGGCTAGTTTTAGGTTGTTTAAATGGTGGTATGAGTGTTGGGCAATGTTAGAAAAGTAGCCGGACTATGGCGAAATTCCGATAGGAATCTAAAAGCTTTTAGTGCTATTTTGAGTGAAGTATAACCTAGGGTTAGCTAGGTATGAATGGAGATTGAATTGAGTTAGTAAACCACCTTGGGAATGCTTGTTTAAGTATAGAGTATCTGTGCAAAAATCTGTAGCAAAAGAAGTTGTTTAAGTGCCATAGGAGTTTTGGAAACAATGAGGATTTAAGGTTTTAAGATTGAGGCATGAACCTTGGTATGAGAAGTGCATTGTCTAGGAGGATTTGGAATGGTCAAATGGAGTGGGAAAACAATGCAAATTGCCAAGAGGTATAAATCTGTAGCACAAGGGTGCACAATGTAACAGAGAGAATGAAAAATTTAAGAATTTGAGCAAGAAGTTGAGTAGGGAGTAAACCAATGATTTGAAGAGGTTTAGTGAGTGTTTTAGTGTGTTTTAACATGTAGGAAACATGTGGAAAGATTAGGAAATGATTAGGGGTGAATTAGGGGTTGAAAACTAGTGAAAAACTGTAAATTTTGACAGTTCCAGGGGTGGTCCGGGTTTGCAAATCGGTACGCAAACCCGGACCATAGCAAAAACAAGGCAGAAGGCCATCCCAGGGGGTGGTCCAGGTTTGTAAACCCGGACCACACATAAAAATAGGCAGAAACTCATTTTCGGGATTGGTCCGGGTTTGTAACCCCGGACACAAACCCGGACCATGCTAAAAACTTACCAGAATGTGTTTTAAAGTGTTGTTATGATGGGGAAGTGAATGGTAATGGTTTTAGATGTTGATTAGGCCTTTTTTGGTGAGTTTTAAAGGCCTTAGAAAGTGTAAACAAGTGTTAGGATGGATGTGAGAAAGTTGTGAGTTTAAGTACACAAAGTTAAACCGAAATAACGGGATAACGGGTTAAGTACGGGAGTAATAGAAATTTACATGCCGTAAGATTTTGATGTTAATGAAAACATTTGAAATAATACCAGTTGTTTGGGAAACTACCCGGGGAGCGTGAGGTGACGCGTTGGAGTAAATCCTTGGGAACACGGTAGAGTAACCCATGGTATAAGGTATGGTTTTCTTGCAACCTGTGTCCTACCGGGTTACACCGGCTTGTATGCCAACTTTTTTCTGTATGTTTGCCACCTTGCAAGATAAAGCATGAAATGAGTTTACAGTAATTCATTAATGTGGCGTAAATAATTCGGATACCGTTTAACCTTAATTATGTGTTAAACCGTAGCTAACCGACTCTAGGATCACATGAGAGACCGGTATTCGGATTAAACGTCCCAACCCACGTGAACGTGCTAACTACGGCTATCCGTGCTTTAGTTGTATATTGTGGTTATGTGTGTTGTGTGTTGCCTTTGTTTAATGTATCGTTGTTTAACGAATGTTGTTGTCCATGTTTGTCGAATGGGATGTTACCTCCCTGTTGTGTGATTAACCAAACTTGCAACACCAAATGGTGCATGTATGTGATAAGTTCCATAGAGGAACTTCTAACTAATATGTATATATTATGGGGGGTGAGGAATCCGGTCGTTCCGGTCGCGTGTGTTGTTTGGGAGTTGATGTATACAGTTTCTTTAACTCCCTCTCTGTTATGTTATGGTTGTTTTCCTTCTTGGAATTCAATCTCCCATGAGCTTAACCAAGGCTCACCTACCTGACTTTTATTTGGGCTAGGGGGAATCATGTGTAAAGTTTGTTTGGGAGTTGATGCCAATATTCGCTTTCACTCCCACTCTGTTATTGATTGGTTTTCCTTCTTGTAATTCAATCACCCACAAGCCTAAGATCAATGGCTTTCCTACTCGATTGTTGTTCGGGCTAGGGGGAATACTGTTATGTTATGGTTGTTCTCTTTCTTTGGATTACAACCACCCACAAGCTTAACCAAGGCTTACCTACCTCATCACTATTGGAGCTAGGGGAAATTGTGTATGGTGTGATCGGGCCAATATTAAGGCCGACACATCTATGTGAAGTATGTTGTTATGTTATGTACGTTGATCTCCAAAAACAACTCCGTATAAATATAAGGGGTAATTAAGTATAACCCGATTAAATGGGTATGTGTCGTCTAGCAAGGAATAGCTCCATTAGGGTAAAACCCTCAAGGGCCAAATGATGCAATAATGTGATCTAACCAATGTGATGTGTTAATTTATGTTTGTATCCTGTTCATCGGTTGTGTGATTTATAAGCATGATATATGTGTATAGTTTCATGCATGTTTTAAATATAATTGACCGCATGCTCAGACGACAAATAGTTGTGCGTGGCCCGGTAGCATGCGGGCTGCAGGATTACCATGCCAGCAAAGGTGCTGACCCCCTTTGGGGGCCCCCATACTTTTCAGGTACAATGAAGCTGGCAGCCGTTCGAGAGTAGGACGGGGTAACTGTTTATGTATGGGTGGTTATTTAGTTTAGCGTGATATCGATAGAGGAATGTATTAGACTCGGTACAGTTTGGTTTGTAATTGTAATTGTGTTCAGAATATAATGGAGTTGTAAATGTAAAGTGTAATGCTCGGTAATCTTGTCCATCAGACCGGTACGTTGTGTATGCAGTAGCCTTGTTAGCCACGTGGGTGGCTAACGGCGTGGAACACCCATTGATTTAGTCAGTGTTTATGATATAAGTTCCTCTGCGGTTAATGATTAAGTGTGGTGTTATTAGTAGGGGTGTTACAGTGTTAGCTGGTTACTAGTGTCCCACTCTTCTGTATCTGTTCTGAAAGTCCGACTATGGTTTGAAGTGATGTCTGCTCTGCTTCTGTTTTGTGTTTCCTTTCTGACTGTTTATAATGACTCCGCCTTCTCCTCTATTTATAAGTTGTTCTGCTGCTTCTGTTTTGAGTGGGCTTCCTTGAGGAAGTCTTCTGCTTGCTGGGCTGTTTAGCTCACCCCTTTACTTTGTTGCAGATTGAGCTCGTGGGATCTTCTCTCTTGTTCCCTTCCGGAGCTTCGTTTACTTTATGCTTCTTTAGACTTTGTTTACTCTGCGCGTTGGACGCTTTGAAGCTTTTGTGTAGCCTTCGGGCCTTTCATTGTATTTGACTCATAAGCTTTTGGATCTTGTAAACTCTTTTGGTATTTATGCTAGTTCGTTATTTGGTTTTGGGTATTGTTTTGCTTAGAGCCTTGCGACGTTAGGTAGTAGACTCGCGGCGTGTAACGGCCCTAACTCCTAGGCCGGTTTTGGGGTTGTTACATATTATGTGCGACATTTATAGGATATTTGGGAGCCGAATTAGTAGGGGTGTTACACGAGATCTTCGAGTTCTTCAGCGATTATCAAACAGACCCCCGAGTACTGATTCGACAATTTCTCCTAATCCACAGAACAAAATCGAGTGATTCATGTTTCTATGGTTTCGAAATTAAATTCTGGTTCTAATGATACTAATTTCGCTAGCTATAATGCAGGATTCATCAGTTTTCGATTTCGGTTTCGAAGTTAGGGTTTATCTTGGTTTCCGAAAACAAATCTCTCAAATTCACTCAATCTAATGCGTAATTGATGCAATTGGAACATGGTATTGACCGATAATGTAAGGGCGATTAACAAGGTTTAAGGAATTTGAAGAAAACTTACCGGAATTGCTCGAATCGAAAGGATTCGAAATCGGATTCTGGAAAAACGCCCCCTTTATAACCCGATTGAGTAGCCTACTTTGCAACGCTATAATTTTCAGTACAGACCGAGTTAGAACTAGTTCTTGGGCTTAATCTAAAGAAGAAACTTAACTCTACACAATGATGGCAAGAACTCACCCTAACTTTCACTACACAGAAAGAAATCGAAGCTGGAAGTTGCGAGTTTACCTTGCGTTTTCTGGAAAGAAAACTATGATTTTATGTGGTGACGAATCTGAAACTTTAGACACCTAGTTCTTCCAAACGGTAGGAAATTGGCTTTAGTCATCAACATGAAAGTTATAGAGGGATTAGAGCTCTTCGAAACGAGCTAAAGAACATGGAATTTGGCTGAGAAACGAAGAAGTTATGGCAAGACGAAGTTACCTGAAGTCGAAGGAAAAACTGGAATCTGCAGTTTCAGTTTTGCAGGGTGGCTACTTTGGATCAACTTTCTGGTTGATTTAGGACGAACTAGGTTTAGTGTGAGTTATAGTTGTTTAGAGGAAGTGCAGGAGAAGACAACAAAGAAGACGACACTCAAAAATTCCAAAAGATGAGAAAGTTATGAAGGTCACAAGTTAGGGCAAAGTCTGGTATTGGTTACAGGAAATATAGGGGATAAAATCGGCTAAGTACTGGGGCACGTATCCCGAGGCGCGCGATGAGTCAGCAAACTTGCCACATCAGCATTTTTTCAAAATTTTGGCTCTAAACTTCATTTGATCATAACTTTGGCTAGAATGATCCGTTTTTGACGTTCTTTTTATCGATCTTCATGGTTTTCCATAACCTATTTATTGGTATAGGTTTCATGGGCTGGTTTGACCATTCTCAAAAAGTCAACCCTAGCAAGGCTTAATAAGCTTTAAGGTTTCTATAATTTTATTTTGACTTTTATGTTTCAAAACGATGTTCCAACTCTTTCTAAAATCTTTATAATATACTTGGAGTGTTTAGAAATTTTCCCAAGATTTATTGACTTATAAATCTTATTGTTAAATTCATAATACTGTATAATAAATATAATAATTTAATACTTAATAGTATTCTTTAGGGTTAAATAGAAGAAATCCCCTAAATTAATTTCCATAATTCCACAATATTAATACTCATAATTCCATACAATAATTTAATATTCATAATTCCTTATACTAATTTAACTTTCATAATTCCATATAATAATTTAATACTTAATAGTATTATTAAAGGTTTAATAAAAGAAATCCCCTAAATTAATTTAGGGGTATTTCAATTTCAATGGTACTAATTTTGTAATTTTTGGAGAAGGATTGAGTGTTGAACAAGAGAAGAGAAGTGGAGAGTTGTGTGAGGTTTCTCAAATCTCCATTGTTGTCGCCCAAGGAGGAAGAAAGGAAATGAGAGAAAGAGAGAGAGTGCGTGAGAGAAGAGGGGGAGTAGGAGAGAGAGAGTGATTTTTGCTTTTTACTTTTTCTCTTGTCTTTTAGCAAATAAGAGGGAATTAAAGAGAGTATGAGAGAGGGAGGGGCAATCGGCCACCTTATACACACACACTTTTGATTTTTATTTGCAATAGTGGACACATTAGTTTTGTTTTCTTACAGTTTACACCCCACAACTTCTCGGTTGTTACAGTTTGTACTAACCGGAACCCGTTTTCCGGAATTTTCTCGTTTAATTAATTTTATTGGTTCTAAACCTTCATTAATGTTTATTAATGACTATTCGGTTGACCAAAATCATTACGAGTCTATTTGACCCGCTTAAAGTCGTGTTTTCCCGGTTTTCTCGAAAAACGTGCTTTAAGGTTCGTTTATACTTTTAATCAATTTTAAGGATCCGTTTTCTCTGGGATTTGTTCCCTCGTGTTTATTTAAATGTAATTAATCCTATAAAATACTTATTAGCCTAATTAATCACTATTTTTAATTACGGGGCATTTCAATCTACCCCCTTAAGGAACTTTGCCCTCAAAGTTGCTCAAGGTTTACGGTTTACTATTTCTACTCATTTGGCAATCCAATTGCCACAATGCATTTTACTAACACCTTACGAGGTGTTCACAATTCCTACGCTGCAATCATACACCATCCAAATACAATACACCATCCGCAATTCAAATGCAATACACAATACATAATTAATAAGTATAAAAATGATATGACAAATGGGGAGAGCTTAAAATCAAATGATGATTCTCTGATGTTGGTAAAAATTAGATATGGTTCTTAAAATGATGTGGCAGTTAGAGAAATAGGAAAGAGGGTGTTAAGAACCCAAATTTGGGATCTTTGATAATCATGCTCTTAGTTTAAAGACACTTTAGTAAGTGTAATTGTTTTTTTTTTCTACATTTACAAGTGCAAAGATTCAAAACAGCAAAATGTGAGCAAACGCTCATTTTCTAGTTTGCAATAAATTCTGTGTTAAAAATAGTACCATGTTCTTGTATCTGAGTTTAGAGAACTTATAGTGCTCATAGTTTTGCTTCAATAACTAGGTAGAACAAATAGATAAGGAAGAGTGTTTAACGGATCATGTAAGATAGTTATTGTAAGTCTAGGGATAAGCTGTTAGGTTTGGATAGACATAGTTTATGCTATTTTCCACGTACGTGGATTCTCTTTGGCCGCCTCCAATTATCATAAAAAAAACCTAGTTGATCTAAGATCGTTTCTTTTTAGAACACAATTATGGTCCCTTTTAAATAAGTTTATGTAAATTCTTTAATACAAAACAGCTATTTATTAGCGTTTATAATTGCTAACTTCAGTTACAAATTAACTGTTGGCTAATACCATAACAGGTTTTTAGACTGCATTCTTTTGATGGTTTGCGTTGAAGCTGAATTAGCAAAATAGAAATATAATTTGATATATTATAATATCAATATGTAAGACATATCAAAATAATAATTTAATTGAAGCAATTGCTTTTGTTTAGATCAAATTCGATCATCTCGCCTGCTGACTCGGTACGGTTGCTCAATTTCTTTCTTAACTACCAAGTTTGAAACAAAAGAAGAAGAAAAAGATATTTCCAACCTTTTTTTTTTTTTGAAGTACTATTTTTTTCCCAAAATTTCCTACCTGATCTTCTTTCTTGCTATGTTCCGATTTCACCATCTTCCTGATTCCGATTCAAAAAAAAAAGTTCCATTCACGTCGTTATAGAAAACAAAAAAGAATGACTAAATCCTCATGCCATGGCCCATGGGTTTAAGTTCAAATATTATTTTACCCGTAAATTAAGATTTATTTTCTTCTTTTCAAAGTGCCTAATGTAAGAATTATTTTAATACAGTTACTGCGCAATTATACTAAGTCAACAGTATTGTTGAATGAGCCAACTTAAACTTTAAAACAGATGTGAGGATTGTCAATTTGTCGTTAAATTGGAGATTGTCATTACTATTACTACTAGTATCAATCAATCTCATCAGCCCCTCTCTACTCCACATTTTCCAACTATCCCACCAATCAATTCAGAGACCGCCGCCCCTCTCCCTCTACGATTTCCCTGGAAAAATCTACTTCCCTTCCGTTTCTCAGCGGAGCAGAAATGTATGGATGCCATCATCTGTGCTTGAATCGTATTAGATAGTAGGGCTTCTTCGTCAACATTCTGAGAGAAGACCCGAAGTAGAGTTCTCGGAACTCAAAAAAGAAAGAACCGCCGCACAAAGGATATCATATGGGTAACTGCTGCGGATCATCTGCGGTTGATGATAGCTCCTACAACAAAAACTCAGCAGCATCTGCATCCGCATCCGCTTACTCTGCTGGTGGTAATTCCCTTAAACTGATCTTCTTCTATCATTGACCTATTTTTTGTTTTCTTTATCACAATGGTCCGCGAATCACTGATTTTGTGATGTTATTAATTCCCATTTGATTCGTTGTGTTCTAATTATAATGTACTCCTCTCATCGGATCCCGTAAGGTGTTTGATTAAATGCCAGTCTGGGACGCATGGCTTAATTATATTTTTGTCCTATATTGAGTTAGCTTCTTTTGATTGCTTTACACGCTGTTACCTTACCTTTGCTGAATATTCGCATATCGAAAGTCAAAGTCAGTAATCCAAAAAGGGTCCGGTTCTTCTTCGTTTTTACATTTCGTATCTACCTCTTCGACAATTATCGTTGCTGCTGATTACCGACTTCTATGTTTATAATCCATGGGGTAGGGAATAAGGCTGGGTATTCAGCACCAAGAGGAGGAGGGGCGGCAAGAGACACGAATGTTGGTGGAGGTAATTATCAAGGATCAGGCGCCAAAGTCAATAATGGCAGTAGTGGCAGCGGGACTTCAACTAATAACAATCAGCAGCAACAGAATGGTCCTCCAAAGGGATCATCACCATCACCATCACACCCATCTTCATCGTCATCCTCATGCGGAGCAGGAGCACAATTACCGGGAGGTTCATTATCAGTTGGTAGGATTGTGAAACCCAACCTAAAGGTATTCACATTTGAGGAACTGAAGACTGCAACGAAGAGTTTCAGACCTGATTCGTACCTGGGAGAAGGTGGGTTTGGGCGAGTGTACAGAGGTGTATGGATCCCAACACGTTGACCCCGTGTAAAGCTGGGACTGGGATTGATGTTGCTGTCAAGAGATGTAGCCCTGATGGTCTACAGGGAGTGAAGGAATGGAAGGTGGGTGAAATTTTTTTATTTTGCATTTCTGTTTTATTATTAAGCTTGGTTTATGTTGCAATGAAATTTATTGACAATATGAGCATCTTTTTCATGCGTTTTGTCAATTAAAGTTGAATGTTGTATCTTTCTGTCTGTCTTCTTTCTCTCATTTTCGTTTCTGTAATTTTAGGGAGACATCGTATGCATCATGTGACTAGTTAGATACTTGGTGTTTCATTGCCTTGACCAAAATGAAACCGGCATGGTGAATGTACAACCATTTCAATGAATCCTTATTGTCTGGATATGCACTAGCATTAAATTTGCATACACACCACCGGCCATGACCGTGTTTAGTAGTCATTTTATGAATTAGATAGACCCATTTCTGAATTTGCAAGGGTTTTTATTGAAATTGTTTGGACCTGGTTGGTTTGCAGACGGAGGTACAATTCTTAGGGAAATTTCAGCATCCTAACCTAGTGAAGTTGATTGGATATTGCATGGACGAAAATGAGCTTCTTCTAGTATATGAGTTCATGAAGAAAGGAAGTTTGGAGGACCATCTGTTCAGCAGTGAGTATAGTTACTGAACGTCAAATTAAGTGTTGGTTCTTTCGTTTATATATATGATACTTTGTATTAGTATAATTAAGGAAAATGTGTGATGATATAACTGGGTGAGTGCAGAAAGGATGGAACCTCCACCATGGGGACAGAGGATGAAAATAGCAATGGATGCTGCAAGAGGGCTTGATTTCCTGCACACATCTGAGAACACTGTGATCTACCGAGACTTCAAGGCCGCAAATGTGCTGTTGGATGAGAATTTCACCGGGAAGCTGTCGGATTTCGGTTTAGCACGAATGGGACCGTCAAACGGGAAATCACACGTGACAACTCAAGCAGTGGGTACGTACGGGTACGCAGCACCAGAGTACATAGCAACAGGGCACTTATACGTGAAGAGCGACGTGTACGGGTTTGGAGTAGTCCTGCTGGAGATGTTAACGGGACTCCGAGCATATGACACGACCAGACCAACAGGACAACACATGCTAGTGGAATGGTACAAACCGATACTACATGACCGTGGGAAAACGAAGAAGTTTATTGACCCGAGAATGAACGGAGAGTACCCACCAGAAGGAGTGTTTAAACTAGCGCAGCTGATACTAAGGTGTTTGGAAAATGATCCGAGGAATAGACCATCGATGAGTGATGTGTTGGTTATATTGGAGAGGATCAGTACTATAAGGATGCAGCAGCGGCCCAGGAGTGGGAGTGGTGGACGAGGTGGTGGTAGAAAGGCACATAGTAATCATGGATCACCAATGAGACATGTAGATGATGGATCACCGATGAGACTTCAGGGACAGATTGGTAATACTGGGCCGATACCGAGACCAAGAAGAGATACCGGCCCATTACGAGCCTAGCTACAGCAGAGGAATGTGAGGTGAGTCCGTGAGTGTAAAATAAATAAATAGATAAATAAATGACGGGGGAGGGAGGGAGGGAGAGAGAGGGGGTGACAGTTGACACTTGATACTGTTTTGGTAAGTTACGGGGTGGGGAGTCAATTTTGTTTTGCGAAAAACGACCGCGTAGTAGGGATTATTATCATATGTAGTGTAGAGCTAAACTGATATTTTCAATTTTTGAAATTGTTTCTTTGTTTTTTTTTTTTGTAATAAGTTTATCATAAGCATAAGTTTTTATGTTCTTTCAATATTGAATTAATTGATGTTATTTATTTGCAAGTGAATGAAATAAAGTGATGATCCATCGATCGGCATTAAATAAGCAAAAGCGGATCTATGTTTGTATTTTGAGTTGCGGGGGGCGCGGGACATTTTGAGGAACATGCGCTAGATCATGGTCAGTTGATTTTTTTTTTTTTTTTCCAAATAATGCATGGAAAGGGACACGTTGTGGAAAGCAAATAAGAATAACGGGATGTTTGTTTCGGTTATAAGTAGGAGTAATGATAACAAGATTCGACTATAGTACATACATAGGGGCTAATAGTGTAACTGTACATATATAGGAATAGAAAAGAAAAAAGTATTGCATGTTGGAGAAGAGTTTCATTATCAAGTCACATGCAAGCAAGCATGCCTATAGATGAGAACGATTTTAATTATTTTAGTTAGGCTTCTTTTTTTTATAATAGTGTATATTATTAGATGTGATAGATTTGGGAGAAGGTAATGAGTAATGATGAATGATGGTGATCGAAATTTAAAAGTGCTACTAAGACGACCTTTCTAACATCTTTTTACTCATGACTAGGTAGGAGTAGTAGCAGCAGCATGCACTTTGAGGATAAAAGCAAAGCGTACGAATTGGTAGGTGTTATGAGAGCTACTGTAACAACAGTACTAGTGTCGTGGCATGTAGGACCAACCCAATTAATTAATTGAGCTTTGTGGCGTGATAGGCATCAAGTCCAAATCAACTTATTGATTATACCATGATGAAGGGATCAGCAGCATTGTAGCAAGTAGCTAGATAGAATGGGGCCGGTTTTATTATCATCTGACAGCTGCATTGATTTTTGTAGGGGTGTACCATCATTGGCTAGCTGTAAGTTTATGATAAAGGGGTAAATACAAGTTTTTTTTTGTTAAAACTTGATATAGTTAATTAATAATAATTTGTCATGTGTACTATAATAAGTTTATTGTGGTGTATGATCCCCGTTTCTTTTTTTTTTTTTGATCAATTTTGATACTCTATATATAACTAGAAAATCATTACAACATATAATTTTAAGTCTCCTTATCCAAGTTACACGCAACTTGAACACGAAAAGGAACATACATACCTTTCCAAATCTGAATCTTATCAAAAGCTCTATTAAACATCTTAGCAACAAGAAAGGTAGGGTGATTGAAAGTTTCGTAATTTGACCTCCAACTATAACTATCTAAGGAATAGCAAAGATTTTTGAAAGCTACCACATCCTGTCTCCCACCTTCTTCAATCGTTTCGAATCCGAACATTCTGTCCTTCATCTCTTCACGGATATTATCAAAGCAGATACAGTAGATACCTTCACTAAGTGCAAGTTCTACTGCAATACGAGCTGCTTTTATCACCGCCAGATGCACCTTACAGGTGCTACTTATAACCTTGTTGAAAGCTAACACTGGGGTTCCTATTGAATTTCTCAACAGACCACCAATCTGTATCGGTAAATCTTTCCTATTAAAGACTTCAATACAGATAGAGGTAATACCTGTCGGAGGAGGCCGCCAGGGAGACAGATTTCCCATAAAAGATTGCTGTAGAGAGAAGGAGTCCGTGTATGCTGCAATGAAAGCTTGGTTATGCTCAATGACAGTCCACCAAGCCAGGGTAGGATCATGTCTACACTTGTTTCTTGCATCATAAATCACCCACATCATATTTACCACTTCAGACAGCTTACTTTTTCCCCACTTTTTGCTTTACAAATAAACCAATCAATTATAGCTTCATTATCAGCGGTAGGAATATCCTGGGTATCAAGAACAGTAGTCCACAAAGAGGCTACAGCACAACATCTAAAAAAACAGTGAGCTTGGGAATCTCTATCACCACAAAAGAAGCATTCTGAAGGGCCCTGAATACGCTTCCCAATATTACCTTGGCAAGGAGTTATACCATTAAGGAATTTCCAAAGAACTAACCTTGCTCTCGGAGGACAGATAGAGTGAAGGGTCTTCTTTTTGATGAAAGAGCACTGATTATCTAAAGAAGACTGACCCTGAGATTGAGATTGTTGAAGAAGTTGAAACCCTGATTTGACATTGTAGGATTTATCCTTTGACGACATCCAGATCCAATGATTATCCTGAAAAGTGATACCAGACTTGAGAAAAGGAATGTTCGACACCAAAGATTTCCAAATTGGACTGTCCTTGTAAGAAGGACCAGCTTGGGTTATACAACTATCAGGGAAGTATAAACTTTTCAAAGTGGCAGCCAACATAGAGTTAGGCTGCTCCAAAGCCCTCCATAACTGCTTTGTAAGAAGAGCTTTATTGAAATCTTCTAAAGCTCTGAAACCTAATCCTCCCTTATCATTCTCTTTGCAGACCTTCCTCCATTTCAACCAGTGCATAGACTTAGTGCTCTTATTGCCTCCCCACCAGAAACCGGAGATGATGGAGTTAAGCTTATTAATGATAGTTTTAGGAAGAAGGAAAAGAGACATCGTATAACAGGGGATGGCTTGAAGAACACTCATCACCATAATAGATCGAGCAGCTTGAGACATTGGCTTAATCCATGAAGCGATTCTCTTCTGAACCGCAGTAATGATATACTCATAGATTTGAGATTGGTTCCTCCCAGTCTTCAAAGGGAGGCCCAAATATTTAGAGAAAAAGGGGACTTCAACAACCCCCAAAGCGTTAGCAAACTGCGTTTTGAGAAGCGGCATCAATTTCTTACTGAACACAATCTCTGATTTCTCCAAGTTCACTTGGTGCCCTGAAGCGAGGAGAAACTTGTTCACACTGTCATTCAAATACTTAACATTTTCAAACGAGGCCACCCCAAAGAAGATGATGTCATCCGCAAATGCTAAATGAGATATAGAAGGACCTCCTTGCTTCATTTTGATGCCTTTGTAACCTCCTATCAAGTCAGAGTGATTAAGGAAGCTAGTTAAGGCTTCCTGAACCAGAATAAAAAGTAGAGAGACAAAGGGTCTCCCTGTCTAATACCCCTCGTCTGCCGGAACAGGTGGCCCGGGGACCCGTTTAGGAGGATGGCACATCTAACCGATGAGATACAATTCATAACAGGAGTGAGCCAATTAGGAGGAAAGCCCAAGCAATCAGAATCTTATGGATGAAACTCCATTCTAACCTGTCATAAGCTTTACTCAAATCTGTTTTCAATGCAAAACATCCTTTTTTTGAAGCTTGACTCCTCCCCATGAAATGAAGTAACTCCCCAGCTAGAATGATATTGTCTGTGATCAGCCGTCCTTTAACAAAACCAGACTGATTCTCTGAAATGATCGACGGAAGCATCTTTTGTAGTCTTCTAGCTAAGACTTTAGAGACAATTTTGTAAGTGTAATTACATAAAGCAATAGGTCTGAAATTACTCATCTCCACAGCTCCTTTAGTTTTAGGAATAAGAGTGATGAAGTAGTCATTAAACCCATCTGGCATAGAATCTCCTCTAAGAATAGCTAACACCGAATCTGTGACTTGAGAGCCTACAGTTTGCCAATAAGTTTGGAAAAATTTTCCATTAAAACCATCTGGACCAGGCGATTTGTCTGCCCCAAGAAGCTTAGCCGCCTCCACCACTTCTGACTCAGAGTATGGTGAATTCAACTCATAGATGAATTCCACAGACAATCTTCCTCTGACTGCATCCTCAAATGTAGAATCCCCTCTAGGAGAGGAAGAGGTGAAAATATTCTGAAAATAGTCTCTAGAGATTCTTTCAAGTTCTGACCATTTGTAACACATCACTTGGTTAGAGTCTTTGAGCCCAAAAATACTGTTAACTCTTTGGTTATAAGAAGCTTTAGAATGGAAGTAACTAGTATTCTTGTCCCCTGATTTCACCCATGAGTCTCTAGACCTCTGTTTCCACCAAATCTCTTCTTTTACAGCCAGTAATTCAATCTCCATCAGTAGCCTCTTTCTATTAGTATCCGACCCAAAAGAAGGAAATCTTTTAGTCAGACTTTCCAATTCAGCCCTCTTCCTCTGAATCTTCCATTTGATTTTCTTTAGAGACCATCCTTTCCATAGAGATAATTTCTTAGCACACTCACTGAGCTTTTGACCCAGATCCAGACAGCAATTACCCCAAACCTCTATAATGATATCTCTGCATTTCTCTTCCAGACACCACCCATTTTCAAATCTGAATATTTTCTTTGGAATTCTTTGGACTCCAAACAAACGGATAAGAATAGGACAATGATCAGAATATTCCCTAGGAAGATGTTCCACTGAGATGTTAGGAAACATATTGATACCCAAAGAACAACTAAAAGCCCTATCCAGCCTACTCACCGAGTGACGATCATTCAACTGACAATTAGAGTAAGTACCTGCTTCCCCGAAGAAGCCCAGATCCTCTAACTGGCAAAACTGTATAACTCTCCTGAAGGGTTCCATCTGATCTTCATGTCTTCTCTACCTCCTGTTTTTTCATAGTTATACAAAATTTGGTTGAAATCACCAACTACAATCCAAGGTAAAGTGACTTGACCCCTTAGAGTCTCTAGCAGTTTCCAAGAAAGATGTTTGAGTTTCCAATCTGCCCACCCATAGAAACCAGTCAAATGAAAGCAAATACCTCCAGGGAGGGTAATCTCCACTGCCATATGATGAGGGGAAGAGTTAATACTTTTAACACCAATACCGACTCTCCACATTAGGGCCAAACCACCGCTTCTTCCTCTACTACCTACTGCCGCCCCATAGTAAGAGGGGAAAAACTTAAAAAAATCCACCATATCCTCGTGAGCTTTGTGCGTCTCCATCAAGAAAATAATCTCCGGTTTGTGATCTGCTATAAGTCTTTTCATCCAGAACTTTGATTCTGGCTTCCCTAGACCCTGCAATTTAATGAAATACAAGCCATCCAAAATACCGTATCTCGCAAAGCACGAGAAGAGGAGGCTCCAATGCTATCCTTAATCAAACAGTAGTACACAAACCAAGGATATCCTTTGGCAGTTCCGAAGAGGAACAACCCAACCAGATAACTAAGAACGCTTTAGCAGAAAACTTAAAAATTCTCAGACTCAGCTATAAGGATTAGCTTCAGCAGCTAGAGAACAACTGAACATAGCGTCTTCTTGACGAAATTCACTGTCAAACAGAACTGATAGCAAAAGCGTTGTCACTAGAAGTACTGGTGTAATTCAGAAACAGTTACTTATCGAATACCTCTGTAGCTCTCAGAGGAAAACCTGTAATCTCCCAACTAAACAAGAAACACCTGAACTGGCGAGTAACCTGCGACTGAATTGTGAAGGAAGAAATCGCTTCTGAAGCTTATCCCAACAGCTTCGTATTTACTGCAAGGCCTGAATTCCACTACTGACGATATGATAACCAAAAACGATTTAGGTTGCCACACATTCACTGGAACTGCTCCAAATAATCAGTATGGATCACTCCCGACTGCTTCAGAAAGTGAAGCAACCCCACAATCCTAACCTCTCTCTTCGAATACAAAATCCCTCGACTAATATTGATCGACCTGATAATGGTATTCCTAGCATCCACCGCCAATCTCAATTCCCAGACGAACAAATTACAGAGAATAACAGTGAACAATGAAACCGAAGAAAAAAATTGTTCCACGAACCCGAGATGGACACGAGACGAGGTACTTCCTCCCTTCAACCACGTAACTCCGTAAGAGGCACAATCACAGCAACACTGAAAGAACACCCTCGAAGCCTGCAAGGAGAAAAGCGAGACCCTAGCTCCGATAAGGACTACTGCACTCGACAAAGGAGAACCTCTGTTCCTAATTCAACTTTACCAGACTCCAATATCTTAAAAATACGAAGTCAGAAGAGTAAAAACCAACTGCAAATGAAGCCCCAAACTGAACAATAACAAATCGAAAATTCCAAACTCCTATCTAAACTCCAGACATCAGAATCTGCAAACACTGAGTCGAAACCCAACCACTGTCGACTCTCAAATAAAGAGAACCACAATCTGAACTGATCGCAACTAGAACGATAGGAAGAGGAGGGACTAGGGAATCACCTCCAAAATCGTCTCAATGAATAGGTGTTGTAAGCAGTTTTACAACTTTTTATATTTTGATACAGTTTTGTGTATGTTTAGGACTTGTTTGTATTCTGATCAAAGATAGAATGGGTTGAACAATAATGGTAAGACATATTATTTGAATTAAAGGAAATCCTACAATTAGCGGATACATATTACAACAACTAGTATTACGAAAATTTTGATACACCACTTTTTGATGACCTTTTTCATTTCCTCCTCTACCTCCTTCTTTATCTGTTGCCTAAGGTTATCAATACCATACAATGAATGTCCTGATTTTGTAATCCCCTCCTCTTCATAGACAACAGGTCTTGTAGTGGACATTTGATGTGTGGGATTTGTTTGTGATGTAGTCCCAGGTTGAGAAGTTAAGCGGGGATCGTACCGATCTTCCATAACCGGTGCCCACTATTTGAAGAACCCATAGTTCTAGCAATTATAGTAAGTGAATTCTGCTGATTTCCCGATCTTCCATAACCGGTGCTCACTATTAGAGTTGCTGGAACTCTACACTTGCAATGTATAGTTTGAAATTTTCCTTCTATTGTGGTTGTGTATGTGGGGGGATACATGTTTGATGTGCTATGGGTGAGTATAGGAGAGATATGGACATTATGCAGCCCTACAATGAGTTTTTATAGCACCAAAGAGGATCTGAATGAAGAACTAGCCGTTAGAAACAAAAAATAGCCGTTTTTTTTGTTATAGAGGCATTTCATGTACTTTTGTAAAATAGTAGTGGTATTTTATGTACTTTCGTAAAAGTTGTAGTGACATTTCATGTACTTTTTTAAATTTTTTAGAGTGACCGTTGGAACCTAAAAGTAGCCGTTGATTTAGGGGCAAAAAGGTTATTTTACAAAAAAATGACATTAGACATAAAGTTAACGTCCATCAACCTAAAGGAACATTTCATAAATTTTTCAAAAAATATAATAATATTTTGTCACTTTTTTTCATTGTCATTTCATAAATTAAGTGAAAATATAGTGGCCTTTTATGCCTTTTTTTCTCATACTAATATTTCGGTTGGCTGGCTGGCGTGATCTCCGTGCTCAGACTTTTGCGTTCAGACAGACTTTACATGCACTCTTCCTCAGCCAAAATGTGAACACACCACACCTATCCCTTTCTCGAGTACAAAATATTAAAACGCGTCTGTCTGCGTCTGGCGGCGTGAAATAAATAATACTAGTATTTCATTTCATACTTCTGGTGGGGATTCGGGAGTATAGCAGCATACTGCATAAGCCTATGAGTCTGTGTCACTGTGTGTAAATTGTTGCCGGTTTATTACTTATGCATTATTCACCGTCTTTGTTTGCTATTTCAATGGGTCAGGGGCTGATGTTGTGTCTTTGGTGCTGGAATTGAGAAGTTGTCTATGATGGTTTTATAGAAGCGGTCAGTTATTAGTTTTAGTGTTTGGTGGAACGTTTACTGATGGTTTTAAAAAGCAAAGACAATTGTTAACAAAATTGAGAAGCTGTCTGCTGATGATTTTGTAGAAGCTATCAGCTATTAGTTTTAGATGTTTGGTGGAAACCTGTTGATTTTAAAAATTGAAGTTGTCTGCTGCTGGAAGTTGTTCCCCAAATTAGCTCAATATTATTTGTTTTTAATAATAAATTATATATTATAATTTTTTATTTTATAAATTTATTTTAGAAAATGTATCATGAAGCAAAAAACAAATGAGGATGGACAAAGTTAGTATATTTGGATCGGGAATAATAGCTCATGTGTCAAAACTTTTAGATGAAAAGCAATGACTTCCATCCAATCCATCCAACCTTAATTAATTAATTATGAACTGATCGAAAGTTAGTTTTCACTAAAAACTATAATCACAGTCCCATCATAAACAGACAATAATAATTTATACAAACCGAGATATTAGGCTAGCTAGTCTTTTTATGTGGCTAGCTAGTCACAATTAATTCAAATAATGTCATTACTATTATACTACTACTAGTATATATTATGAAATACGCACGTCTTGTTTTTATCGAAGCGGCTAGCGATGATGGAAAAAGAGCTCAGCTAGCCGAATTTGTATACATCAGCAATCTATATATATAGAAAATTGGTTAGGAAAGTGCAATTTGTTATTGTATAAAAACAAGTCATGTAGTGGTGATGCGTGCAATCCTGTTTGCACTTGATTTGTCCGTCGGTCCATCCCTCCACTTCTATATACGACCAGGCCAGGTACTCGAACATTAACCTAAAACCAAACAAACTCACAAAAAAAAAAGCCACCAATTTGCGGCCTACTTATTGGATGACGGAAATACTGGAGGGCTCTTCCTCTAAATAATCAAATTTCCCCTGCGGTTTCGTCTTTGTTTTCTTGTTCCTTATTGACCCCTTTCGTCTGGGATCTTCTAACTAATAAAAATCCACCATGACTTCACGATTTGGAACCCTAGCTGATTGATGATGATGATGATGTGAGCCGCGCCGCTGCTTTAAAATTAAATAAAAGATACTAAACCAATCATTTTTGTTCTAAATTATCCGATCATGCATCCTCGACTTAAAAGTACTTGCGCACCGCTCACTAATGTATAATAATGTAAACTGATGATCGTAATCAACAATTTATAGTGACTTAATTGAGAACATAAGTTCTTTCTTACTTGTAGATTAGTATGACGTCAAGCCAGAATAAAAATTGAGGGGGCATACATAAATTACAAATAATTAGGGGGGGTTTTGTAAAAATTTTCTTAAAAAAATTTTTTTTACACTATTTTTTGTGCAATTTAGCAAAGTTGGGGGGTCCTTTGCTCCCTTCTTCCCTTTGGCTCCGCATTGGTCAGTAGTCGACACATAATCGTAAGAAAAAAAAAAGTAGCCTACATGAATGAATTGAACGATAAGGAAATTCGTGAATTTGTAACTAATGATGAGCATGTCATAGTTATTTAAATTAAAAGGGATTTATAAACAGAATGGAGATCCTGGCGAAAGCGCCACCTTACAACATGGAGATAGCCACTTGTCACAATGTAATTGGAGGGAATAAATGAGAATAAATAAATAAAGGGAAAAAAAGTAGCTTAGGCGTGAACACGGGAGTTATGTGGGGGTTGAATGTGGTAGGAGAGAGAAATTGTATTTTTTTTCAAAATGTTATAACTTACAAAATAAAAATGTAAAAATTAAAAAAATTATACCATTGTTCATCATTTTTCATGCTCTTCAAAACAAGATGTATCATGGATATGTTTTGGTAAACTTAAAATTTTATATTTTTAGTATGAGTATATATTAGGTATTTTTAAAGTGAATCTTTTTCATTAGCAAAATGGATCTTTTTTAATAATAAAATGAACCTTATTCATTAACAAAATGAATCTTACCCCGAACACTCTAAAAACCACCATCGTAAAGTTAAAAACGTCGAAGTCATTTTTATGGTTTGTAGTGTAGGGTTTAGGGTCTAACGACCATAAACACTAAACCACAAACCCTAAAAAACTATCGAGTCAGTGACAACAATATAAAGTGTAGAACTAATGTCAAAAAGATTACCCTACACCCCAAACACCCAAAAACCACCCTAGGATAGCTAAAAACATCGAAGGCATTTTTAGGGTTTGTAGTGCAAACCCTAAAAAACTGTCGAGTAGTGACGACAATATAAAGTGTTGAACTAATGCCAAAAAGATTACCCTACCTCCCCCCAAACACCCTAAAAACCACCCTCGCATAAGTTTGTGGTATTATTCACTTTTACTAGTATTAAACAAAATATTCATTTTTCTTAAACCTTTGATTCACCTTTTTAAAACATTGGATTCACTTTTCTTAAACCTCCGGTTCACTTTTCTTAAACCTCTAATTCACTTTAGTTAAAACAATCTTTATTTACGAGAATCACTTTTTCTTAAATCTTTGATTCACTTTTTCTTAAATGCATGATTCACTTTATAAAAACCTCTGATTCACATTTCTTAAACCTCTTAATCTATGCTTACGAGATTCACTCTTATTACTCTGATTCACTTTGTAACAACTTGTGATTCACTTTTTAACAACGTTTGATTCACTTTTCTAAAATCTGATTCACATTAGTCAAACAATCAGAATCACTTTAGTTAAACAATCTCTGTTTATGAGATTCGTTTTTTTAACCTCTTATTCACTTTTAAGCAACTGTCTGATTCTCTTTTTAACAACCTTTGATTCACTTTGTAACACCCTATGATTCACTTTTCTTAAACTTAAGATTCACAACGAATCTTAAAAAATATGTACATACAAAAAATGAAAAATAAAAAAATTATCAAAATATACTCATGTTTGGTCTTATTTTGAAGAGCACGAAAAATGATGAACAATGGTATAATTTATTTTATTTTTACACTTATATTTTGTAAGTTATGGCATTTTGAAAAAAAATAAAAATTTCTCTCTCTTCCCTCTCTCCCCTGCGTGTGTACCCGTAGAATGTTAACAAATTTCTCTTTTTTTTCTTTTATTCTTTATTTTCCTCCAATAGAGTGTTGACATGTGACACTCTCCATATTACAACATGGCACCTTCTCCATGTTCGAAATCACGTTTATAAATTATCCTTTTTAGTTGCTTGTTAACCTAATAATTTTGTCCCTTTTCACTTATGCATCTACTAGTTTTAAAAGTATTTATTAAAGTATGCGTCTTTCATACTCCCCGTCCTGAATTAACTGTCCTGTTTACTATTTGGATATGTCGTTTGACTTCAATTTTTAACATATAAGATAAATTAATTTTGAAAATTTAAATTTTGCATATGAATCATTACATGATAAACTATATGTTATAAAAATTAGTTTTATAAAATTATTTTATCTTATATGTTTAATATTGAAGTGGAAAAACATGTCATAAAGCAAACAGAACGATCAATTCAGGACGGAGGGAGTATTTTTTTCATTAATTATGTTTGAATGTTATTATGGATGTCCTCAGTGAACTATTTAGCACCTACGGATCTTAAACCCCAAAACTCAAATTAACACCAATTATAAAAGTTAAATAAAAAAATGTCGCCAAAATTATCAGTCCAGTAAAATTAAATTCTATCTAAATATCAAATGAAGCATTTTGTATCCAATCGTACACCACCAATAGATTAAAAAAAAAAAAAACTTCGATTCTTCTTTTATACAAATACGACAATAGAACAGGACGTGTGTGGGACTGATGCATTACATATCCATCCACTCCACACAACTAGATGTACTTACTATTTTAGAAATTTTTTTTAATCAGTGGGCTACACACGTAGCTATTGACCAGAAACTATTTACATAGTTAGGGATTTCTCCCAACCAAGAGAACAACTAATTCAGAAACCAAAATACAACAATTCGCAAATTGACATAGGAAGGCATTAAACTCTATTGCATCATTCCTGAGGTCTTGTGCACTTTTTCTGATTTTTTTCCTAAATTTGTAACAAGATTGAGCTTTACATATTGGTCACTTAGGGCATCCACAATGGTTATGGGGTTTTTTAATGGATTTCTAAGTATCATATCACCTGAAAATATTTTTTATTGTCTAAGCAACTCTATTCATTTGTTCACTCCTACAATAAGGGAGTTTCTTAACCTTCTCACTCCTTCCACTATTTTGTTTAGTGTATTAATATTAAATGAAATGTAGTTGAGATGAGAATCGTAAAACTATTTTAGAAAGCATTAAATATTTTTTTATTGTATGTGCCAGCCAATACAGAAAAATAATCAATGAATTTACTTTTCGTATGTTGCTTAAATAAGGAACGATGAAAGAGAAATGATGTAGATTCCACACCACTGCAGACCGTTTTTTAATTTCTTACTGATAAATATGGGTGAAATCCACACCATTGTGGATGCCCTTACAAGCCAACAAGATCTTTGTTTCAATTCCAAATATCTCCTCACTTGCCTTACCACCACCACGGTTCCCAAATCTCTTCCTCCTTTTGCAGATTCTTAATCTCCCAAATTCTTATTTTGGATGTTTGATGCTTTTTAAACTTGTCTTTGAATAAAACTTGTCTCTTTGTGGGAGACCGATCGATAAAACGTAGACTATACAAAAATGCAAATATATTTGTGATAGGCTAAACGATTATAATGAATAATGTGAGACGATGTTTTTTCAAAAAAAAAAAGAATAATGTGAGACGATAGAACATAGAGTGAAGTTCAATGTCCGTCACTCTAGGCAATCGACCAAGCCTGCCTAATATTTTGTCTAGTCAAAATGTTGAGCTCGCGGTCCCCATAAACTCAAGTATAATGATGTTCTCAGTGCTACTCGCAATCAAGATTTGAGTCTCTAGATATCTTAGTGTGGTCCGTGTGGACGAAGTCCATATATCCAGAACATTTGAAAATGTGTCCTATTTATCACAGTGTCCGTTTGGTTGTAGTCTAGTTATTGAGCTCGTTTGGGGACAGCTGCTCGGGGCTACTGTTGGGTCCTGCTGCTGGAAATTGAGAAGTTGTATGCTGATGGTTTTATAGAAGCTGTCAGCTGCTAGTTTTAGTGTTTGGTGGAACGTCTGCTGATGGTTTTAAAAAGTAGAGACAATTGTTAGGTCTTGCTGCTGAAAATTGAGAAGCTGTCAGCTGATGATTTTGCAGAAGCTGTCAGCTATTGGTTTTGGGTGTTTGGTGGAACCCTGCTGATTTTAGAAATTGAGAAGTTATCTGCTGCTGGAAGCTGTTCCCCAATCGATTTTTGATGATCTTAATTTGGTTGAACTCTTAGAGTGTAGGTTTGATCTTTTAGTTTGTGTTGATGTTTGTTTGTGTTGGTTCTAGGGTTGGTCAGAAATGGATTAGAGCTTCTAATCCTCTCAGCACGGAGGACAAGTTGGTTTTGCTTAGATTGGTCTTGAACAATAGTTAGACTCTTGGTAGTTTTTGTTTATTACACTAGTCGGACTTATATTCCTTTTAATCTAATCTAGAATTTCTTTAGGAAAAGAACATAGATTGAAGTTGAAATTAACCACCACAAGAAATCTATGCGATATAAAAAAAAGGAAAATGTACAAAATTGATTTCGTGGTTTCTCTCTTTTTTTTATTATTATTATTTAATTGACCTTAGTTAATTACGAACTTAATTAATATATTAACAACTAAAATATTTGAAAAATATGTTTAAACCATTACCTAGATATCTACATATTTTGTAGCTAACTTATACTCCTATTTTGGTAAACAACTAGTTATAAATTATTAACAATAATAAATGATGAATTACATATATTATTAATTAACTAAAACTTACAAAATTAATGTACACCATTAACTAGATGTCTACGTATTATACCTACTTAATTATTTGACTATTTTATACACCACTTTAAGTTAAAAACAAGTTATCAAATTAATGTATTAATTAATTATGAATTAAAATACTAATTAAACAACTAAAACTACCAACATTAATTTTTTTCTATAACATAATAATACCTATTTAATTATTTGGCTAATATATACACCATTTTAAGTTAAGAACAAGGTATGATATTTATGCATTAATTAATTACGAATTAAATTACTAATTAAACAACTAAAACTACCAACATTAATTTTTTCATATAACATAATAATACCTACTTAATTATTTGACTAATTTATACACCATTTATTATTCGCAAGTAATAACAACTAATTATAAATTAATAACAATAATAAATGACGAATTACGAATTACATATATTATTAAACAACTAAAACTTACAAAAATTAATGTAAACCATTAACAAGATGTCTACATATTATTTTAACTTACATCAAATTTAAAGAATAACAAGTTATATAGTAATGACAGTAGTTAATTATGAATTTAATATATCATAACTAATTAGACAAGTACTTAAATAAATATATATATATATATAAAAAAATATTGAAAGCTAGTAAACAAAGACATTTAATATACAAAAAATGAGAAATAAAAATTAAAAATAACCACACTAATCTCTTCAACTTCGGAGCATTTGTCAATGTTGAAGTGAGTTTTTTTGGTGTTTGTGGTTGATGAAATGAGCTTGGCTGAGTTTGGTTTTTATAGGGATTTTTGGCTGTCATAAACCGCATCGCACCAGTGCGGTTTATTTGCAAGGTTCTGGATAATCTTATCCGACAAAATCGCGGAAATCGCGGAATACGGACGGCTAATATTCATTCCGAGTTTGCAAATAAACCACATCGCTTGAGTCCATTTTCTGGCAAAGACGCGTTTAAGTGATGCGTTTTATGACATAATTAACCCATAATTGCATTGTCTTAATGTGGTTTACAACAAGATGCATTAGCTTAGTGCGGTTTATTCAGCCAGTTTTGGTACATCCGCGTAATTTTTTTGAAAAAAAGCCACCGCAAGTAATTTTTTTTGACAAATGGTATTTTGGCGAAAATTTCCCAAGATTATTGTGGTGTATGATCCCCGCTTCACTTCTGCAAGAGTATGACTGCGAACCTTTTTTTGGGTGAATAGGTGTTGTAAACAGTTTTACAACTTTTTATATTTTGATACAGTTTTGTGTATGCTTAGGACTTGTTTGTATTCTGATAAAAGATAGAATGGGTTGAACAATAATGGTAAGACATATTATTTGTAAAGGAAATCTTACAATTTGTGGATACATATTACAACAACTAGTATTACAAAAATTTTGATACACCACTTTTTGATGACCTTTTTCATTTCCTCCCCTACCTCCTTCTTTCTGTTGCCTAAGGTTGTCAATACCATACAATGAATGTCCTGATTATGTAGTCCCCTCCTCTTCATAGACAACAGGTCTTGTAGAGGACATTTGTTGTGTGGGATTTGTTTGTGATGTAGTCCCTGGTTGAGAAGTTAAGCGGGGATCGTACCGATCTTCCATAACCGGTGCCCACCATTTGAAGAACCCACAGTTTCAGCAATTATAGTAAGTGAATCCTGCTGATTTCTCGATTGTATGAAACTTTGAGAGTTGATGGAACTCTACACTTGCAATGTATCGTTTGAAATTTTCCTTCTATTGTGGTTGTGTATGTGGGGGCACTAGTACAAAAAAGGTCTATTTCGGCGCCCCTATTTCGGCGGTTGTAAGAACAATCGCCGAAATAGGGGTTTGAAAATTTTGTGTCTAAAAAAAAGACACCTATTTCAGCGGTTGTTAGCTAGGAACAGCCGAAATAGGGTCAAAAGATACCTATTTCAGCGGTTCCTAGCTAACAACCGCCGAAATAGGGTCGCTGAAAATTCCATGTCTAAAGAATGACACATATTTCGGCGGTTGTTAGCTAGGAACTGCCGAAATAGGTCAATTTCCCAGTTCTATTTTCACATTCCCGGTTTTTTTTCGTCAAATTTTTGAATTCCGCCCCTCTAAATTCTTTTCCCACCTTTCCACCTTTCTCACCTCCCCTCTCTCTTCATTCTCTTTACGCACTGTAATTTTGCAACCCTCTGCGCCTCCTCCTTCATTTTCTTCTTGTGCCTGCTCCTCGAATTGCTGAATCTCGCTCACCAGATTGAAGATAGGGTTGAAGTTTTTCATTCCAAAATCGGTAATATACTTGAACTTATATTTTTCTCTCAGGAAAACAAGGAACATACATGCTCACATATTTTCATTCTCTGCGCCTCTATTCATTATCTTGCCTTTCACGGTAATTTTTGGAACCCCTAACTGGCGAGCAACAACATGTTCTACGCCTCACATCAATTTTGCAACCATAACTGGCGAATAAGGAATCGAACATGCTCTACGCCTCTATTCATTCTCTGCGCCCTCACGGTAATTTTTGCAACCCTAACTGCACCTCTATTCATGCTCTGCGCCTTATTCATTCTCCGCGCCTGTAATCACTTGAATCACGGTAATTTACAAGGCGAACAAGGAGCATACATGCTCTTGCCTCTATTCATTATCATCTTGTGCCTGCGCCTCAGTTGAATCACTGGAACTGCTGCATCTCATGAGCGAGAGGTTGAAGATGAGGCACTAGTATCGATTTTTTTTAAAAAAATAGACCTATTTCGGCGGTTGTTAGCTAGGAACCGCCGAAATAGGTGTGTTTTTTTGTTCTAAAATGTGCCTATTTCGGCGGTTCTTAGCTAACAACCGCCGAGATAGGGTCGCACACCTATATCGGCACACCCCATTTCGGCGGTTCAAAACCGCCGAAATAGGCCCAAAACAACCGCCAAAATAGGCCTTATTTGTACTAGTGGGGGTACATGTTTGATGTGCTATGGGTGAGTATAGGAGAGATATGGACATTATACAGCCCTACAATGAGTTTTTATAGTACAAAAGGGGATCTGAATGAAGAACTAATCGTTAGAAACAAAAAATAACCATTTTTATGTTACAGGGACGTTTCATGTACTTTCGTACAAGTTGTAGTGACATTTCTTGTACTTTCGTAAAATAGTAGTGGTATTTCATGTACTTTCGTAAAAGTTGTAGTGACATTTCATGTAATTTCGTAAATTTTTTAGAAAAATGACCGTTGGAACCCAAAAGTAGCCGTTGAACAATAACATAACTTTTTAGGGGCAAAAAGATCATTTTACAAAAAAAAACTGACATGAAAAATTAATATCTGTCAGCCAGAAAGATATTTCATGAATTTTTCAGAAAATATAGTAAGATTTTGTGACCTTTTTCATTATCATTTCATAAATTAAGTGAAAATATAGTGATTTCCCTTTGTTTTCTCATACACTACTATTTCGGTTGGCTGGGTGGCGTAATCTCCCTGCTCAGACTTTTGCGTTCAGACAGACTTTGCATGCACTCTTCCTCAGCCAAAATGTGAACGCACCACACCTATCCTTTTCTCGAGTACTAATTATGAAAACGCGTCTGTCTGCGTCTGGCGGCGTGAAGTAGTAGTTCATTTCATATTTCTGGTGGGGATTCGAGAGTAGCAGCATACTGCATAAGCCTACGAGTCTGTGTAAATTGTTGCCGGTATACATATGCATTATTCATATTGTTTATTTTTAATATTTAAGTATAAGATAATGAATAAGCTTTTATATTGATAAATTTTAGTATATAATAAATTTTGATTCATAAAATTATTTATTTTAGAAAATGTATCATGAAGCAAAATGACAAATGAGGATGGACAAAGTTAGTATATGATCATTTGGATCGGAAATAATAGCCTATATGGTTCAAACTTTTAGATGAAAAGTAATGACTTCCATTCCATCCAACCTTAATTAATTAATTATGAACTGATCGAAAGTTAGTTTTCACTAAAAACTATAATCGCAGTCCCATCATAAACAAACAATAATAATTTCTACAAACCGAGATATTGCTAGCTAGCTAGTCTTTTTACGTGGCTAGCTAGTCACAATTAATTCAAATAATGTCATTACTATTATACTACTACTACTATATATTATGACATATGCACCTCTTGTTTTTATCGAAGCGGCTAGTGATGATGAAAAAAGAGCTCTGCTAGCCGAATTTGTATACATCAGCAATCTATATATATAGAAAAATGGTTAGGAAAGTGCAATTTGTTACTCCCTCCGTTCAACAATATTTGTCATTCTATAAACATGTACACTTATTAAGAAAAATAGAAAAATGACGTATGCACCCCTAATTTTTACTTTTCCACTTAGATAATAATTATTTTTGTGTTGAATAGTAGGGTTAAAGGTGAAAAAAGATGTATCAAAAAACTAAAATGACAGATATTTTTGAACAAGAAATACTACTTAAAACGACAAATATTAATTAACGGATGGAGTATTGTATAAAAACAAGTCATGTAGTGGTGATGCGTGCAATCCTGTTTGCACTTGATTTGTCCGTCGGTCGGGTCCATCCCTCCACTTCTGTATACGACCAGGCCAGGTACTCGAACATTAACCTAAAACCAAACAAACTGACATAAAAAAGCCACCAATTTGCCGCCTACTTATTGGATGACGGAAATACTGGATATAGGATTAGGGGGCCCTTTCTCTAAATAATCAAATTTCCCCTGCGCTTTCGTCTTTGTTTTCTTGTTCCTTATTGACCCATTTCGTCTGGGATCTTCCAACTAATGACTTCACGATTTGGAACCCTAGCTGATTGATGATGATGATGTGAGCCGCGCCGCTGCTTTAAAATTAAATAAAAGATACTAAACCAATCATTTTTGTTCTAAATTATCCGATCATGCATCCTCGACTTAAAAGTACTTGCGCACCGCTCACTAATGTATAATAATGTAAACTGATGATCGACAGATTATATTGATTGTGCTGTTATGCTACCACTTTTATGATGTGAGAAAATCGTAATCAACAATTTACAGTGACTTAATTGAGAACATAAGTTCTTTCATACTTGTAGATTAGTATGACGTTAGTAGATTAGTTCCACTCCACACCACTAGATGTACTTACTATTTTAGATGTTTGATGCTTTTTAAACTTGTCTTTGAATAAAAATAAACTTGTCAAGCAGTGGAGACCGATAAAAATACAAAAATGCAAGTATATTTGTGATAGGCTAAACGATTATAATGAATAATGTGAGACGATAGAACATAGATTGAAGTTCAATGTCCGTCACTCTAGGCAATCGACCAAGCCTACCTAATATTTTGCCTAGTCAAAATGTTGAGTTCTTGATACTTCTAGGGGCCCCATAAACGTGTAATTAAGTATAATGATGTTCTTATGGACACTACATGAGCAGAATTTTGGGACCTTCAGCACGTCGAGACAAGGAGAAAAGGTAATGGGAAGAAATTCATTAGCTCGACCCAAGGTAATCTAGTGGTAGCTTGACAAGAAGGTTCTGAGTGCTACTCAAAATCAGTGTCAAATCTCACTGGATACCTTGGTGTAGACACTGACCATGTACCGAGAACATTTGAAAATGTGACCTATTTGTCACATTATTGACTTGGTTGTAGTCTAGTTATTATGTCTATTGTTTTTGATGCTTAGTTTGGTTGTACTCTTAAAGTGTAGGTTTGATCTTTTAGTTTATGTTGATATTTGTTTGGGTTGGTTTGAAATGATTTCGAAGATGATAAAGCTTCATCAAGTTTCTAATTCTCTCACCATGAAAGACAAGTTGGTTTTGCTTAGATTGGTTTTGAAGAATTTTTTTGTTTATTACACTAGTGGGACTTATCTTCCTTTTAATCTAATCTATAATTTGTTTAGGAAAAAAACATAGATTGAAGTCGAAATCACAAGAAATCTATGCGACATAAAAAAAATTGTAAAATGTACAAAATTGATTTTCGTAGTTTCTCTCTCTTTTTTATTATTACTTTTAATTGAGGGGAAAAAAAAAGCGAGATTTATAGTTTCTCCATATCGGTGGGGTGGTTGTGAAATTAATTAAGAAATTTGAACAAAAATAAATGGATCGACCTACCATATGCCTGCCACATAGCCTAGTACATACTAGTGATCATCGCACAATACAATACCACCATTACATGCTTTTGTTAGAGTGACTGCTGCCAAGTGTATTCCTTGTCCCACTACATCTGTCAAATCTTTAGTTTCTATTGTCCACCGATCATTTCACTCTCTTAGGTTTTCACCATGAACCAAATTTTAATTTGAATTCTTTCGGTAATAGTATGAACATTCTACAGTTTCAATCCAAATGCATTTATATGCATGGCTGGTGGGATGAAAGATGGATGGCGACAAACAAATAATAGCATAAGCGCAGCGCTAGCTATCATCATCAATCTGTGTGTCACCTGCCCAACCAGACCTGAAGTTGGCCAGTGCATTAGTGCTGCTGTAATGCCATGAACTTCTTTGATCAAGTTCCCTAAATATCAATTAGCTTTAATCTTTTATGGGCTTATTTAAACTGTTATTACTCTTATTTATATATTTTTCTCATTTTTTTATAATCACTTCAACTATTATCTATAAGTAATGAGTAATTGATGAGTGACTCATGTGATAAAATCTCATTTATACATAAGTATGTGTGTTAATTGGGTTATAATATTAATTCTTTTGTTTATGTATAGTTACAAGAATTTATTTGTTATGAAAGGTTTTGTATTCCTAATTAGCGGTGATTCTATACCTTGCTGCTACTACTTGAAATACATTTTTGACGTTTTAAACCATCATATAGAGTGAGTTGTATAGGGTATGTATGTCTTCGACGTATTAACTTTCTTATGGTGGTTTTTAGGGTATGTGGTTTAGGATAATATTTTTTTAAAGTCGTTCTATACTTAATAATGTTGTCATCGACTCGACAGTTTTTTAGCTTTCCTAGGGTGGTTTTTAGGGTGTGTGGTGGTGTAGAGTAATCTTTTCTTGAAGTCGTTCTATACTTATAATGTCACCACTAACTCCACAAATTTTTAGGGGTTATGGTAAATTCGCCACTAGAACCCCTAAAAATACCTTCGATGATTTTTTAGCTTTTATAGGGTGGTTTTAGGGTGTGTGGTGTAGGGTAATCTTTTTTGAAATCGCTTGATACTTTATAATGCTGTTCTTCACTCGACATGTAACACCCCTACCATTAACACAATGCTTACCGTCCAATCTCCTTACACATCAGATACACGCAGCGGATACATACTTACATACAGTGGGTGATACAATGCCGTTAGTCACCCACGTGACTAACAAGGCTACCACTTCTACATACAGCATCGGTCTGATGGACCGGAATCCCGAGTACTACACATCTATAATACATACTCCATTCATCAATCAAATACAACAATGCTCCATTCAATACTTACTCCTCCATAATCCAAACAATACAATATACTTAACCGAGTCTACTAGGATCCTTATACAATTATAATATCTCTTCCAAGTTCATACATACTCCCTAAGAGTCTACATCTACCCATTCCTCACGACTACTTACTTTCCAAGCACAAGGGTGTGCCGCCGGTCTCTTACCTTGACCACATCCGCTTCGGGTACCTGCACACTAAAAACGTTCCCCCTAGGGGGTCAGCTTTCGCTGCGCATGATAACCGCATACCCCGCGTACTAGTGAGGGTACGCCGACCACTTGGTCGAATACATGCAGTTCATTTTCATCCAAACATACATGCATACATGCTCTTATACACAATACAATAATACTTACGCAAGCATACATACATACACTTCATTACATACAAGGGATACAATATAACCATCCAATACATACTTACCTTCTTCCGAATACACATACTCATTACATACACAAAGTACAGTTCTTGTTAGCTTCATTGGTCCACCCGGGTTAATCGGGTGGAGATTACTCTTTTACTCGTTACTTCATACATACGCATACATACTCATACTCATACCCATACATACTTACTTACTCTTACTCTTACTCATGTTAAGTCGTCGGGACCTCCGGCTCTGGGGACTACTCCGTCCCACCTCCGGGATTTACTTGACTCACCAATCCGGGATGCTACCCACTTAAGGGATTTGGGCCGCGAACCAGTTTAAGAGTCAGGAATTGCAGCCAACCTCTTGTGACTCCGCATCCTCACGTGTGGCCGAAGCTATATCGGACTTCTACTAATTCCAATTTACTCACTTAAGTTAGGAATTAGTAGAAGTCAACATCCAACCACATACACAAATACATTATTCATATACACATCCATACCAATACAATACAATATACAAGTACACTACAAGGTACAATTACACATCATCATCATTCATATATTTCATGAATTATACAAACTATTGTTCAAGACAAATATCGAGAACAATGTAAACAAGCACAAGTAAGTGCAATATAATCCGATTCATGCATTTATCTTATTAGGTGGTCAAATAAGCACACAAATCGGGGTAACCAGATTAGGATACAGGGCATGAAGAAATCATACCTTTCACCGTCGTACTTGTATCCCAACGTTCCTTCGGTGTTCACAAATCAAATCCTATGATATACATACAATCGAATAATTAATCTAACTATCATTAATTTAATTCGATTATCCTTACGCTTCCTAACTCATACTTACTAAGTCTTTACATTCCTATACTTACATTTTATTTACTTACTTTTCATTGCTTAACAATGGTATACTTACATATAATGCACATATGTATAGGTGGGTATACATATACACATATATATATACTAATCATAGTCTTATATTTTATTTTTATTATTTTTTTTGTAAGTTTTGGCTCGACCGACCCACCCTGGGTCGGACCCATGGGTCGGTCGGCTGCAGAGACTTCGATTACAGAAAATTCCAGCCCGACCGACCCAGCCAGGGTCGGTCCATTGGGTCGGTCCGTTACAGAAGCAATCCAACTAACAATTTCCACTCGACCGACCCAGGCAGGGTCGGTCCCCTGGGTCGGTCGGATGCAGAAGCATTTCCGACTAAAAGTTTCTACTCGACCGACCCAGGCAGGGTCGGTCCCCTGGGTCGGTCGGATGCAGAAGCTTCCGAGATTGCAGATTTTCGGGTCGACCGACCCTGCTAGGATCGGTCCTAGGGTCGGTCCAGCCCAGTACCCATTTTAATTACTTATTTTGAATCCCAAACTCTACTCAATTCACACCCAATCTTTTCCTACTCATTTCCACATGTTTCCTACATGTTTAAACAACATTTAAATCCTCTAATTCACCTTAGTTCATCCATCAAATTTATTGCTAAATCCATCAATCCACTTACACAATTTTCCTCACTTCATTCCAGCACTTATACCTATTTTCTTTCTTCATTGCTACAGATTTTTAAACCAACTTCTACCATCCAATACTTCCTCTACCAATGTCACTCCTAGCATCCCAAATACCTCCTCTTACCATGCCAAATCATTTCCAAGCAATTGTACCATCTATACCCAAGTCCAACATTCATTTTACCAAGTCTTACACTCTAATATTTTCTAACTTCTCCAATGCATGTTAATACGCTTTGCTACAGATTTTGCACTTCTTACTTCTCATACTACTACTACCTCTTCATCACTACTAAACATCTCTACTATCCCCAATACATACCTTGGTTCTCCCATTCACCAAGTCATCCACAAGTGCACATTTCCTACTAAAATTTTGTCATAGTTCACCCACAATTCTAACTTATCCATACACACATTTTCTCACCAAGTTCATACCTATTCTAGCCACACCCATACAAGGGTCCTACCAGAAATCAATACAATGTACATTCACCAATACTTCTTCAAATACCAATACTAATACTCATACACAATCCTTTGGCTCCAAGGCCCACAATTCACATACCAATTCACAAATACTCAAACTTCCTCACTCAAACTTCCAATACTACAATACCAACACAATAGTTTAGGTTCTTTTATTTGCTTACCCATTTCTATTACACTAATGCATTAAATTGAGCATTAAGATGGAGCTCTTACCTTGAGCTTATATTTCCTTCAATTATTTTTCAATTCTCCTCTTCTTTCTTTCTTGCCCAAATCGGCCATGTGGGGAATGGAGTTGCCAAACTCCATTCCCATCACCCAATGAACACAAAACAACTACAATTAATATACTAATCCTTAAATTAACACTAATTCATTGAAGTGTTTAAAATAAAAATTCTAGGGTTTACCTTTGGAGTGTTTTAGGAGGGGTTTTAGCCCTTGGTTCAAGAAGGTGAATCCACCACCATTGCAAGGTTGATATTATGCCCAAAAGAGAGAGATAAAACTAGGCATTACCAAGAGCCAAAATCGGCTACCAAAGGAAAATGGAGAAGACTTGAATCTTTTATGGAGATTTTTACCTTGTTGGAAAGAGGAGACTCCAAGCTCCATAATAGTGTGCTTTTCTCCTCAAATGGGGAAAACCCATGGAGATGAAACTCATCCTTTTCGAATTTTGAAAAGAAGGAAATGTAGAGGAGAATGAGGGGATTACAAATATGTAATTATTTTTACATTTGGAGCTTACATGAGGATGGAGCATGTGGAGAAAGAGGATAAGCCATTGTTGTTGTTGGAGAAGCTCCAAAAATCGCACCCAGCAGAGAGAGGAAGGAGGGAGACGGTGAGAGAGGGAGAAATGGGAGAGAGAAGAGGGAAAGGTGGGAATGAGAGGTGAGAGAGAGTTATTTTGCTTTTGTACTTTTACTTTTTGCTTTATGATTTACTTATTCGTTAACTAGTTACATGTGTGTGTGTGAGGGGTTATTTAACCCTTTAAAAACCGGCCCCCTTACAGTATACTAACTGGAGCGTTTTTCGTCTTTTACAGAGAACGCTCGTTATTTTACCCGGTTTCGGTACTATTCACTAACCGGGCCCGTTTTCCGGAATTTCCTCGTTCAATTATTTTTATTAACTATTAAGCTCCCATAAATGCTTAATAATTATTATTTAATGATTTATAATTTTTACGGGTCCGTTTGACCACTTAAAGTCACATTTTCGGGTTTTCTCGAAAAACGTGCTCTAAAGCTCTATTAGCGTTTTAATTCATTATTTGGATCCGTTTTCTTCGGGAGTTGTTCCCATATATTATTTAGGTCTTATTAAACCTTTAAGATCCGTATAATATGCTAACCGAGGCCTCATACCTCCTATGGTCATTTAACGCTTATTTAGCGTTTTTCGCCTATTGAGCGTTTCTTTATTTCTTTTGGAGTATTTTTCCCTTACCAATATTAATACGGTACCATTAGGCCCTTTAAATCGTATTAGATTAATTTTAAATCCCTTATATTTAAGGTTCGGGGTATTTCCAATTTACCCCCCTTAAGAAACTTTGTCCTCAAAGTTGTCGAGGTTATGGGATTACTATACTTTTACTCCTTTTTATACTTGTCTAGTGCCAAAGTCATACATCCTTCCTCCTTACAATTCCCAAATCCCTCAGGTCCTACATACCATACTATGCCCATATACAATAGTCACTCCAATCCGCACTACTACTAACTATACGGTGCAAAGCTATCCCCAAAGCAGTGCAATACGCATACAATTTCGCAGGCACTCCGGTCATCTCGACACAGGACTCCTCTATGTCCCGCTGCCCTTGGAATAATACAACATGCTACACTACTACCTTCTCTGGTATATGCTTCTAACAAATCCTCATTCTCAATCTAAGGAAAATCCTTTTCACAACTACTAATTAGAAATCTTTCTAAAGCATACAACTCCAAATTTCAATTTATATTCACTACTTCTATCCTAAGCGTGACTCTTGTGACCACTTCAGGGGAGCTTCAAGAATCATTCGACCCTAATGTGATCAGCATCAGTGTTGAACTATCTTTCCACCCAATTTGTGTTCGGTTTCCCTTGATGATCAGGACCAAGTTTGACTTCCCATGTCAGTTTCAACAAGCAAATAATTGGTTGTTTTCATTTTCTATCTTTTTACTCTTCTAGTCGTGATTACGAATTTCAAACATCTCCAAAGGATGGAATCAGTCCATCGATCGTCCTCACTCTACTTCCCAAATGCTTTACTCCGTGGTTCGATACCTAAATGCTCGCTTCATCGACTGTTACTACTTCCATTCACTACTCTCCTTCATCTCAAATATTCTAGCTACGGACTACAGTACTATGAAATTCAGTTGTTCTCAATTCACTTCAAATGACGTACTTACGAATACACTACTCATGGCTACATTCCTCTACTACTCTTAATCCATTCGTACTACTTCCTTAAGGGTTACAATACTTGTGGAGCTCCGTCCACTACTCATTACTCTTCTTTGCTAATAATCTTACATTGGGTTACAAGATGGGTATATTCGCCCCATGGTATTTGCATGTCTAATGCTTAGTTACCACAATTTCACTATGAATGAATATGTATGTTTATATAACGTAAGTACCACTCATCGAATCAATTCTCATTTGTGCTATGCACATTATAGTTTATGTGTTTTATTATAAAACTTGCATTAAGCGGTTTTCGCTCTACCCCCCTTAAAAGGGATTACGCCCACGTAATCTCCCATATGTTAATATTAAACATTGGTTATTTAATTCGGGCAATCCGAAGCGTTTAGCTCACTACGGTATATACTATATACTATGCTCTGGTCAAAGGGTCTTAACCATACCAATGGTTTAGTCTTTGCACCAAGAATTTCTATATGAGTTTATTTAACTCATAATTAATTCGGTTCTAGCCTGACCGGCTTCAAGGCATTAATAGCCATTCTATTATGCTTACTAGGTATATTGTCTCCTAGCTAGGGCCACTAGCTTCTGCTGCGCGACCCTGATAGCTTGGGTTACTTACCCTTCGTGTTATCATTAATGTGCTATACATCACCTTTTTATCCGTCTATTATGGGAATAAGGTTTACTAGACAAATGCGGTATTTTTTACCATGGTTGAACTCAATGAGTTTAGGATTTATAACCAGCTCTCTGGTAATCTAGTATACATACTATTTTGTACTTCCACGATCATTCGCTAAGCTCCTCCGACTTATTGTTGGGCGAGGTTAAGTCACTACTTAGTTGTAGTACTTCCTCTGTTGTCAATAGCTTCTGAATTACACCAGTTCTTCTGGTTCAGTACAAGTGTTCTTTACTTGTATGACCTTGTACTGATATGCGTCGGTCCTAGTGACTTTCATAAGTTTCCTTTTACCTTTATTCCATTGGAATTCACATTTTTGTGATTGTTAGTGTATTGTACACTCTTCATGTTTGTTGGTGAAAAGAAGGGTTTACTACGGTTTACATTTTCCATATCCCTAGCCATCCCATTAGATCATTAGCTGCACAAGTGCAATACCAAAACACTCAGTCATACAGAGTGCAGAGGCGTAAACGCTTGACAGTAAGTCACTTATGTGATAGGAAAGAATATTTCTGTCTGTCATCTCATACTTATACTCCGTGTCATTATCTGCTACTTCCTCATGGCGGTCACTTGTTGCGCACCGTGTTCTGACTCACTGTACAACATTGTTTTTACTGTTTCTGTTACTGTGGTAGCTCCTCTTCACTTATCGCCATTGTCATTGGCACCATTTCCTTACGGTGTAAATACACTAGGAGTTTCCTGTGTTTGTGTGTATGACGGTTGTCGTAGCATACGGCAATCTTATTATCTTCCTGCAGATGGTTATTTTCTGTGGTGGTTAAATTGGTGTAAAAGAAAAGAAAAGAAATTAAAAACTCAAATTAAACGTCGGGCTGCAAACAAATCCCGGTCGTAGTTAGTAAACAAGTGTCGTATCCACAGGGAGATTGTTCAATTTATCCTAGTCTTGGTAGTTACTTAAAAACTATAAAAAGGGGTTTAGCCGGAGGCAAGCTTGATTGTTGTTGTGTTCAGTGCAAATATAATAAAAACAGTAAAAAGGTGAATTAATGATGTGGATGGAAAAATGTATCCTAGGATAGCGGGGGAATTTCCTAAATTACTTAAACATATTTATAACCATGTCTCAATTATTTATTGTCTATTAGAGTTAATAATTGTCAGTTACGAACTCTTAATAATAGCCTTAATATTTTCCTGCTCAGTCCGGAGTGTAAATACTAAGATTAATTCCTTTGTGGTACCTAGACTATCTCAAAATCATATGTTGATAGTTACCATAAAAATGCAGTATTTTGTCAGAATAAGCATTTAACAATATTAGTTAAAAGGAATTAAAACAAGTTAACAAGTGAGACAGGTGATAAATATTGTTTACGTAATATTAGAAATAAATCCCCATCCTAGGATACAAAAAGAAAATTACTCAGACATTAACGGAGATAAGAAGATAGCACAGACAGATTTTGACATTAATTCAGAGGAAGAACTGGTCTGCTCTCGCTCTCACTGCTGCTCTTCTATTTCTTTTGTTACTGCGTGAGTGTGGAATGTTGTGGTGTTACGGGAGGAAATTAAATGCAAGGGAATGGATGAGTGTGGTGAGCGAATTCTTCAGACTCCGTCGTGCGTGTTGTGCCGTGTTGTGCGTGGTGTGTTTATGGTGCTGTTGGAGTGAGTTTATATAGAGGCAGAGGAGAAGAAGATCCGTACGAATTTGATTGCCGGTTGATGATGCTCTCGTTGATTGCTCATTAATTGCAGGGGACAGGAGCTGGAGACGCGTGAGGAAATAAGGTAGGCGGTGCGGGGAGTAGATGGATAGCGGAGGCAAGTTGTAGACGGCGAAGAAGAAAACTATTTCGCGACTGGTTTTACTCACGTCCGCCTCCCGTCCGCATGCTAATAGGCGGTTGCCTTGGTGTGTGAGACGTCCGCCTATTGCCTCTGCTGTGTGATGTCCGCCTCCAAACAGGCGGTAGCCTTGTGGTTCGTCCGCCTCCAAACAGGATTGTGTGTGTCCGCCTGAAAACAGGAGGTTGCACTTGTGTGTGTCCGCCTGAAAACAGGAGGTTGCACTTGTGTGTGTCTGCCTGAAAACAGGAGGTTGTACTTGTGTGTTGTCCGCCTGTTATCACGACGTACTAACTTGTCTCTTGTCCGCCTGTTTTCACGACGTACAGGCTTATTTTTGACCGGCTCTAGATTCTTCGTTTGGACTCCGTTTTCTGAGCCGTCTGCGCCTATGCGTTGGTCTTCGTGTACTTTGCTCCTAGCTTGGCTTTTCCTCATGTTTAAACCAATAAATTTGTGAGATAATCAATAAAACATAAACTAGTGGAAAAACATACGATAAGTGAGAAATGAGCAGAAAAGTGCTGATATGATATATGAAATACACCCATAAAACACGCTCATTTAGACACTTATCACACCCCCACACTTACCTTTTGCTTGTCCTCAAGCAAAACCATGTACCCAAGCAAGTAGGGAATGCTCAATATTAACAAATACTATTATGAAGGGTAGGATAAAAGAAGTCAATAGTACATGATCTTAAACTTTTAGAGGAGTGTGATCCATCACCTACTGGTGGCATAGGTGTACTCAGGGCAAAAATAAAAATTAGAGTTTCGGGGTATGATCCGGAGTACTTCAATGCTTCTTGATTTAAGGTGACTTTGAGAACTTTTACCATGGCCAACTTCTCTCAAGAATGGGCATTGAGGAGAAAACAAAAGGAAAAAATAGAATTAAGCATTTGTTTCACTTTTGCATAATAGATGAGAAGATAATATGTAGGCATTAAGCCTTCGTTTTTAAGAACACTCAACTCTCTTGTTGGTTACCAATGGTGTCTCGCAAGTCCCTTATTTATTTTTTTGTATATATATTTTTTGACAGAGAAGCACCCCTTAGCAATCCCTAAGAAAGAAGACAGAAAGAACCCCTGAATAATAAAAATCCATCCATTTCAGATCATTTGGTCACACCGCATAAAAAATGCTCCTCAAAAGTAATCAAAAATTTAAAATTTTTGTACATTTTATACCATTTATCCCACAATTCATCATAACAGTATTTATTCTTAAAGAGAACAACCCACATAAAAAAGGGTCCACGATATTGAATTTGAACAAACGCAAGATAAGCAGAGAGACTAAGCATTTTAGCATAAAATGTCACCGAAAAGGGGTTATACCATTTATCCCACAATTCATAACAGTATTTATTCTTAAAGAGAACAACCCATATAAAAAAGGGTCCACGATATTGAATTTGAACAAACGCAAGATAAGCAGAGAGACTAAGCATTTTAGCATAAAATGTCACCGAAAAGGGCACACTCCCCCACACTTAAATTGAACAATGTCCTCATTGTTCACCAGAAAAACAAGGGAAAGTTTCAGAAGGCCTTTTCGGTAAGTAGATAAAATAGAGAGAACACGAAGCTCACGAATATTCATTTAAGCCATAAACTCTCCTCTGCATATTTTATTTAAATAAAAGCATAATTAAAGAAACTGGTACTTCCCTGAGATTATTTTTGCTTGGGTTAAAAGAGTTCCCCCACACTTGAGCTTCAGCCTCAAGTAGCGTAGCTTGGTTGCGGTGTAGACATGAAGTTGCACCTGCATAAGACACTAGAAGCAACCATACTATAAACGGGGTTAAGAGTTAGCAAAAACAAAATTAAAGGGAACCTGAAAATTAAAACAGCATAAAAACATATAAAAGATAAGTTCGTCCGGGTTGCCTCCCGGAAAGCTGCCCTTTTTTAACGTTTTTGGCTAGACGCTTTGTCGTTAGATCGATCCTGGGGGGTGGTTATGAGGAGGAGATCCAAAGCATGACTCGATGGTATTTTTGAGAGTCCACCGGGATGCATGTTTTCTTTTCTTATCCCGCTCTTCGTCCGGGATTGGTGGTGGTATCTCTGTAATAGACATGCCGTCTGGAAGGGTGATAAACAGAAGTGGGGATGATGATGATTGAGTATCCCTTACGAACTTGAGATCTTTGGATTTGCTATCTGGAGATCTTCCTGATGCAAACTCCAGCTTTTCGTTATAAGCCTGAAGGGTGATTTTCCCCTGGCCTACCCAAATGTGCACATCGGCTGTGGCAAGGAATGGTCGTCCAAGGATGAGAGGTGTAGTGGAGTTCTCTTCGATGTCTAGAATGACAAAATCGCATGGGAAGTATAAGTGTTCCACTTTGATGATAACATCCTCCCACCACTCCGCTTGGGTATGTTACCGAACCATCTGCCAGTTGCAGGGTCATCTTGGTCTTTTTCATTTCTCCAATTCCTAGCTTTTTGAAAGTGGAGAGGGGCATCAAATTTATGGAGGCACCCAGATCGCATAGGGAGTATGGAAATGAGGTGCTACCAATTGTGACTGGAATAGTGAAGCTGCCCGGATCATTGCATTTGGAAGGTAGTGGTTGTTGCAGAATAGCTGAGCAAGCTACATTGAGAGGTACCGTACCGACTTCGGCCAATTTAGTTTTGTTGGATATGAGGTGTTTGAGGAATTTGGCATAGTTTGGCATTTTGGCAATGAGGTCTACAAACTGTATGTTGACGTTTAGTTGCTTCAGCATTGCCAGAAACTTACCATATTCATTATCCAATTTCTGCTTCTGGAGTCGGTGGGGAAATGGTATAGGCGGTTCTTGTGAAGAAGGTTTGAAGTTGATGATAGTGAGATGATGAGGAGCTTGAGGTTTTTTCTCTTGGGGCCTCTTGCTTTTCTTCACTATCCTTTGGATTCTTGATCTTGATCTTTGCGGATGTGAATCTCGTCGGTTTTCTTACCGCTTCTCAAGGTTATCGCCTTAACCTCTTCTTCTTCTTCTTCAAAGTCGAGCTTTTCATTTTCATAACCAGCCACCAAGTGCTCAAGGTAGGTATTCTCAGATTGAATGCGATTATTATAGACTTTGGCGGTGCTTTCAAGTTGTTCAGCTACATTCCTTTTGGAAGTTTCGATTGCTACAACCCACTCTTGGAGGGAAGGGTGTAGTTCTGGAACTTTAGCTGTTTTAGCCACCTCCACTTTTCTTCATCATGCTCCTTCACATAGATGCACTTGGCTTGCTCTCTTGGATTTGGTTCATTTTGGCTGGGGAGAGCCCCTGGCGGTCTTCGAGCAAGTTGTTCTGCAAGTTGATTGAATTTACCTTCGATTTTCTGGTTGAAGGATTCTTGTGCAGAGAGCTGGTTCTGAGTCATAGACATATAACCCTTCATCATCTCTTTTAGTTCTGCGTTTGGATCAGAAGAGGATGAAGATGGTTGTTGTTGTTGTTGTTGGAAACCCAGAGGGGTACCTTGTGCTCTATAACCCATATTAGAGTTTGGTTGGGGTCGGCTTCCCTGATAGGTATTGGAATTGTTGTTCTGCCCTCCTTGGTTCTGATCATTATTTTTCCATGAGAAATTCGGGTGATTTCTCCATGTATAGTTGTTGTTGATGTTATGTTGTTGTAGGAATTACCAGGGCGGTTTCCTATGAATTGTACTTCCTCGTACTGGCCTTTACCTTCGCACTGATGGGTTTCATGAGGACCGGCGCATATGACACATCCTTCTGTAGGTGGAACTGGTGGTGAACTTGTAGGTGGGGAAGCTATTGTTTTTACGATTTCATTTTGAGATGTTGTTAGCTTTTCCACCATCTTTGCAAGGGACGAGATCTGGGCTGATAAATGATCCGTAGGCTCAACGTGGAGTAGGCCTGCTGCTCGTGGTGTTCTTCCTTTGGATCTCGTCCACTGTCTGGTATTGCTCGTCATGGTTTCGAGAAGGTCCATTCCTTCTTTAGGAGATTTCATCATGAAACTTCCTCCTGCAGAGGAATTGACGAGTAGTCGGTTCCCATCATCCAGACCGTTGAAGAATGACAGGCAGGGGATTGATCATCAAGACCATGGTGGGAACATTTCATTAGCATATCTTTGAATCTGTCCCATGCGTCGTATAATGTTTCTCCCGGCTCCTGACAGAAAGTGTTGATTTCACCGATCAATTGCCTTGTTCTACTGGTTGGGTAGTATTTGGCAAGAAATTTTTGGGCCATTTGCAGCCATGTGGTGATTGATCGGGAGGGAAGGCTTCGGTACCACCTGTTTGTTGAATCCGACAACGAGTGAGGAGGAAATAGTTGTAGACGGATTCTTTCTTTGACGTTGCCGGTCTGACCAAAGGAATTGCAGAAGTCTAGGAAGAGACTCAGATGATTTGGGGCTTCATCTGGGTTCGCTCCACTAAACTTGCCTAAATCCCGGACGGCGGTGATGTAGTGGGTTTTGAAAACCCATTGTCTGGCTTCTTGTGGTGTTAGTTCGGGGAGAACTATGGCTGATGCTCTTCCTTCGGTATTTGGTTGGTGGTAGTCAGAGAGAGCACGGTGTTCTAGTTGATTTGCATGGTCCACTTCATTTATAATTTCGTTATTGGCCATGGCTTGGTTCTCAGGTTTCTTTGTGCTTGTAATAAAGTGCGCTCGGGTTCGGGGCTCGGACTGATTGGTGGAGAGCCTTGGGTTCGAGTATTTGGCATGCACAGAAGATAACTTGTGGTTTGTCAGAAACTGTGAAATTAATTAGTAAATAGATAAATAAAAGCAAATATATTGATTAGGCTGATAAACGTTAGTTAAACAACACTGATATATTTTTTTTTTGTATTTTTTTAACAAGAGTAAAATGACAGAATATTAAATGACAAGGGAAAGAAATGACAGAAAATTAAAGTTAGGAGTTAGTATACTGGAAATATATAAGTTAGTAGTTAGTATACAGAAATTTGAAGGACAATGGAAATGAAATGTTAAGGACAATGGAAATGAAATGTTAAGGACAATGGAAATTAAATGTTAAGGACAATGGAAAGAGATGACAGGAAATTTTAAGTTAGTAGTTAGGGACAATGGAAAGAAATGACAATGGAAAGAAATGACAGAAATAATAACAATAATATTAAGATGTCCGAAGTTAGATGTCCAAGTCAGATGTCCAAGTCAGATGTCCAGTCAGATGTCCACGTCAGATGTCTGAGATAACAATTTAACAGATTATTATAATATAGCGAGTGAACTACCGGAAACTAGGGAAATTGATGGAATCAATCTCCCCGGCAACGGCGCCAATTTGCAGATGGTTATTTTCTGAGTGGTTAAATTGGTGTAAAAGAAAAGAAAAGAAATTAAAAACTCAAATTAAACGTCGGGCTGCAAACAAATCCCGGTCGTAGTTAGTAAAACAAGTGTCGTATCCACAGGGAGATTGTTCAATTTATCCTAGTCTTGGTAGTTACTTAAAAAACTGTAAAAAGGGGTTTAGCGGAGGCAAGCTTGATTTGTTGTTTGATCAGTGCAAATATAATAAAAACAGTAAAAAGGTGAATTAATTGATGTGGATGGAAAAATGTATCCTAGGATAGCGGGGGAATTTCCTAAATACTTAAACATATTTATAACCATGTCTCAATTATTTATTGTCTATTAGAGTTAATAATTGTCAGTTACGAACTCTTAATAATAGCCTTAATATTTTCCTGCTCAGTCCGGAGTGTAAATACTAAGATTAATTCCTTTGTGGTACCTAGACTATCTCAAAATCATATGTTGATAGTTACCATAAAAATGCAGTATTTTGTCAGAATAAGCATTTAACAATATTAGTTAAAAGGAATTAAAACAAGTTAACAAGTGAGACAGGTGATAAATATGTTTACGTAATATTAGAAATAAATCCCCATCCTAGGATACAAAAAGAAAATTACTCACGACATTAACGGAGATAAGAAGATAGCACAGACAGATTTGACATTAATTCAGAGGAAGAACTGGTTTGCTCTCGCTCTCACTGCTGCTCTTCTATTCTTTTGTTACCGCGTGAGTGGTGGAATGTTGTGGTTGTTACGGAGAAATTAAATGGAAGGGCATGGATGAGTGTGGTGAGCGAATTCTTCAGACTCCCGTCGTGCGTGTTGTGCGTGGTGTGTTTATGGTGCTTTTGGAGGTGAGTTTATATAGAGGCAGAGGAGAAGAAGATCCGTCCGAATTGATTGCCGGTTGATTGCTCTCGTTGATTGCTCATTAATTGCAGGGGACAGGAGCTGGAGACGCGTGAGGAAAAGGTAGGCGTTGCGGGAGTAGATGATAGCGAGGCAAGTTGTAGACGGCGAAGAAGAAAACTATTTCGCGACTGGTTTTACTCACTCTGCCTCCCGTCCGCATGCTAATAGGCGGTTGCCTTGGTGTGTGAGACGTCCGCCTATTGCCTCTGCTGTGTGATGTCCGCCTCCAAACAGGCGGTAGCCTTGTGGTTCGTCCGCCTCCAACCAATTGTGTGTGTCCGCCTGAAAACAGGAGGTTGCACTTGTGTGTGTCCGCCTGAAAAGGAGGTTGCACTTGTGTGTGTCCGCCTGAAAAACAGGAGGTTGTACTTGTGTGTTGTCCGCCTGTTTATCACGACGTACTAACTTGTCTCTTGTCCGCCTTTTTCCACGACGTCAGTCTTATTTTTGACACGGCTCTAGATTCTTCGTTTGGACTCCGTTTCTGAGCCGTCTGCGCCTATGCGTTTGGTCTCTTCGTGTACTTTGCTCCTAGCTTGGCTTTCCTCATGTTTAAAACCATAAATTTGTGAGATTAATCAATAAAACATAAACTAGAGGAAAACATACGATAAGTGAGAAATGAGCAGAAAAGTGCTGATATGGTATATGAAATACACCCATAAAACACGCTCATTTAGACACTTATCACACCCCCACACTTACCTTTTGCTTGTCCTCAAGCAAAACCCGTACCCAAGCAAGTAGGGAATGCTCAATTTAACAAATACTATTATGAAGGGTAGGATAAAGAAGTCGATAGTACTGATCTTAAACTTTTAGAGGAGTGTGATCCATCACCTACTGGTGGCATAGGTGTACTCAGGGCAAAAATAAAAATTAGAGTTTCGGGGTATGATCCGGAGTACTTCAATGCTTCTTGATTTAAGGTGACTTTGAGAACTTTTACCATGGCCAACTTCTTTCAAGAATGGGCATTGAGGAGAAAACAAAAGGAAAAATAGAATTAGCATTTGTTTTCACTTTTGCATAATAGATGAGAGATAATATGTAGGCATTAAGCCTTCGTTTTTTAAGAGACACTCAACTCTCTTGTTGGTTACCAAGGTGTCTCGCAAGTCCCTTATTTATTTTTTTGTATATATATTTTTTTTGACAGAGAAGCACCCCTTAGCAATCCCTAGAAGAAGACAGAAAGAACCCCTGATAATAAAAATCCATCCTCCATTTCAGATCATTTGGTCACACCGCATAAAAATGCTCCTCAAAAGTAATCAAAATTTAAAATTTTTGTACTTTTATACCATTTATCCCACAATTCATAACATATTTTTCTTAAGAGAACAACCCACATAAAAAAGGTCCACGATATTGAATTGAACAAACGCAGATAAGCAAGAGACTAAGCATTTTAGCATAAAATGTCACCGAAAAGGGGTTATACCATTTATCCCACAATTCATAACAGTATTTATTCTTAAAGAGAACAACCCACATAAAAAGGTCCACGATATTGAATTTGAACAAACGCAAGATAAGCAGAGAGACTAAGCATTTTTAGCATAAAATGTCACCGAAAAGGGCACACTCCCCCACACTTAAATTGAACAATGTCCTCATTGTTCACCAGAAAAACAAGGAAAGTTTCAGAAGGCCTTTTCGGTAAGTAGATAAATAGAGAGAACACGAAGCTCACGAATATTCATTTAAGCACATAAACTCTCCTCTGCATATTTTATTTAAATAAAAGCATAATTAAAGAAACTGGTACTTCCCTGAGATTATTTTTGCTTGCGTTAAAAGAGTTCCCCCACACTTGAGCTTCAGCCTCAAGTAGCGTAGCTTGGTTGCGGTGTAGACATGAAGTTGCACCTGCATAAGACACTAGAAGCAACCATACTAAAACGGGGTTAAGAGTTAGCAAAAACAAAATTAAAGGGAACCTGAAAATTAAAACGCATAAAAACATATAAAAGATAAGTTCGTCCGGGTTGCCTCCCGGAAAGCTGCCCTTTTTTAACGTCTTTGGCTAGACGCTTTGTCGTTAGATCGATCCTGGGGGTGGTTATGAGGAGGAGATCCAAGCATGACTCGATGGTATTTTTGAGAGTCCACCGGGATGCATGTTTTCTTTTCTTATCCCGCTCTTCGTCCCGGATTGGTGGTGTTATCTCTGTAATAGACATGCCGTCTGGAAGGGTGATAAACAGAAGTGTGGATGATGATGATTGAGTATCCCTTACGAACTTGAGATCTTTGGATTTGCTATCTGGAATCTTCCTGATGCAAACTCCAGCTTTTCGTTATAAGCCTGAAGGGTGATTTTCCCCTGGCCTACCCAAATGTGCACATCGGCTGTGGCAAGGAATGGTCGTCCAAGGTGAGAGGTGTAGTGGAGTTCTCTTCGATGTCTAGAATGACAAAATCGCATGGGAAGTATAAGTGTTTCCACTTTGATGATAACATCCTCCACCACTCCGCTTGGGTATGTACCGAACCATCTGCCAGTTGCAGGGTCATCTTGGTCCTTTTTCATTTCTCCAATTCCTAGCTTTTTGAAAGTGGAGAGGGGCATCAATTTATGGAGGCCACCCAGATCGCATAGGGAGTATGGAAATGAGGTGCTACCAATTGTGACTGGAATAGTGAAGCTGCCCGGATCATTGCATTTGAAGGTAGTGGTTGTTGCAGAATAGCTGAGCAAGCATTGAGAGGTACCGTACCGACTTCGGCCAATTTAGTTTGTTGGATATGAGTGTTTGAGGAATTTGGCATAGTTTGGCATTTTGGCAATGAGGTCTACAAACTGTATGTTGACGTTTAGAGTTGCTTCAGCATTGCCAGAAACTTACCATATTCATTATCCAATTTTTTCTGCTTCTTGAGTCGGTGGGAAATGGTATAGGCGATTCTTGTGAAGAAGGTTTGAAGTTGATGGGATAGTGAGAATGCTGGAGTTGTTTTTTCTATTGGGGCCTCAGCTTTTTCTTCACTATCCTCTTTGGATTCTTCTGATCTTTGCGGGATGTGAATCTCGTCGGTTTTCTTACCGCTTCTCAAGGTTATCGCCTTAACCTCTTCTTTCTTCTTCTTCAAAGTCGAGCTTTTTCATTTTCATAACCAGCCACCAAGTGCTCAAGGTAGGTATTCTCAGATTGAATGCGATTATTATAGACTTTGGCGGTGCTTTCAAGTTCAGCTACATTCCTTTTGGAAGTTTCGATTGCTACAACCCACTCTTGGAGGGAGGGTGTAGTTCTGGAACTTTAGCTGTTTTAGCCACCTCCATCTTTCTTTCATCGTGCTCCTTCACATAGATGCACTTGGCTTGCTCTCTTGGATTTGGTTCATTTTGGCTGGGGAGCCCCTGGCGGTCTTCGAGCAAGTTGTTCTGCAAGTTGATTGAATTTACCTTCGATTTTCTGGTTGAAGGATTCTTGTGCAGAGAGCTGGTTCTGAGTCATAGACATATAACCCTTCATCATCTCTTTCAGTTCTGCGTTTGGATCAGAAGAGGATGAAGATGGTTGTTGTTGTTTGTTGTTGGAAACCCGGAGGGGCACCTTGTGCTCTATAACCCATATTAGAGTTTGGTTGGGGTCGGCTTCCCTGATAGGTATTGGAATTGTTGTTCTGCCCTCCTTGGTTCTGATCATTATTTTTCCATGAGAATTCGGGTGATTTCTCCATGGATAGTTGTTGTTGATGTTATTGTTGTAGGAATTACCAGGGCGGTTTCCTATGAATTGTACTTCCTCGTACTGGCCTTTACCTTCGCACTGATGGGTTTCATGAGGACCGCACATATGACACATCCTTCTGTAGGTGGAACTGGTGGTGACTTGTAGGTGGGGAAGCTATTGTTTTTTACGATTTCGTTTTGAGATGTTGTTAGCTTTTCCACCATCTTTGCAAGGGACGAGATCTGGGCTGATAAATGATCCGTAGGCTCAACGTGGAGTAGGCCTGCTGCTCGTGGTGTTCTTCCTTTGGATCTCGTCCACTGTCTGGTATTGCTCGTCATGGTTTCGAGAAGGTCCATTCCTTCTTTAGGAGATTTCATCATGAAACTTCCTCCTGCAGAGGAATTGACGAGTAGTCGGTTCCCATCATCCAGACCGTTGAAGAATGACAGGCAGAGGGATTGATCATCAAGACCATGTGTGGAACATTTCATTAGCATATCTTTGAATCTGTCCCATGGGTCGTATAATGTTTCTCCCTGCTCCTGACAGAAAGTGTTGATTTCACCGATCAATTGCCTTGTTCTACTGGTTGGGTATATTTGGCAAGAATTTTTGGGCCATTGCAGCCATGTGGTGATTGATCGGGAGGGAAGGCTTCGGTACCACCTGTTTGCTGAATCCGACAACGAGTGAGGAAATAGTTGTAGACGGATTCTTTCTTTGACGTTGCCGGTCTGACCAAAGGAATTGCAGAAGTCTAGGAAGAGACTCAGATGATTTGGGGCTTCAATCTGGGTTCGCTCCACTAAACTTGCCTAATCCCGGACGGCGGTGATGTAGTGGGTTTTGAAAACCCATTGTCCGGCTTCTTGTGGTGTTAGTTCGGGGAGAACTATGGCTGATGCTCTTCCTTCGGTATTTGGTTGGTGGTAGTCAGAGAGGCACGGTGTTCTGGTTGATTTGCATGGTCCATTTCATTTATAATTTCGTTATTGGCCATGGCTTGGTTTCTCAGGTTTTCTTTGTGCTTGTAATAAAGTGCGCTCGGTTCGGGGCTCGGACTGATTGGTGGAGAGCCTTGGGTTCGAGTATTTGGCATGCACAGAAGATAACTTGTGTTTGTCAGAAACTGTGAAATTAATTAGTAAATAGATAAAGAAAAGCAAATATATTGATTAGGCTGATAAACGTTAGTTAAACAACACTGATATATTTTTTTTTTTTTGTATTTTTTTTAACAAGAGTAAAATGACAGAATATTAAATGACAAGGAAAGAAATACAAAAAGAAAATTAAAGTTAGGAGTTAGTATACTGGAAATTATAAGTTAGTAGTTAGTATACAGAAATTTGAAGGACAATGGAAATGAAATGTTAAGGACAATGGAAATGAAATGTTAAGGACAATGGAAATTAAATGTTAAGGACATGGAAAGAGATGACAGGAAATTTTAAGTTAGTAGTTAGGGACAATGGAAGAATGACAATGGAAGAAATGACAAAACAAGAATAATACCAATAATATTAAGATGTCCGAAGTTAGATGTCCAAGTCAGATGTCCAAGTCAGATGTCCACGTCAGATGTCGAGATTAACAATTTAATAGTATTAACAGATTATTATAATATAGCGAGTGAACTACCGGAAACTAGGGAAATGATGGAATCAATCTCCCCGGCAACGGCGCCATTTGCAGATGGTTATTTTCTGAGTGGTTAATTGGTGTAAAAGAAAAGAAAAGAAATTAAAAACTCAAATTAAACGTCGGGCTGCAACAAATCCCGGTCGTAGTTAGTAAAACAAGTGTCGTATCCACAGGGAGATTGTTCAATTTATCCTAGTCTTGGTAGTTACTTAAAAACCTGTAAAAAGGGGTTTAGCCGGAGGCAAGCTTGATTTGTTGTTTGATCAGTGCAAATATAATAAAAACAGTAAAAAGGTGAATTAATTGATGTGGATGGAAAAATGTATCCTAGGATAGCGGGGGAATTTCCTAAATTACTTAAACATATTTATAACCATGTCTCAATTATTTATTGTCTATTAGAGTTAATAATTGTCAGTTACGAACTCTTAATAATAGCCTTATTTTCCTGCTCAGTCCGGAGTGTAAATACTAAGATTAATTCCTTTGTGGTACCTAGACTATCTCAAAATCATATGTTGATAGTTACCATAAAAATGCAGTATTTTGTCAGATAAGCATTTAACAATATTAGTTAAAAGGAATTAAAACAAGTTACAAGTGAGACAGGTGATAAAATATTGTTTACGTAATATTAGAAATAAATCCCCATCCTAGGATACAAAAGAAAATTACTCAGACATTAACGGAGATAAGAAGATAGCACAGACAGATTTTGACATTAATTCAGAGGAAGAACTGGTCTGCTCTCGCTCTCACTGCTGCTCTTCTATTTCTTTTGTTACTGCGTGAGTGTGGAATGTTGTGGTGTTACGGGAGGAATTAAATGGAAGGGAATGGATGAGTGTGGTGAGCGAATTCTTCAAACTCCCGTCGTGCGTGTTGTGCGTGGTGTGTTTATGGTGCTGTTGGAGTGAGTTTATATAGAGGCAGAGGAGAAGAAGATCCGTACGAATTTGATTGCCGTTGATTGCTCTCGTTGATTGCTCATTAATTGCAGGGGACGGGAGCTGGAGACGCGTGAGGAATTAAGGTAGGCGGTGCGGGAGTAGATGGATAGCGGAGGCAAGTTGTAGACGGCGAAGAAGAAACCATTTCGCGACTGGTTTTACTCACGTCCGCCTCCCGTCCGCATGCTAATAGGCGGTTGCCTTGGTGTGTGAGACGTCCGCCTATTGCCTCTGCTGTGTGATGTCCGCCTCCAAACAGGCGGTAGCCTTGTGGTTCGTCCGCCTCCAAACAGGATTGTGTGTGTCCGCCTGAAACAGGAGGTTGCACTTGTGTGTGTCCGCCTGAAAACAGGAGGTTGCACTTGTGTGTGTCCGCCTGAAAACAGAAGGTTGTACTTGTGTGTTGTCCGCCTGTTTCACGACGTACTAACTTGTCTCTTGTCCGCCTGTTTTCACGACGTACAGGCTTATTTTTTGACCGGCTCTAGATTCTTCGTTTGGACTCCGTTTTCTGAGCCGTCTGCGCCTATGCGTTGGTCTCCTCTTGTGTACTTTGCTCCTAGCTTGCTTTTCCTTTCATGTTTAAACCAATAATTTGTGAGATAATCAATAAAACATAAACTAGAGGAAAAACATACGATAAGTGAGAAATGAGCAGAAAAGTGCTGTATGATATATGAAATACACCCCTAAAAACACGCTCATTAACATTATCACTTCCCAATGTGGAGATGTCTTATTCAACTTAGTTTTTATGTGTAAGTTAGCTTACCTCACATTCTATCATCATTTGTGATACAATGTACCAAGTATCTTGGTTGATAATGGATGAAGTAATTTATCAGGTTACAAGCTCTCTTGAGCGTTGGTCATTTATGGTGTGCAATGTGCACTCACATTGATTGTTTTTGACAATTACTGTCCTCCAAAGCTGAGCATTGGTTATAGGCTCTAGTTGTGCGGTTTTACTTTGTATGTACATCACCGGGACATCCCAAGAAACTTCAAGGGTTTTCGGTCCCGTTCTTCGATTGAAGGGTATTTCATCACTGGTAAGTGAAGGTTCTTGTTGAGGGGTTTATTCCACTCATAGGTCTCATGACGAGGTTTACCATGTTGGGGTTTATACAATGGTTCACCACATGCTTGAGTGCATATGGAGTATGCTTACTCCTTAAGTCGTAATGGTTTGGAAATCTCATTTCATCATTCCATCGCCCCTTGGCAATATTTATAGGCGTAGGCTTTACTGTTAATAGATGGAAGCCTTCCAAGGGTTCACATCATCACCGCATTGGTGGTCTTCGGTTAACGAGGGGTACCTTCCCTTGGGTTTTCGTAGTGTCCAAATGTGGACTAGGCCAATGTTGCATTAACCTGATTCTTATGCCTCTGTGTTATTATTGCTACAGTAGGCATGAAGGGTAATTAAACTCCGTCAACTGTATACTAGACTGGTCTCTAGTGACAGTGACACTGAGGTGGCCATTACTCCAAGCCACTCAGGATGTTGGGTTTGAACTGATGGTCCAGTTGTTGATTTCTTGTCGTATGAGACAATATCTCTTGCAAGTCTTGTTATCAAATGGTGTGGGTTACGCAACCATTAAGGTTTACATAAATATAGTGGGTTGATGGCTTTTAGCCGTATTGCTGCAAGCTATGCTCTTCGCAAGCTGCTTATACATATTTCCACACTTTGTATACCCCATAGGTTGGAGGTATTTACTGGGCTCTATGGTAAGTCGTGACATCACGCTTCCGTTATAGGAGACCCTTTAGGCAATATGGTGTTAATCAGTGCCTTCTTGCGGTTGAGGGTTTTCCTGTTAAGTGAAATCCATCGGTGTTCTACCAAACGTTCGTTCGTTCTAGCTTCTGTGCTCTTATCATCATGCTTGTTCGACTGTTGTTAATTCAGACACCCTTCAAGGATTGCTCCTAGGTGTTGTGGTTATGCCGTTGCATCGGCTAATGGTTATGATTGTTATCACTATACCGCCTTGTGGTATTGTATTTAGCTATCCCCGGGTTATAACGTCTCCGTCGTTGGGTAGACCGTTTATACTTGCTCCTAGTGCTTGAGTCTAGGGTTAAATATCCTCTCCGATGATGGATTGTGTTTCGTGGTAAATCTTGTGATTGCTCTTGGGAGTTCTGTCCCATTTGTTGAGCATTGTGGTGTTCACGTTAGGCAACTACCTTACTGTGTTTAGGCTGGGTATACTTTCCAGCTATCACGTATTTGTTTGATGTCTCGAGACATATCAATGTCTATACTTACTAGTTTGTGCTCTTTGCACTCTAGTTCTTATTCCTTACTTTTAGATGGGTCTCTGAGTTCCTTTATGCTTGATTGTCTGAGGTGTCCAGCTGTTCTGGTTAAAATTCACTCATGATCCGTAGCACGGAGTTGGCTACTTCCCGTGTGTCGTACACTACATGTATACATACGTGGGGTACATGTTGATACGTTACCACTTACCCAACTATATGTCAGGCCCCAAAGCTCCTTCGGAGTACGTTACGTTGTCCACACATCCCGTAATGGTACACTCGTAGTGTTCGTCACACGCAGAGGTGAAGTATTCTATTGTCAACTCCTTGTATCATTCCATGATACTCACCGTAATTCTGTTGGTTTGGTTTTTAAAATCCAGGTTTAAAGAAAGGTTGTGGTTTTGAAAGAAAAATTTGGGTTTTAAAATTATGGTTCGGTGGTTAAAAGAAGTCTCTCATGGCATAGCCATGTTTGGGGTCTTGACCAAGTCTAGCTTCTCGCTGACTGGTATGTTCTAAATACGTGGTCGGGCCGTTAGGCCTTTCCAAAGTTCCATTCCTTCAGTTTCAGGATTTGTGATCCTGTAGTTGGTTCATCATAGTCACGGTCATTACTATGTACCTGTAGTATGTTAGAGTTCCTTTACATATTTCTGTCCTTACTGCACTTGCCGTGGCAAGTGCGGCGGGTACCGGTGGTTTTTGGGTAATCCTATACCAGTCTTGGTATGGTTTCCGCTTGTATTTGTCAGTCTTGCTGACTCTTCCTTTGATCTTATTGATTTATGATTGGGATATACGATTCTTTAGGTGGCTTCTCAGGATCTGGACATGGCTGTCGTAGATAGGGTATTCTCCAATCCTTGGAGATTCCCTTTGATTTGGTTTAGTTTATTCCTCGTTGCCCGTTCCCACACATTTATTGGGTTATTGAGCCTTAGCTTGTTTAGGCACTACTCTTGTAGTCCTATCGGATTACATCTCATGGTTGTTATTGTAGTTGTCTGAGCTATATCGGCCAGGTATTGCAACCTAATGGCGTTGTAGCTTTGGAGTTAACCGCTTCTGATTATGTCCTTAGTCGGCTAGCATACCGTTGTGGTATTATTCAAGTATCACTATCCCGCAGACTTGTGTCTCGGGTCCCATTACTACTCCTTTTCCCATTCTGTTGCACGGTTAGTGTTCTTTCTTGCTGCTGGTTGACTAGCTAGGTCTCGCGACTGCTAAGCACGTCGCCCCATGCTGTTGTAAGTGCAGCCTCCTCGTGGTTGGAGTGCTCTTTCAACCGCTATTGAGTGCGGGTATTGTGGTTTAACCGGGATCCATCTCCGGGCCTTCCATACCTTGGGATCTACATATGTCGGTTCTTGTTACTGTGTGATTACTTCACAACTGCCAGATCGGGTTTTCCCGAGTATGAGAGGACGTTCCTTCTCTCTAGCATCCTTTCCCAAGTATACAATGGGGTTCGCGGCGGGCGGGACTGATATTGGAGGTATCCGGTACTCACCGGTAGTTCCTAACTAGCATATCTAATGCTATCACTCACCCCTTAGCCCTAAGCTTCTAATTCCTAACTCGGTATTTCCTAAATCGGTACTTCCAGTCATCAGAGCGATACTTCGCCCTGATACCACTTTTTGTAACACCCCTACCATTAACACAATGCTTACCGTCCAATCTCTTTACACATCAGATACACGCAGCGGATACATACTTACATACAGTGGGTGATACAATGCCGTTAGTCACCCACGTGACTAACAAGGCTACCACTTGTACATACAGCATCGGTCTGATGGACCGGAATCCCGAGTACTACACATCTATAATACATACTCCATCATCAATAAATACAACAATGCTCCATTCAATACTTACTCCTCCATAATCCAAACAATACAATATACTTAACCGAGTCTACTAGGATCCTTATACAATTATAATATCTCTTCCAAGTTCATACATACTCCCTAAGAGTCTACATCTACCCATTCCTCACGACTACTTACTTTCCAAGCACAAGGGTGTGCCGCCGGTCTCTTACCTTGACCATATCCGCTTCGGGTACCTACACACTAAAAACGTTCCCCCTAGGGGGTCAGCTTTCGCTACGCATGATAACCGCATACCCCGCGTACTAGTGAGGGTACGCCGACCACTTGGTCGAATACATGCAGTTCATTTTCATCCAAACATACATGCATACATGCTCTTATACACAATACAATAATACTTACGCAAGCATACATACATACACTTCATTACATACAAGGGATACATATAACCATCCAATACATACTTACCTTCTTCCGAATACACATACTCATTACATACACAAAGTACAGTTCTTGTTAGCTTCATTGGTCCACCCGGGTTAATCGGGTGGAGATTACTCTTTTACTCGTTACTTCATACATACGCATACATACTCATACTCATACCCATACATACTTACTTACTCTTACTCATGTTAAGTCGTCGGGACCTCCGGCCCTGGGGACTACTCCGTCCCACCTCCGGGATTTACTTGACTCACCAATCCGGGATGCTACCCACTTAAGGGATTTGGGCCGCGGACCAGTTTAAGAGTCAGGAATTGCAGCCAACCTCTTGTGACTCCGCATCCTCACGTGTGGCCGAAGCTATATCGGAGTTCTACTAATTCCAATTTACTCACTTAAGTTAGGAGTTAGGTAGTTAGGAATTAGTAGAAGTCAACATCCAACCACATACACAAATACATTATTCATATACACATCCATACCAATACAATACAATATACAAGTACACTACAAGGTACAATTACACATCATCATCATTCATATATTCATGAATTATACAAAATATTGTTCAAGACAAATATCGAGAACAATGTAAACAAGCACAAGTAAGTGCAATATAATCCGATTCATGCATTTATCTTATTAGGTGGTCAAATAAGCACACAAATCGGGGGTAACCAGATTAGGATACAGGGCATGAAGAAATCATACCTTTCACCGTCGTACTTGTATCCCAACGTTCTCCGTGTTCACAAATCAAATCCTATGATCTACATACAATCGAATAATTAATCTAACTATCATTAATTTAATTCGATTATCCTTACGCTTCCTAACTCATACTTACTAAGTCTTTACATCCTATACTTACATTTTATTACTTACTTTTCATTGCTTAACAATGGTATACTTACATATATATGCACATATGTATAGGTGGGTATACATATACACACATATATTATATACTAATCATAGTCTTATATTTATTTTTATTATTTTTTTGTAAGTTTTGGCTCGACCGACCCCCCCTGGGTCGGACCCATGGGTCGGTCGGTGGCAGAGACTTCGATTACAGAAAATTCCAGCCCGACCGACCCAGCCAGGGTAGGTCCATTGGGTCGGTCCGTTACAGAAGCAATCCAACTAACAATTTCCACTCGACCGACCCAGACAGGGTCGGTCCCCTGGGTCGGTCGGATGTAGAAGCATTTCCGACTAAAAGTTTCTACTCGACCGACCCAGGCAGGGTCGGTCCCCTGGGTCGGTCGGATGCAGAAGCTTCCGAGATTGCAGATTTTCGGGTCGACCGACCCTGCTAGGATCGGTCCAGCCAGTACCCATTTTAATTACTTATTTTGAATCCCAAACTCTACTCAATTCACACCCAATCTTTTCCTACTCATTTCCACATGTTTCCTACATGTTTAAACAACATTTAAATCCTCTAATTCACCTTAGTTCATCCATCAAATTATTGCTAAATCCATCAATCCACTTACACAATTTTCCTCACTTCATTCCAGCACTTATACCTATTTTCTTTCTTCATTGCTACAGATTTTTAAACCAACTTCTACCATCCAATACTTCCTCTACCAATGTCACTCCTAGCATCCCAAATACCTCCTCTTACCATGCCATTCATTTCCAAGCAATTGTACCATCTATACCCAAGTCCAACATTCATTTTACCAAGTCTTACACTCTAATCTTTCTAACTTCTCCAATGCATGTTAATACGCTTTGCTACAGATTTTGCACTTCTTACTTATCATACTACTACTACCTCCTCATCACTACTAAACATCTCTACTATCCCAATACATACCTTGGTTCTCCCATTCACCAAGTCATCCACAAGTGCACATTTCCTACTAAAATTTTGTCATAGTCACCCACAATTCTAACTTATCCATACACACATTTTCTCACCAAGTTCATACCTATTCTAGCCACACCCATACAAGGGTCCTACCAGAAATCAATACAATGTACATTCACCAATACTTCTTCAAATACCAATACTAATACTCATACACAATCCTTTGGCTCCAAGGCCCACAATTCACATACCAATTCACAAATACTCAAACTTCCTCACAAATACTCAAACTTCCAATACTACAATACCAATACATAGTTTAGGTTCTTTTATTTGCTTACCCATTTCCATTACACTAATGCATTAAATTGAGCATTAAGATGGAGCTCTACCTTGAGCTTATATTTCCTTCAATTCTTTTTCAATTCTTCTCTTCTTTCTTTCTTGCCCAAATCGGCCATGTGGGGAATGGAGTTGCCAAACTCCATTCCCATCACCCAATGAACACAAAACAACTACATTAATATACTAATCCTTAAATTAACACTAATTCATTGAAGTGTTTAAATAAAAATTCTAGGGTTTACCTTTGGAGTGTTTTAGGAGGGGGGTTTTAGCCCTTGGTTCAAGAAGGTGAATCCACCACCATTGCAAGGTTGATATTATGCCCAAAAGAGAGAGAGAAAACTAGGCATTACCAAGAGCCAAAATCGGCTACCAAAGGAAAATGGAGAAGACTTGAATTTTTATGGAGATTTTTACCTTGTTGGAAAGAGGAGACTCCAAGCTCCATAATAGTGTGCTTTTCTCCTCAAATGGGGAAAACCCATGGAGATGAAACTCATCCTTTTCGAATTTTGAAAAGAAGGAAATGTAGAGGAGAATGAGGGGATTACAAATATGTAATTATTTTTACATTTGGAGCTTACATGAGGATGGAGCATGTGGAGAAAGAGGATAAGCCATTGTTGTTGTTGGAGAAGCTCCAAAAATCGCACCCAGCAGAGAGAGGAAGGAGGGAGACGGTGAGAGAGGGAGAAAGGGAGAGAGAAGAGGGAAAGGTGGGAATGAGAGGTGAGAGAGAGTTATTTGCTTTTGTACTTTTACTTTTTGCTTTATGATTTACTTATTCGTTAACTAGTTACATGTGTGTGTGTGAGGGGTTATTTAACCCTTTAAAAACCGGCCCCCTTACAGTATACTAACTGGAGCGTTTTTCGTCTTTTACAGAGAACGCTCGTTATTTTACCCGGTTTCGGTACTATTCACTAACCGGGCCCGTTTTCGGAATTTCCTCGTTCAATTATTTTTATTAACTATTAAGCTCCAATAAATGCTTAATAATTATTATTTAATGATTTATAATTTTACGGGTCCGTTTGACCACTTAAAGTCACGTTTTCGGGTTTTCTCGAAAAACGTGCTCTAAAGCTCTATTAGCGTTTTAATTCATTATTTGGATCCGTTTCTTCGGGAGTTGTTCCCATATATTATTTAGGTCTTATTAAACCTTTAAGATCCGTATAATATGCTAACCGAGGCCTCATACCTCCTATGGTCATTTAACGCTTATTTAGCGTTTTTCGCCTATTGAGCGTTCTTTATTTCTTTTGGATTTATTTTTCCTTACCAATATTAATTAGGTACCATTAGGCCCTTAAATACGTATTAGATTAATTTTAAATCCTTATATTTAAGTTCGGGTATTTCACGACAGGTTTTTAGAGTTTATGGTTGCTAGTTTAGGATTACCCTATACCCATAGCCACAAACTCTAAAAATGTCTTTGACGTTTGTTAGCTTTCAGTATGGTGGTTCTTAGAGTGGATGTGGTGTAGGGTAATTTTTTTTTAGAAAAAAGACAGATTGTTGGCCGCCTAGTAGCTGGCCCCAAAGGGGGCCACCAGCGGCTACAAGCTTTCTAGACGCTCAATATTGGCTACAGTGCCTTTAACCGGCTGTCGGCTACATGACCTATAACTACATTAGTATATTTATGACTGCAAATAATATTATTTCTTATACATAAATAAATTATAGAATCTATTTGATTATATACTAAAAATATTATCACATATTTTAAGAACAAGTATAATAGGAGTAGATTTAAAAAATGAAAAAAAATTGTGAAAAAGTTCTTTATGATAGAAAATGGATTTCAACACTTTATCTTATTGTTTTGCACTCACTTATGCCAAACATTATGATAAGAATGATATTTATGTAGATTATATAGATTTGTCATTTTGTTACATAGTAACAACGATATTTCTATTAGTTTCTTTGTTTTGTGTCATATGTTTTAATTATTGTATCTATATTGAAGTTTTTTTACTAATATGATTACATTTAGTAAAGATAAAATTCATTTGAATTAAATGTACAAGAGAAAGATAATAATAAGAAATACAGTAATAAAATAATCTTTATTAGATCTATTTTCGTAATAATTGATACGTATGCATTGCTCTTTCACTTATTTGCTTGGAATCCAATTTAATTGACAGGACTACTTGTCATTAACACGTAACTGAATAAGAAGTTATCGATTCTCTTGGACTATCTATTGAATAAAGTAATCGTACGACATTTAGGAAATCTGAGATGCGAAGATTTTCTTAAAAATGTTGCTTCGTTTCTCCAGAGAAAGAACATTAAGTATAAAGAAATAAACAAAGCGGGTTTCGTTCTCACCCCATACGCAGGGTGTGGGATGGGCCTATCGTCGCCGAATGACAGCTCATATCACGATCATGATTAGCGTGCTGATGATTGTGGTTTACATTTTTCTATTTGACTCCTTTAAAAAGATGGTTTAAAATATTCCCCTATTTCCTATTTATTACTCCTTTGGTCCAAGTAACCGTCTTATTTGTTAATGACATGTTTTTTCATTTCAATTTTAATTAAATTTTGTAATATACTATAGTTTAACATGTAAAGAATCATATGCAAAAACTTAAATTTTAAAAATTATTTTCTATTATATGTTAAAAATTGAAATCAAACGACATGTCCAAATAGTAAACAAGACGGTCAATTCAGGACGGGGGAGTAGTATTTTATTTGTTTCAAATATATTGGTTATTTTATTATTTAAATTTTATTTTAAAATACAAATTATTTTTAGTTTTTTATATTTTATATTTAATTTTAGAATTTAATATTATAAAATAACTATTAGTATTAAAATAGAGTGATAAAAGTCTGTGAGACATAGAGATAGTCCGCACGGGTATAGTGTAATCGGATATTCGGGGTTATTGAAAGCTTATCAAGACTTATCGTTCCCGTGTTAGAATTCTACTCAACATACATGATTCAGGGAACCCAATAGCAGTTGGTCTGATTCTCCAATGAACGACGGTTGAGTTCGTCCACAATGAACTAACAGTGACCGTGATTTACCTCTCCATATAGCTAGGATAGGGTCATCCAGCACCCCTAATAAACATATTCACCATTTGTCAAGACAGATATATAGATAAATTCCACACATAATGATAGTAATAGAAATGAATTGATAAAATAATTGGAAGAAGATGTAAGAAAAATTGGAACTTTTCTAAGGAAAACCGTAATAATTATGTTTTTTGTTTGTTTCTTTTTTTACTGATTTATTGTAGTAGAATATTATTAAAAGATAATATTAGAATTTATACAAACTAATGAATTTATAAACATGTCATCAAAAATATTACCCGAGTGCCAACACAAGTCAATGGATTATTATTTTGATCAATACACTATGAAGGGATTATCATTTGATTTTGATCAACACAGTAATAAAAATTGTTCCTATAAAGGAAATTACTACTATCGATGAGTCGATGACTCGGTTCGATTCCCTGTCTCTGCTTCAACGTTGGTATATTTACTACTACTAGCAATAAGATAAGAGCCGTCGTTTTCCCCTCCAACCTGCAAGATTCAAGAAGATCGTCCATCTGGTCCCCAACTTTTATACCTCTCTTCTAGAGTTGCGGAGAGGCCGAGCAGACAAGAACAGAGTACGCACCAGAAAGAGAGAGAAGAGAGAACTCGTCTTGACTTTCTCTCAGTATACTCTCTCCATCGTTTTTTTCATTTCCATTCGTAAATACATTCTCCCTTTTCTGCTCCAACCACCGCAATCACACTTTTTTTTTCATCTACTGTCCACTCTTTCTCCCTTCCATTTTCTTCCCCACCTGCAACGGCCTTTTCTCCTTTTCCCTCCTCTTCAGCCGCCGCTTCACTCATCTTCAGTCTCTGTAACTTGGTTCCGGTGTAGGTACCTCCCATTTCACGAATAATATGGCGCCTCGTCCGGCCGCCCCGGCCTACTCTCTTCTCCAGGTGATGATCTCTTCTTCTTCTCCAATTTTTCTTAACTGTTTTTCTGACCATCGTGATGACACTGATGAGTGATGACAGTCTTCTTCCTACCAGTCCGAGTTGTTTGGCTCATTTGAACAATTGTATCTCATATACCATTTGTTGTAAACATACGTTCTTCCATTTTATTTGCTCATTGTTATTTGTTAATTCATTTTGTGTCTCCCTTTGCTCCGTCCCTGAAGCAGAATAGTGATTATTGTGTCTTGATCTTACTTGTCTGTATATATCTTCCGTTGTTCCACCGGAATTTTGACCATCTCTGACTTCTGTAATTCAATGCTTAATTCCTTCAATCTGGGAAACGGAGATGAACTAGTCGGTCAACCTACCGTTTTATTCCCTTCCTTCTTTGATTGTGCTGACGCACGAACAATGCTCGCGGAATTGACGACCGTGTTAACGAGCTTGATTTGATTGTTTCGTGGTATCTTGATTCTTGACAGGTATTCATTGTAACGTCCGTCGTCATCGTCTCGACTGCTGCTCAACCTCCTACTGCACCGGGGTAACTTTTTTTGCTTTTTTTTTCTTTCTTACTCATTTTATTCATTTTTTTTTTGCTTTCGTCTTTTTTCTCACTGGTGGTGGCTACGGTTGCGATTGGTGGTAGTTTCGGATTGTCATGTGATGTGAGTGTGTGCGAGTGACTCACTCTCTCTTCTTTGATTAGGCTGAAGCATTCCCCCGGTTACTGCGCCATGTATGACATATGTGGAAAAAGAACCGACGGGAAAGTATTGAATTGTCCTTTGGCTCGCCATCCGTGAAGGTATTTGGTACTTCTCTGTCAAAATTATTAAATTAAGCCAGTCTCGTGGTTAGTACTTCCAGTAAGCTTCACTATTCCACCGTCACAAGAATTGTAAAAACCTTCTAGTCGCACCAAATTGATTCTCTTTCAACGTTAAATTGATTGAATTCGACTTCTTCTACGCAGCAGAAACGTAATTACACTTTTGTCGTTTCCGTTTCATCATCGTCTTATGGTATGACGTGTCTTTCTTTCTACGTTATGATACTGCAGCCTGACCGACTGCTCTCTTCAAAAATTCAAAGTTTGTGTCCCTCAATTACTGGGAATGTCTGTTGTTCCGAAGCACAATTTGATATTCTACGCTCCCAAGTTCAGCAAGTAAGATAAATCCATCGATGTGCTGTTCCCTCTATATGTTCAATGCATGATCCTATCGTTTTGTCTTAAATCTTTGGTACTAGCCGTTTGACTGTTCTCACAGTCTGATGTTTTTTTATTTACTACACCGTGCGGGCACTTTCAAGCTGCATTTGGCGTGCAAGCCAACTCTACTATTGTTTTACATCATATATGATCTTGACTATGGCCAGTTTATCCACATGAATATTTGCAGGCAATTCCATTTCTGGTAGGCTGTCCAGCATGCTTGAGGAACTTCTTGAACCTTTTCTGTGAAATGTCCTGCTCTCCAAATCAGAGCTTGTTTATCAATGTTACTTCTACTAAGAAGGTTTGTACAGTTTGATTGTTTTACATGGTGCAACAAATCCTAATTCCACCCTTCTAAGTCATTCTTCATTATTGATTCCATAGTCTGCGTTCCAACCATGGGGTGGGGTTGATAAGAATAGCAGTGATTAATTTCCTTTTTCAGGTCAAGGGGAACTCCACTGTTGATGCTATAGATTACTATGTAACTGATACTTATGGTGAAGGATTATACAATTCATGCAAGGATGTAAAGTTTGGTACCATGAATACACTTGCCATCAATTTATTGCTGGTGGGGCTCGGAATTTTACTGGTAAGCTGCCGAATAGCAATTCTCCAGATGGATTTAGTAAGCAAAATAAATCTGAAGTTTATATATGGATGTATTTGGACATTCCAAAACATCATATTCACTCATACAACTGCTCGTATCCTTTACATTTGCATTTGGAAAGAGGAGAGAGTTAAGTGAGATACTGCTTGCTATTTAAGGTCATTAATACCATGTGCAGTGGTTTACCTGAAAGACACACGGGTTGGTTTTCATTTGCATCCAATGTATTTATGTAAACAATATCGTTCAACAGGGTGGTTTTCATTTCTTGGCCGACAAGTTGGACTTAACGAGCCTGGTTCTCCCTACGCCATAAGCTTTAAGCCAAGTGTTGCCAAGTCCTCGGGAATGGTTCCCATGAATGTATCTGCTTATTCATGCAGTGATACTTCATTGAGTTGCTCTTGTGGTGATTGCCCATCATCTCCAACATGCTCTAATTCACCTTCTCCAATATCTAAAGAGAGAAGCTCATGTAGAATAAGAATTGGCTCAATTAACGTAAGAATGCTTTATATTCATCACTGGGATTTGGTTGAAGTTTCTCTTCAATGTTGTTCTTTCTCATTGATTTCCATGTCTTGGCTGGCTACAGGCAAAGTGCGTTGACTTTGCTATGTCAATCGTATACATTGTTCTGGTCTCTCTGTTTCTTGGGTGGGGATTTACTCATCGAAAGAAAGAAACCGACTCCTCTCGGTCAAAAGCAGTTACAAATGCTCCAAGCAGTGATGATATGGATGCCAACCAGAAAGCTGCACCTGCTTCAATGCCAGTATGTTTAAATCATATCCCTGACGTTTCTCATTGTCATCCGTTTCATACTATTCTTGATTCCCTAGTAGGATAAGTGTGATCATGTGTTTTACTACCTTCACCATAGTTTTTGTTAGGTTTTGTTGCTCCTATCCATACACTATTAAATGAGTGCGTAGGCTCATTCATTTCTTTTCTACCTCCGTGCGCACAAAAGTGAGTGTTGCTATTTTTACATGAATGATTTATCAGGAAAGAGAAACTCTTTTACATGTATTACTAATAGAATATACAAGTGTTATATATGTCAGAGTTTGCCATATTTTGTGTATGCTTCTTCTTCTAATCTTATTCAATAGGTTCATCAAATTCTTGAAGATGGTACACAGATTAGAAATGGTGTCAAGCTATCGGTGGTGCAGGGATACATGTCACACTTTTACCGGTTTGCCCCTTCTGATGTGGTTCGTCAATTGTAGAGATATATCTCCACTTGTGGTTTGATCTGTGTTCTAATCAGCATGTGTGTGCTTTGCCAGAAATTATGGGGTGTGGGTAGCTAAAAGGCCTAACTGGTGCTGCTTTCTTCCCTGGCCGTTATTTTTGTACTTTGTTTAGGTCTGATTCGTTTTAAAGTTGAGACAAGACCAGAGAAGGTATGCAGTGTAGATTATTATTTCTTCCTCAATTATGTGGTATCAAGCTCAAAATCTTCTGTTGTAAGTAACTCCATGTTTTTTATTTTTCAGCTTTGGGTAGGACCTGGGAGCAGAGCTGCAAAAGAAAAGGAGTTTTTTGATACTCACTTGGCCCCATTCTACAGAATTGAAGAGGTTTATACTTCATCTAATATATCTTTTTAATTTGGACATTAATGAAGTTGTTCAGAAAGGGCCCTTCTTGTCTCCTTTTTCTTATTACAAAGATCTCTTGAGGCTCGGTAATGCAAGTTCTTTTGCAGTACTCTAAATCTCGAGGATCTTTGTTCAGCATACATAAGACTATAATGATCTGCACCCCCTATAATACATCTGTAGCTAGCCAATACCTAATGGAAAGTTGAAATGTTAAAGCTGGTCTTTTGACTTGCATAGTCAGGCTTTAACATACAATCTTCAATGCTTGTGTTAATTGTGGTCAACTTTTTGTGGATGTGAAAGGAACCATATTCTCTGACAAGTTTCCTAAAAGTTTCTGCTGTCCTCTTCCAGCTTATATTTGCAACAATGCCAGACGAAGATGGAAAATCACCAACAATTCTTACAGCAGATAACATAAAGTTGCTCTTCGAGATCCAGAAAAAGGTGCAGAACTTTCATTCCAAAGTTTCTCTGTACTCTTAGGGACTTGATGATCTGCTTTCCATTTTACTTGTTCACATAATAATTTATGTTCTTATCATTAGGTTGATGGGATCCGTGCAACTTATTCTGGTTCATCAGCATCTTTAACAGATATTTGCTTGAAGCCTCTTGGCAGGATTGTGCAACACAAAGTATTTTACAGGTACAATGCTCTTGTATGGCTTGTCCAAAATTTACCACTCCCGTCTAACTGATAAGACCCTCACAAATTACCTTGATGTCAAACTCAGCCCTTCATTTTTGTTTTTTTTTGTTTTTGTTTTGCAGTACTTCCAAATGGATCCCGCTAATTTTGATAATTATGGTGGTATAGATCATGTCAAATATTGTTTTCAGGTAATATGCTTAGTCCATCTGTCTCGTTCTTTTCATCCTGAATTCATTTAGAGGATACTAGAATGGACTCTACGATTTGAATGTGCCATTAACATTCACCAGACTCTGCCTCTCTTATTGTTTCTGTCTCTTCCTGAAATGCTAAATATGACAAGAAACTGCTTGTGGATTCCAGTTTGAAAGACAAAATGAGTAGATTTTACATATGTGAATCTGTCATCTATGTTTATAGTGATACTGCTGTGTTTGCTGTCAGCATTTTTCCAATGCAGAATCTTGCTTAAGTGCCTTTAAAGGCCCGCTTGATCCAAGCACCGCACTAGGAGGTTACCCTGGAAATAATTATACTGAGGTAATTAATTTACTATTCACACTGTTTTGCAGTTACTTTACCATTGCTGAGGTTTGTTAATAGTGTTTTTATGTTAGGCTTCGTCATTTATTGTGACATATCCAGTGAATAATGCTGTTGATAGAGAAAGTAATGCAACAAAGGTGTCATTAGCTTGGGAGAAGGCATTCATCCGTATGGCCAAGGTTTGTTGGTCATACTCATTCCCTCTAAACGTCATTTTTACCATCTTTTACACTGCTTGAATCTAAAATTTTACCATGTTTTGTTAGGAGGAGCTACTACCAATGGCCCAAGCTAATAATCTTACACTTGCTTTTTCATCTGAAAGCTCTATTGAGGATGAATTGAAGAGAGAAAGCACTGCAGACATTGTGACCATTGTGGTAATATTTTCTTTCCAGACTAAATGCTGCGTTGCAAGAAAATATTCCGTGCTGTAATTTTTGAACTCTCCTCTTCACTCTATTTTTTCAGATAAGCTATCTGGTTATGTTTGCATACATATCACTCACATTAGGAGACAAACCACAACTATCTTCCTTTCATGTATCATCGAAGGTATGGCCTACATTGTCCCATTCATATTGGCTTTTGTTCTATTTATCAGCAACTGCGTATGCATTATGAATAAATTTATAGTTCTTAGGCTGTGCGAACGTAGCTATATTTCCTATGTTATGGCTGAAAAGTCGCTGCTTTTATCTTGCATTTATGTGATCTTGTCATCTCAGGTGCTTCTTGCTCTCTCTGGAGTTATGTTGGTTTTTCTTTCAGTGCTTGGGTCAGTTGGTTTTTCAGTGCCATTGGTGTAAAATCTACACTAATCATAATGGAAGTTATCCCTTTCCTAGTATTAGCTGTAAGTTCGAAATCCTGGCTTCAGCTTGATATCGCTAACCTCAGGAACTTTAGTTTTTTATTCATGTCTTCCAGCTTGATTTGTTGCTTGATTCTGTACTCTGGTTTATAATAACAGGTTGGTGTGGATAATATGTGCATATTGGTTCAAGCCGTTAAGCGGCAACCACAAGAGGTGCCCCTGGAGGGTCGAATAAGCAATGCACTCGTCGAGGTGGGACCATCAATAACACTTGCTAGTCTCTCAGAAGTTTTAGCATTTGCTGTTGGCAGTTTCATTCCTATGCCAGCTGTGCGTATCTTTTCTATGTTTGCGGTAAGTTTCATTCTCTCAATATCATCCATCAGAACTCTCGTTTGTCTTTATTAATGCTGCTACACTCCCACTCTCCTACCTTTTCTGCAGCCTTGGCGGTTTCTTGGACTTTCTTCTGCAAGTTACAGCATTTGTTGCTTTAATAATATTTGACTTTTTGAGGAGTGAAGATTATAGAGTTGATTGTTTTCCTTGTGTCAAAGTATCCTCTTGGCAAACTCCAATAAAGGCAAGTACGATATATTTTTATTTTTGGTGAAGATTGTCAGCATCTGTTGCATTGAATCTGTAAGTTAACTTTGTTATTTGAATGTTTGTTATTTGAATGTGTGTGATACAGGTATGGGTCGTCGGAAGCCTGGATTGCTGGCTCGCTACATGAAGGTCAGTTCCTTATCTATTTTTGATCAAACCTTGAATGTTTTTATTTGGATGAACCCTTACTCGACTTGCACTTGAGTTTGTATAATTATGGCTGATGGATTCATTGTCCATTGTCAGGACGTCCATGCACCCATTCTCAGTCTCTGGGGAGTTAAAGTCGTTGTGATAGCTGTCTTTTCAGCTTTTGCATTAGCTAGTATTGTAAGTATTTAAAAAATATATATCTAGCAGCAATGCATCCTGAGGCTTGCTCACTAAACTACGATGATTTAGGCATTATGTACCAGGATACAACCTGGTTTGGAACAACAGATTGTTCTTCCACGGGATTCTTATCTGCAGGTAGGTATACTTTTGCTAGGATATCTGAGCATTGCCTTGTGCAAAATCTGATACGAGGTTCTCGTATGTTTCAGGGATACTTCACTAACATAACAGAATATTTGCGGATTGGACCACCTGTATATTTTGTAGTGAAGAACTATAACTATAGGTATAATTATTTATATCACCTTATTCTATCTGTTTCAGATAAGTATTCTATCTTATTTTTATCACCTTATTCTATCTCTTTCAGGTAGTAGTACTCGTTTATGCTAATTATGCTTTTCTATCCCTAGCTCTGCGTCAAGTCAAACAAATAAGCTCTGCTCCATCAGCCATTGTGACTCAAATTCACTAGTCAATGAGGTGATTGTCATCTAGCACATCCAGATATAAATTCCAAATCATGCAAACAGTCATTCCAAATCCAAGTATTATCATGGCTTAAGCAGTATACTTAATATAAACTAGTTTATGTTCTTTGTAGATTGGAAGAGCGTCATTAGTCCCAGAAACAAGCTACATAGCCAAACCAGCAGCTTCATGGCTTGATGATTTTTTAGTTTGGGTATCCCCAGAAGCCTTTGGGTGCTGCCGAAAGTTACTAATGCGAACTTATTGTCCTCCCTGATGACCAGGTAAATAAGTTTCAAATGCCTAAGCTCTTTTCTTTGGTTTGGGCGGAAGACCATCTTATCTTTACCAGTTAATCTCTGTACGCCCCCTTGTTGTCCTTCTAATCAAGGTACCTGTGTGTGAGTGAAGTATGCAAAGACTGCACAACGGTATTATATTTTCCTCAGAAATCTAACTTAAGATGTCAGCTTCTATGAATGACTAAAAGTTTTTGTTGGTATCCAGTGCTTTCTTCATTCGGAACTGGTTAATGACCGCGCTACTACTACTCAATTCAGAGAGAAACTTCCCTGGTTTCTAAATGCTTTGCCCTCTGCTGACTGTGCCAAGGGTGGACATGGGGCCTACACCAACAGTGTGGACTTGACGGTGTGGTTCTATAATGCCATTATTCATCTTCACATATGCACACATACACACACCTATATTTTTTTGAAAATGGGATTGCTCTTAGTTTGACTGTGACCGAAAAATGAGCTTCATCAGGCAGGCTTTCAGAATAGCATAATACTGGCATCAGAGTTTCGTACCTACCATACTCCTTTGAACAAGCAGGTACATCGTCACAAATTTTGATCAACTTGCTAGAGTAATATGCATCATGATGTCTTGACCCCTTTGTCATTCATATTGGATGGTCCTGAACCGGTTTTGTTTTCACACTTTCGTTTCAGACTGACTATGTAAACTCGATGAAGGCTGCCAGAGAGTTTGCTGCTAAAGTGTCGGACTCATTGCAGGTAGATATATCAGAACTCGGTACAAATTTATGATTGTTTAAACAAACCAATATGGATAGTTCACCGTCTAAATATTCTTCGTGTTTGCTTTTCTCTGTATGTTGTGCAGATGGAGATATTTCCATATTCTGTATTTTACATATTCTTTGAGCAATATCTTGATATTTGGAAGACAGCGCTGATCAACCTTGCTGTAGCTGTTGGTATTTGACTCTTCTTCCTGCTCGCTAATTGAATAGGATAGGAATTTATTAGTTTCGAGAGATCGTGACATGACTGATGTTTTTTTCTCTCTTCTACTGGACAAACAGGTGCAGTGTTTATTGTTTGCTGGATTGTTACATGCAGGTTGGTATCTATCTCTCTTTTCTAGATCAACTAGTTCATTGATGGTATCTGCTGTTTTTAAAAAGAAAATCACCATCTGTTATGAATCTCCTTATGACATTTTATCTTATTTTTTGTTCAATTTGTTTGTGGGGGTGACTATAAACTGCAGTTTGTGGACTTCATTGATAATCCTCCTCGTTCTCGTGATGATTGTTGTCGATCTAATGGTACAGCATCTCCTGCCTACATCATATTGTGAAACAAAACACTAAACTTTAACTAGCTATGTAGGTAGTTGATATATTTATGGGATTGGAACTTTGGCAGGGTGTAATGGCAATTTTAAAGATTCAACTCAATGCAGTCTCGGTAGTCAATCTTGTAATGTCGGTTGGTATCGCGGTGGAGTTTTGTGTGCACATAACTCATGCATTCATGGTTAGCATTACTTCTCTCAATCTAATCATCATTCTCTTACCTTCATATTGACGGAAATTGCTGTTATGGATTGTATTTCAATGTATTGAATTTTGTTACCACGAATGCTGTAAGCTCTTGTCCACTCACACCAGATGGGTTTTGTAGGTAAGTAGTGGCGTTAGAGATCAGAGGATGAAGGAAGCGTTGAGCACAATGGGGGCTTCTGTGTTCAGGTTTTGTCTTTCGCCAATCCTCTGTTTTCTTTTGAACAAAAATCTATTACTTCATTGCTAGAGCTGGTAATTGATGCAATCTTCTTGTTGTTGTCTTTTGACAGTGGAATCACACTAACAAAACTGGTGGGCGTGATAGTTCTATGTTTCGCCAAATCAGAAGTCTTTGTGGTATGACTCTCGGTGGAGCAAAATTGTTTCTCTTAATTAAACTTGTCAACTCCATATTACCTATGTCTATTAAATGTTGTTACGCAATGTGTTCAGGTCTATTACTTCCAGATGTATCTGGCCTTGGTACTCCTTGGCTTCCTTCATGGTCTCGTGTTCTTACCTGTAAGTCGATATAAATAGTCTCTCCACTCGAAAACTTTAGTGTTGTCTGTCCATATCTGCTCGTAAGTGACGAAATCAATCATTTCGTTGGCTGATGTATGTATGTGTATTTTTCAGGTGGTATTGAGCTTGTTTGGACCGCCATCAAGGTGTACTGTTGAAAGACAAGAACCTCGCGCTTCAGCTTCTTCCTCCCAGCCGTAAAAAAATCTCACCCATTCATAAGTTAACTCGACACCACATTGGCATCTACACGTGTTTTTCCTTGCATTTGATTTTGATTACAGACATTACTGTACTGTCCGCTCGGTGGCAAATTGTACGTTGTAAATGTAAATTATGACCTATTTAGCAGCTGTTACATATTTATAGATATGAAAGTGCATAGAACAAGGTTAAGTTCAAAATTTGTATAATCGTGTGTTTAGATTAAGGTTAAATGAGGTCGTTCCCAAACAGGTTAATAGAGATAATAAAAATGAGATATATAAGATATGTAGCTCAATTATACTGACATAATTTTAAGACGCCTATCATGATTCACTTATATTAATAAGTACAAGTATTCTTTTTTTTAAAAAAAAAAAATGAGTACTGCTATTCTTTAAAAAAATAATAATAAGTACAAGAACTAATATACTAATCACTGTAGAATAATCGTGGCTCAACAATCTAAATTTGTATCAATAGGTGCAATTGCGAAGAATTTTTTACAGAAGAGCTACTTCCAAATTATAAACATTAGAAGCCACAGGAAACACCGCATGAAATTAAAAGAACAAAGACACTAATATAGTAAAAGTGGTGCCAAAGGAGATTTGCCCGAATAGCCCGCCTATCCTAAACTAGCCAGAGGAACCCAGTACAGATCGGGAGCTCGCCATTCTGTCCTTACAGAAAGCAGAAATTCAAGATCATTGCCCGCATCAACCTTTCATACTGGTTTCCTTACAACCAACGTCACGATAATGTAGATTGGTTAGGTATCATCGTCATCATCTGGCTGTTGCTACCCACAGAACTTCTCGAATGATTATTATGCAGTGACATCCCAAGTGACAGCCTGATCGTCTCCCGCCCCGCGGATCTACAGATGTCGATACACTCCTCCAGATCCGGATCGCATGTCAACAGACCCACTCTGAATCATCATCCAAGTACTTTAGATGAAACCCGTTGAGATCCCCGATGTTGAACCTCTTCGCGACTTCCTGAGCTAGTTCTCTGAATCCCCATCCTTGAATTAACCTGAACCTTATCTTCTCCTCCCCATATGCCACCTTCACCCTCCATACATTTCCTTCACGAACCACGCCAACTACAGGTTGTTCTTGGTGATAGCAGCATTGTTTTGTTGAGGTAGATTGCCTTTGCATTTCGACACTTGAGTGGTCACCTCCAGCCATCGTTTTCTGGCTCTGACATCTCGACATCATCAGCTTCATTGTCGTAGCCTCTTCACTCGAACCATTCACCTCTGCTTCACTCCTCACTCGTTTCAGCGGGCCACTTGAATTTTTTGGTTCTTCGGGTGCGCCGTTCCACGTAACTGGTTGGTTCTGCAGGGTGCCGGATGAGCACGATGGGCTTGAGCTGGAGGTTTGACTGCAAGGCGATGATGGAGATTTTGATGCGGATGAACACGGGCTAATTCGCTGAGCTGTGGTTGTCGGATTGACATGGTGGGATGATGTCATGGGTGAAAACGGACCATCAGCTGTAGCTAGTCTTGATGACAAGTTTGGTGATGATGATGCCTGCAGATCCGGATAGTTTGAGTAGAAGGAACCTATTTGAAAGGAACCAGAAGCTCCTTGGACAGAGTCAATCACGACTTGGTTTTCTGTAATGAGTGACCTACTTTCTTTATCTTCCTAGATGGCCACCGTTTGATCCCGTGCTGTCTGCATATCCTCTTCAGTGTCGTAGGGCATACTACACACAAATTAAGTTCATCAATGTATGGTAAATTGGTATTTTGAAAATGTAAGAACATGGATGATGGTTTTAATTAGGCTTACTTACCACCAATGCTCTTGGCTGCATCTTTAAGACTACCAGCAAAATGCTGGCGAAGAACATCTAGCGTTATAACTTTATCAGACTTGATTCGTTTCCTTTCCCCTGATTTCATTGCATCAGAACCAACAGCATCATCATGGGATACAGCAATGTTATTATTATTATTATATTCCCTTCAAAAGCATCATGACGTTCGTTCTTCTTATAGAGATTAATCTGCTTGTTAATGCCAGCGGCAGCGAGATGATCCCCAGGTGATTGGGCCCTTGAGAAGCTGACCGGCACAGACTACTAGTAGTGGCAGTAGTAGTATGTTCAGGTTTAATGGTTGTGCTTTTATGTATTCTTCTTCTACTAGACGAATCATCTTCAAAAACCATCTATCTACTCTACGCTACTACTCTCTCTCCCCACCATTTCTCTGCTGATTCAATAGCTCCTCGTCTGTAACAACCCTTAAGCTTCTAGAAACCTTCTGCACAACCATTGACAACGATCCCAGCATCTTCCTCTGTTCCTCGGGCTCTCTACACTCCATCGGCAAGAAAAACTCCAGTACAAAATCCACTTCATCCCCAGCATACACACTCTTCAGTCTTATAGCCACTGCCGCACAGAGCCCAAACATTCTGGCGTGATGTGACAGAGGATACTCCGTCTGGCTGTACTGGGTTATGTCTGGATAGAACAGGGCTGGTTCCCCATAAATGCTTTCCCCGCCACTCCCTGACCTTTCAGCAAATGATGGTCCGAACAAGCTTCGTGGAAGCCTCGGATCTTGGGATTGGATATGACGCAGGCATAGTCGATTGTTGAAACGCAACGTGATAAGTTCTTGTTGGAGTGTCTGCAGCCATGTTTGCCTTGTTGGGTGCAGGGTACCCAGGTTTGTGCTAAGGGGAGATTGTGTGACCGGCAAGCTGATCTTAGTACTTGGAGGATTTCCGGGATTGCGGATTGGTATGGAGATCTATTGAACTCCTGAGAACAGAAATCTATGATTCATTGTGTTATTATATATAAGAGTGCATGCAATGTATGATCTAAGTTAGTTAAGTTACCTTCACAAATGGAGCACTTGGATTGCAGAGCTTTCAAGATGAACAGCCTAATCAAAACAACCAAGTCAGAAACAAAACACAGAACTACTAGTTGTTTTTTATATCAATATCAAGTTAAGTTAGAAGATAAACAAACCCTAGAGCATTGCAGACATCTTCAAGCTCAGGACGATAATTAACTTTCTGAGTAGTCAATACAACCTCAATAACACCCAAGCAATTCTGACTCCCTTGTTCAAAAACAGGAAGTGCGAGTGTACCTCTCACATCATATTCCTTGGCATGAACAACTCTCGGATACTCATCCGCACTGAAAACCTAACATCCGGTGTCCATTCAGGGACTTTATCCACATAAACCCGTCCAGGCAATCCATGTTTCACTTCTGACGTCTCTTCTTCCGCTGCAAACTGATGGATTCTGAAATAGTCCTGTAGTTTATCAGCTTTGAAGAAGTTGAATCCAGCGTGAAGGGCTGGTTGATTGTTGTTAACACCCGTCCTGATGATCCTTCACGATTAACAGGTACCCAGATTTGTATCAATATGTCCTTGTTCCTGGTTGATTCCTTGATGCGGTTGAGTGCTGTGAGCAGTCGTTCGGTTACTGATGCGATTGAACCGGGATGATTGGCTTGTGGACTTATCCAGAAGATTTTGTTTAGTTCTGATCCGTTGTAGATGATATCGCCTAAATCGTATAATGGAGTAGTAGTGGTGGTGGTACTGTTAGTATTAGTTGAAGACCGATTATTATTCACCAGAGCTCCAGCTGGTGCTTGGGGATCATCAGAGACGACTGGTGATGAATAGTGGTAGTTAGTAAATCCGACTATTTCTGAGCCTGAACGTTCCTTGTCTTCGCGATGAGTGACTGGCGTGGTGTTGCTGTCGGATGGATCGGGGATAAAATTTTTGCCACATCTAGACTCTAACGGTGGCGGTGGTGGCCATGAAAAGGAGGAATCAAACAGCGCCGCGGCGGCGCTTGTGGTTGAGAGGGTGGTGTTATAAAAGAAATCAGAGCCGTCAGTGGTTTCCAACCAGCATCCTCCGTGAAGAATTTCGTTGACAAAATCAAGATCCATTGCGGTCGTAACGGATGGACCGGCTCCTCCCAACGTCGCCATACTGTGTGGGAAGACCCCAGCACCACCCCCCACCACCTTCCATTTCTTCAAAGAAGAACTCTATTATGTGTTTTTCTCTTCCGAATTTGAAATCTGATGACGAGATCGCATACAACTGAGTTGGAGCTCAGCTGAGGAATTGAGAATTGGAGGTCAGTCCAAATTGATAAAAGGAAGGTGAATGAAGGTATCACAATCTGCAATCTCTAATTATCATTCAAGAGGGATGGATGGATTCTGAAATAGTCCGATTAATCAATCAACCAATGTAACACGCGCGGCTAAACTCCGTCTGTTCAAAAATCACATGACGAAGATCAATTTCGATCCAGCAAACAAAAAAGGTTGAAGAATAGGATGCCATTAATAGAATCCCAAAGTTGAAAGAAGAGAAAAGATAAACAAGAAATCGGGACAAAATTGACAGAACTTGCACCCTATCCTATCTGAACAATAATCAAAGAGATCGATCAGTTTCTTTCTCCCGTTGAAAAGAAAGATATGTAATACTAACAACAAAACAAAAGACGGAAATGGTGGAGACAAACAGAAGTTTGAGGCATAAAAACCTCAATTAGCAGCGGCTGGCAGCAGAAAGTAGAAAACAGGAAAGAAAAAAGTGAGAGGAAGAAAAAGGAAGGTAGGATAGTAGTAGCAACTTACAAGCTATAGCTAGTGCTGCTGGTTGAAAAAGAATTTGACTATTTCCCTCTGTATATAGATTCACTTTTTGCAACTCACTCCAAAACTTGCAAAAATCAGTCTGAGGAGGGAGAAGCAAAACTAGTAAGTAACAATATCCCCTACCTCAGAGGCGTTTCACCATTACAGCAGGAGCCTCCTTACTTATCTCTCTCTTTCTGTGTTCATCATATTCATAAATATGCAATGGTTTGAGTGTGGGGGCTATGGTTATGTCTATGGTGGTGGTTGCCTGGACAGACTATTACTCTGCCTCTTGTCCTGTGTTGGTTTATGAGATGAAGCAAGTTGATTCCCTATATCTCCGTCCTCACAGGATTAACTTATGTGCGGTGCGGGGAAGATTCTTCCTGCAAATTCGCAAACTACTACAAGTGGGATATAGAAAGCAAGAGATGTATGTTTAGGGGTCCACTCCACATAGCCCCTCCTCTCTCCCCACTTTCCAGTGCTTCAAGCTGTAAAGTCAACAAAAAATTTGTACTAGTAGTAAAGACTAAAATAGGGAATATACTATAGTATGGGTTTGGTTCTTTCTTTGATGAGGGGGATTGGTATTTGAAGACGGATCGATGATTACAGAATGTGATAGTACCACTTAATTCTAATTAAGATGTATTTGAGTGCAAAAACAATAATAATAACTAACTACTCCTCCCATCCAAAATATGTGTCATTTTAGAGATGGGTCTAGATTAAATCTATCCAAATTTATCTCTAAAATGACAGAAATTTTAAATAGGAGTTAGTATTATAAAGGTTGTTGCCAATAAGTTCATTTCTATAGATTCAACATCCTTGAGTCAACTAATCAGGATGATAAAGGCCAAAGACTGTGTCTAATGTCACTCCCTAATTCTCAAGAAAGAGACGAAAGAGGTAGTATTAATTTGAATCTATGTTGGATTATTGTGAGATGAATGCCTTATGTTCTTACCTTTTTTTACGATGGATGAGATAGATGTTTATCGAATTTTCTTTTAATACCAGTTTATCACTGTTCTAATTTATAAGACAACAAAAATACTTATGACAAAATAATATTTATAGTTAGTTAATAAAAATTTAGCGGCAAAAGATTACAGATTACTGTTCGTTCAATGAATTTACCTAGTGTATATTATTATGTTTATAGCAAATTCAACAAATCAACAAATTTAAAAAACTTACATTTTTAGATATATTAAAATTAGGGAAGTAAAAATATTTTTACTTTTTATTTTAAAAAATTATTTCACAACAAAAAATATATAATACGTGACGATGTAGAGAAGCACAATGTTACATTTCTTTTTATATAGACCAATTCTTTTTTCCCTTCCCTTCAATTTTTAAAACGTGCATTATTCTAATGACATATGTATCTATTTTTAATTTTCCATTTAGATGATAATTATTTTTGTGTTAAATAATAAGATTAAAGTGAAAAAAGTGTATAAAAAAACTAGAAAAATATATATTTTTAAAAGAATCTCAATTTAAAACAGATATTAATTAATTGTCCGGTTCAGATTAATTATTGAAAAATCTGGTCAACAATATTTATCAAACCTATTTGGCATATCATTACATATGACGTCTGCACCCAATAAGAATCTGAGAACGTTGGGACGCTGAGAAAGTGTGAGGGTGACGACAAAGAAGGGAATCAGAAAGTGAGAATGCAGTGGTGGATTCCGCAAAGCAGAGAGACGCTTACTGTTGTGTTGTGTGTGGTGGTGGTGGGTACCGCAAACACGCAATACCATTTTTTTTTATGCAATTCTGGTCTCGAAACACATTTTGTATTAATTTCATTACCGATAGTACCATTTTTCTTACGATAAAAAAATACTACTAGTTACTACCATTTTCTTTTTTTTTTTAATATATATCACTAATTTAATGTGGTATTACTCTTCTATTTTCTACTCCCTCTTCTGTTCTAATTATAAGTCATTCTATACTTTTTCACAACTTTAAGAAAGAGTTTAAAAAGACTAGTATACCCTTACTTTTGTATTGGGAGAATAAAAAAGTAAGTATACTTTATTGGTAAGATAAAAAGTCAGTGTAATGATAATAATAATTAGAAATAGAAAGGGTAAAAGTAGAAAGATAGATACAAAAAGTCCTAAACGACTTATAATTTGAACATATTTCTAAAGCCTAAAACGACTTATATTTAGAACAAGAGGGAGTATTTTATTCTAGGTCGGTCAATTTGGGATTCGACCGATACCACTTTTCTTCGACGCTTTCCTCATCATTAATTTAATTACAGAATAGTTACATGGATCAAGTGGACCTTTATAGTATACATTAAGATGTGATATTCTTGCCTACAAGCGAGTGTAGTCATCCTGGCTACATCCCTACCTACAGAGAAGAACGGACACGGACGAGCAGTGACACACACGCCTGTTAGCTTTTCAATTTTTTTTTCCATTTTTCTACGCGTAGATTCTTTTTTTTTTCTTTTTCATTTTTCTCTTTTTTAAGTTTTTATTTTTTTTCTTTAAGTTATTGTAACTTTTAATATATAAGTCCAAAATGAAAAAAAATTATATCATTGTTCACCTAAATTCGAGCTCTTCAAAACAAGACCAGTCATGGATATGTTTTGACAACTTTCAAAAAAATTATTTTTACATGTATACGATGATATTTTAATGTGAGGATGTATGTACATGTTTTAATGTGATAATGTACATGTTTTAATGTGAGAATGTACATGTTTTAATGTGACGATGTACATGTTTTTAATGAACATCTGTACATGTTTGTATGACCATCTGTACATGTTTGTATGACCATCTGTACATGTTTTAATGTGAGAATGTACATATTTTAATGTGATAATGTAATGTTTTTAATGAACATCTGTACATGTTTGTATGACCATCTGTACAAGTGTTCTTTCTTATATGCACATGTTTTAATCTAAGAATATACATATTTAGCGATTCGTACAGGTTTTATTGACCTTCTGTATGTTTTTAATGTACATGTTTTTACGTGAGAATGTACATATTTTAGTGAACATTTGTACAGTTTGTATGACCATCTGTACAAGTTTTCTTTTACGTTCTGTGCACTATACATGTAAAAATAATTTTTTTTAAAGTTGTCAAAATATATTCATGACTGGTCTTGTTTTGAAGAACTTGAATTTAGATGAACAATGATATAATATTTTTTTTCATTTTGGACTTATATTAAAAATTACAATAATTTAAAGAAGAATAATAAAAACTTAAAAAAAGAGAAAAATGAAAAAGAAAAAAAATTGAATCTGCGCGTAACGTAAGCGCCGTGGACGGAAGGAAAAAAAAGAAAAAAAAAAAGAAAAAGAGGAAGGATGGTGGGAATGTAGCTAAATGGCTACATCTACTTGTAGCCGAGACTGTAAAAACCCCAAAGGCACCCTCACGCTCGCCTTTTCACGGTGGATGGTACGAAACTTTGGGACTAAATTTGTGGAAATTAATTTTTTTGATAATTATGACACATGGTCTAGGGTGTTGCAGGGGTAAATCAAACAACACCAACTCAACTCTTACATAATCTTTCTAGTTCTACTCTACACAGTAGAAATACCCCAAACCTAGTTATGTTGTTTAAACACCTAAATAGGGTGTAACAAGACTAAAAAGAGTCTTAGAAACCTTACTAAACAAATTTAAACAAAAGGAAACACAAATGTGCTTTAAAGTCAATAAGAGCTAAAATGTGCTCTAAGCTTGGGATAAACTTGAGTAAGGCCTAATGAGCTTACCAAGACTTCATTTATATACTAATGAACTTATTAAACCAATTACCAAAGAAAACCAAGCTTGAAAACAAGTTAAAACACAAAATGTGCTTTAAGAAGTCTTAAAGCACGTTTTTGAAAAATTGTCTTGTAAATGAGTTTTGAATGGCTAAATGTCCATCATTACTCTTAAATATATGTGTACTATATAGTATCACATTTGGGTGGCTATATTAGTGGGAAATCAAAAATTTCACTTCTATGTGCCTTGTATAGGTGAATAGTACTTTTTATAAGTTAATTTGTAACATATGTTGTATTAAGTAATTAAATTGACAAACAAAGACTAAAACACCCTCATATAATAAGGGGGGCCGGTTTTTATAAGGTGGTGACTCACCACTCTCTATTAATGTATTATAAGATAAGATAAGTAATAACTACTTTTTACTTTATAACATAAATATCTTCTAAAAGCAATTCTATCTTCATTCTCTCATTTCTTTCCTTCATTCCCACGGTTTCCCACCATCTCCTCCCCTTCTTCTTTGTTCTCTCTCGGTAATACCACTACCACCATTGAAACACAACTTTGACCACTTGTTAAACCTAGCTCACTTGTCCAAATCAAAAACAAATACCACCAATCTCTTCCTCTCATCAAGCTCTTCATTCCTATCTTCTCAAAACTCCAAGAGCTCCATTTCGGTGCCAAGGTGTTCCACCATTGAAGGAGCTTGAGCTTATATTTTGACATATTATTACTCTCCTTTGCTTCTAGGTAAGGAATCTCAAACAAAAATCAAGTTTCCTCCTTGTTTTTGTCATGTCCGAAAATACACATTGATATAGCTCATTGTGTGACTTTGTTCTAGCTTCATTTCAACTCTTCATGGACTAGGTGGAGTCCTCTCTTGTTGTATATCCAAACTCTCTTCAAAGAACAAGGTAAAACAACTACATTAATGTTTTTGAAACAATGTCAAATTAGGGTTTACAATGAGATGAAGCCTATAGCTTAAATACTCATTATAAAGTTTGTATATTGTTTAGAACTTGTCAAGGAATCAAGTACTCTATTGGTTTCTAAAGGAAACAAGAAAGAGTGATTTTGCAAAAGAGGTAAATCTACTAACCTAATGCTATTTTAATGCCTTAGGAGAAATGAGCTTATAATGCTTATTAAAACTATCTAAAGAGCCAATGGGGAATGACTTAGTGAAGTGTTCTTAAGAGACTAGTAAAGGGCATATGTGTATGTGAGTGTATTTGCAGGTTAAAGGCATATATATTGTGGAAATTCAGTGTTTATGATTTAAGCACTTTAAGGGCCTAAGAGCCATGCATTTTAAGGGCCTAAGTGCCATGCAATTTAAGTTATGCACTATATTGTGATGTAGTGTAAATTTGGTGAAATTGTATGAGAGTGTTCTTGGTGATTTTGGATGTTCTTGTGTGTTTAAAGGAGAAGGTAAAGTGTTTAGGCATGGTAATGTTCTAGGGGAACCCATGTCAAAATCTAGGTAGGAAGTAAGAAGTTCTAAGTGGTTACATAAGTTTGGTGAGTTAGAAAGTGTAGGAATGAATAAGGAGTTCAAGATGTTTAAAGGAATTATGATGAACTAGGAAGTACTCTAGAGTGTAATAGGGACTTAGGCATGGTCTTGAGATTTTAGTATGTACCAAAGTCATTTTGGACTTAGGTAAAGACTTAGGCAAACTTTGGTAACTAAGGAGAATGTATGAACTTGAGAAAGGATTTGAAGTAATGATATAAGGAGATAGTTGTGAGAGATGATGCTTGGGAGATGATGTTTAAACAAGGAGAAAGCATTTTGGGATAGTAGTTACATAGGTGAGAAACACCATCTAGGAACCTAGTATAAAATAACATAAGTGTTAAGGAATTTTTACAAGGAAATAAGTAAATGTTTTAAGGAATTAGAAAATGAGTTTCATGGATGTTGTATGTGGATGTAAGGTTACCAAATGTTGCTAGGAAGCATTAAGAGGCCTTAGGAGAAGTTTGGTGAAGAATTGGCAAGTTTAGGTAAGTTTAGTAGGCGACCGACCCAGGGGCCGACCCAGTTTGTGGGTCGGTCGAGCCTCTGTAAAATGTTAGGAAAATGTTCGGTGACGGTCCGACCCAAAAGGGTGGGTCGGACATGGGTCGGTCGAGCCTCTGTAAAATGTTGGGAAAATGTTCGCACATGGACCGACCCAGAATGGTGGGTCGGACATGGGTCGGTCAAGGTAAAGTTTTTCAGACCCGAAGACCACTGGGAGGGTCCGACCCAGTTGTGGGTCGGACGGTGGGTCGGTCGGACCAAAACATGTAAAAAAAAAAAACAGAAATGAATGTGACTTATGTAGTTAACCCTAGAGTGTATAATGAAGGTAACCTAGGGTAAGATAGGCATTAAAACATGTCATACAATCATGTTAAATACTTAGTAAGTTTGAAGTTAAATAAATAATTAACCGACATTACTAATGTGTTTTAGGATTCTCTCAAGGTGGAAATCCGTCGAGGCAAGGACCAAGGTATGGTTTTCTTGCAGTCTGTTGCCTACCGGTTTACACCGGCTTGTGTGTTGTTTGTTTTCTGTGTGTTTATGACTTTGTAAGATTAAACCATGTAAAGAGTTTACAGTTGTTAAATATTATTATGTTGTTAATTATGACTCTCTCTTCCCATGTGAGTGTCTAACAAGACTTGACCTATTATTGTGAATTGTTGTTGTGTGCTCAATGTTGAACTACTAACATGGGCTAACGGGGGAAGTGAGGAGTCCGGTCTGTTCCGGCCACGCGTGTGAGTATGGGAGTCGATGTCATAACCGGTTCGATTCTCTCTGTATGTTATGGTTAAGTTTCCAATTTGGTTTCTAACCTTCCCTTTAGCTTAACCAAGGCTATTTTACTGACTCACGTCGGGCCACAGGGGCATACTATATGTTTTGTTTCGGTGTGCTTGGATCACTATATCCGGGGCACCTTGTGTTAAGTTAACCGTTCAATCTAACCGGACGGTAACGAGTTATGTAACGAGCTAAGTATGAGCGTGGCAACATTCTCGAAGCTCTCAATGGGGACTAACTGTGTTGGTTCTCTTCCTAAAAGGATTTGTATGTTTGTGATGTGTGTTATGATGTGTACAATACCCTTGTTATGTTATATATGTATGTGTTGTGTGTTTAAAAATAAATATCATGTCATCCTGACAATTGGTTGCGCGTATCCCGGTAGTCGATGGGCTGCGCGTTAGCCATACCAGCAAAGGTGCTGACCCCCTCGGGGGCTCCATATTTTTATTGCAGGATGAGGATCGAAGAGGCAGAGTGGCTCTAGGTCCTAGAGAGTAGTTTACTTTTGAAGTATTTTGGATGTTAGCCCGGGTTGCGCCTGTGCACCCGTGGCGTATTATATACTTGTTGGTGACGGTTTACAGTGAATTAAACAGTGAAGGATTTATGTAAATACTCGGTATTATATTGTTATATATATGGTTGTTAGTTCTATGCTCGGGAGTCTGATCATCAGACCGGTACAATTGTATTTATTCAGCCTTGTTAGCCACGTGGGTGGTTGACGGCGTTGTAGCACCAATCGTTTAGTTATTGTTTAGTTGTTTATTTTTCGCTGCGATTCCAAGTATAGTTATGTGCGTAGTAGGGGTGTTACAAAAGTGGTATCAGAGCGAAGTATCGCTCTGATGACTAGAATACCGAGCTTAGGGATATACCGAGTTAGGAAACCTAACTACAGTTACCTAAGTGAACAGATTTGGAAAGGTTAACCACTAACTAAGTGTGGAGATACCTTATTATCGGGAAGCGTTACAGTCGTTAGACCGATAAGTGTGCAAGCATAATGCTAATGAGATGTTCGTATAAATTCAGATGGCAGGTAGACCACGAGGAAGAGGCCGCGGGCGCGGTATTGGAGGTATGGGTGACCAGGGTGAGGATACTACGGCACAGACCATGGCTGAGGCAGTTGCAGCCGCCGTAGCTCAGCTGGTACCCGACCTAGTTGCTGCTATACAGCAAGGGCGACAGCCTGGAGTTCAGCCACCACCACCACCGCCACGAGAGACCAATTGGGTCAAGGCGTTGGCTGATCTGAGGCCGCCTTCATTCAGTGGGGAGACCGATCCCCGTAAGCTCGAGGCATACATCTCCGAGATGGAGACCGCCTTCGAAACCCTAGCACCACCTGAGCAGATCAAGGTACGACTTGCTGCTTACTACCTGAAGGCTCGGCACAAAACTGGTGGAAGCTTGTGCGCGAGGGTAGAGTTGTTGATCCGACATTCCAGTGGAGGGAGTACACGGCTCTTCTGCGAGCCAAATACTACCCTATACATGTGCAAGAGGCCAAGCGCCTGGAGTTGGACAACCTGAGGCAAGGGATAAGATGACGGTAGATGAGTACTACTCAGCCTTCATCGGACTAATCCACCTGCTACCGGATCTGGGTTACTCAGACCGGATCCTTGTGAACCGTTTCTACAACGGACTGAACTACCGCCTACGCTACGGCATGGGGCCTACTGGATATACCACCTTGCAGGTAAAGGGATTACAGTGTAATGTGAATAAGTGTGTACAATGTGATAATGTGATGTGAATTTGTCTAGCGGGGCATAACTGACACCCTAAATATAGGAGTGCTATCATGCCGCTGCTATTGTGGAGATCACCGTCCGTCTGAGGGACGAGGAGAGTGCGCTCAAGCGCAAGGCTCAGAACGAGGGCCAAGGCACGCAAGGGCAGTGGGGAGGGGAAGAAGAAATCATACCCCCAGTCCCAGAAAGGACAGCAACAGGGTGGCAAGGGCCAGGCCCAGACCACCACTGCTGATGAGCCTCTGCAGCTCACCTATGCGTATGCGGCCAAGCCCCTACGTTCTTACCCACCTAAGGGTAATTGTCTAAACCTGTGTGATAAGTTAGAGTGTATGTTAATAAGTTGTGAAACAAGTATTAATGGTGTATTGTGATAGCAGCTAGCACGGGCTCTGGACCGGAGCGCCACTATTACTGCAAGTGGTGCAACGGCGACCACCCCGGCAAGGACTGCAAGGGTAATGATGTTCAGTGCCGGTACTGTAAGAAGATGGGTCACCGCGACCATGAGTGCTGGCGAACCCGAACGGTAGGAACTTCAGGCCCAAGGGGCAATGGAAGGGTAAGGCCACTGCGACCACCGATGGCCAGAAGACGGCGAACCAGCCACCCCCAGATCAGAGGTACACGGAGTCCCAGAAGGGGAAGGGGTCGGGGTCCAACAAGGCCACCCTGAATGTGGTGGACCGGTCTGAGGCGCCAGGGCCCTCTTCTAGACCAGGTACCGCCTAAGTTGTTGAATGTAATAAGTGTCTGCATACCGCATTTCATGCATGTGTGTGAGTGAGTTTAAATAAACGACCATGTGAGTGAATAATAAAGTATAGTGTGAGATTTACCTAACTAGAGTACTCTAAACTTAAAGGAACTTTCAATATATGTTATCCAATCCCACCCACACCGAACCCTGAAGAAACCACCATCAACATCACCGACTTTCCATTGGAGCAATGTCAGGTCATCCAGCCAGGTATGATACTTCTAAATGGATACCTGACACCGGAGGCACAAATCCATATCATCAGACGATGCGACGAACTTGGAGCAAAACCAGGAGGGTTTTACACACCCGAATACCCGAACGGAGCAAGGATGCAATTGAAGATGATGTGCATGGGTAAGGACTGGAACCCTTACACCAAGTCATATCAAGAAGTTCGAGCTGAAGATGGAGCAACAGTATCAAGTATACCAGAGGAGTTCCACGCGGTCGTTAACCACGCCGTGGGAATTGCTCAGCAAGTTGAAACGGAATCAATTCCGGGTGTAAAAGCGATTTATGCATTGTAAACTTCTACCAGAAAGGTGGACGGTTGGGTATGCACCAAGACAAGGACGAGTCACCCGAGTCTCTAAGTAAGGGAGTACCCGTGGTGTCTTGGTCCATTGGTGATACCGCAGTATTTGTGTATGGCGAGCAGAAGCGTGCTGACCTCGCAAAGAAGCTATTGCTAAAATCGGGAGATGTATTAATCATGGGTGGGCAATCAAGGATGCTATACCATGGCATCAGAAAGATCAAACTGAATACCGCACCGTCGGCAGTGATCAATGCCACACACATGAAACCCGGACGTCTGAATTGACTTTCAGACAGTTTTAAGCCTTGTATAATTATGTGACAAACCAGTATGTATTAAGGATGTTGTAAGTGTGAATCATGGCGACAGTATAAGCCAATAATGTTGTAAAAAGGAGTGTGTTAATGAATAAAGTGGAGTTGTTTGAAGCATATAAACCGTGTTGTTACCCAATACTTATTAGTTTGCCAATGAATTAGGCTGTGCACTCGGAACGGGAGGTATACTGAGTGTCTGCAATAAGGCAGAAGCCGGCAAGAGCGGCACAATCCTCACCGGTACCTTTCCAGTGAATGGCGTGGATGCATCGATCTTGTTCGACTCTGGAGCCTCACATACATTCATTTCGCTATCATTTGCGAAGAGGCTGGGGTTAGATGGTGAAGAGATGCCAGACTTCGTGGTTACTCTCCCGTCGAAAGAGCGGATCCGATGTACCCGCTACTACCGAGATGCTATTGTTCGAATCAGGATGAGGAGTTTCCGATCGACTTGATAGAGTTCGACGGACTAGGCTTTGATGTAATTGTCGGGATGAACTGGTTGGAGCGGCACAAGGGCAGAATCCTGTGTGCCGAGCATCGACTGCTTCTTCGGAGTCCATCTGGGGTTACCATATCTTACCGCCAGAGGCCCAGGGAGCCTTCGACTCAGATCATCACCGCCATGGCTATGTATCGTGAGTTACGACGAGGGAGTGATGTATACCTCTGCTATGTCCAGGACATAGAGAGAGACCCTGAGTTTAGCCCAGATGTGCCGGTAGTGTCGGAGTTTCCTGATGTATTTCCTAAGGAACTGCCGGGCATGCCGCCAGCACGAGAGGTTGAGTTCGAGATTGATTTAGTTCCGGGCACCGGACCCATTGCGAAAGCACCTTACCGTATGGCTCCAGCAGAAATGACAGAGCTCAAAGCAGCTGAGAGACCTACTCGACAAGGGCTTTATCCGCCCTAGTGTGTCACCATGGGGAGCGCCGGTCCTCTTCGTGAAGAAGAAGGACGGTAGCCTCCGCCTATGTATTGATTATCGGGAGCTGAATGCTGTGACGGTGAAGAACCGTTACCCCTTACCACGCATCGACGATCTATTTGATCAGCTTAGGGGAGCATCAGTATTCTCCAAGATAGACCTACGTTCCGGATATCACCAGATTGCCATCCGTGACAGTGACATCGAAAAGACAGCTTTCAGAACTAGGTATGGGCACTATGAGTTCACCGTTATGCCGTTTGGCTTATCAAATGCACCAGCAAAGTTCATGGACTTAATGAACCGTTTGTTCCAAGATCAGTTGGACAAATCAGTGGTAGTCTTCATCGATGACATTCTTGTGTATTCTAAATCGAAAGGTGAGCACGAAAGCCACCTGAGAGATGTGTTACAAACTTTGAGGAGAAATCAGTTGTATGCTAAATTTTCTAAGTGTGAATTTGGTTGAACCAAGTATCATTCCTTGGACATGTGATATCTGAGGCCGGGATCGCTGTTGATCCGGCAAAGATAGATGCAGTGCGCACCTGGCCTAGGCCGAAGACAGTTACCGATATCAGGAGCTTCCTCGTCTGGCAGGTTACTATAGGAGATTTGTGAAGGACTTCTCCAGTGTCTCGAAGCCGATGACTTCCTTGATGAAGAAGGATGCACCATTCGAGTGGACAGTCGACTGTGAGAGGGCTTTCGCGAGTCTCAAGGATGCTCTGACATCTGCACCGGTTCTGACATACTACCAGACGGTCCAGATGGTTTCGAGGTCTATTGCGACGCATCAGGCAGGGGTATGGGTTGTGTGTTGATGCAACACGGGAAGGTCGTGGCTTACGCCTCCCGACAGCTGAAGAAGCATGAGGAGAACTACCCTACCCACGACTTAGAGTTGGGGGCCATTGTCTTCGCACTGAAGATATGGCGACATCATTTGTATGGGTAAGTGTGACGATTTATTCTGACCACAAGAGTTTAAAGTACTTGTTCACTCAGAAGGAGTTGAACATGAGGCAAAGAAGGTGGGTTGAATTCCTGAATGATTACGACATCAATTTACAGTACAAAGAGGGTAAGGCAAATGTGGTAGCTGACGCATTGAGTCGCCGAGCACACTCTCTCCATTCGCTAGTCTCTCATACTGGCTTGGTTGAAGAGGTGCGGAGTGCTCAGATGACGGATCAGTATATGATGGAGATCAGACAGAAGCTTACTGATGGCACATTCGAGGGTCAGAAGTATGACTTCAGACTCCACGATGATGACCTGATTAGGCTTAATGGCAGATTGTGTATACCCAGGAGTAGCGCTGAGCTGAAGGAGCGCATATTGAGTGAATCCCATTGTTCTACTACTTCGATTCACCCCGGAGCTTCAAAGATGTATAAAGGTATGAAAAGATACTTCTGGTGGGCTGGAATGAAAAAGGATGTAAATGACTATGTGTTGAGGTGTCTCACTTGTCAGAAGGTCAAGTTTGAGCACCGACGGCCTGGTGGTATGGTGCAGCCAATGCCAGTGCCGGAGTGGAAGTTCCATGACATATCTATGGACTTCGTAGTAGGGCTTCCGCCTACAAGGGGAGGTCTGAATATGATTTGGGTGGTAGTTGACCGACTGACCAAGGTGTCTCGATTCATTCCGATGAAGGACACCTGGAAAGTGGCAAGATTAGCAGAATTGTTCGATAAAGATTGTTAGACATCATGGTGTACCAAAGACGATAGTATCTGACAGAGATACCAGATTCCTATCCAGATATTGGAAGTCTACACGAGAGGCACTTGGTACTGAACTGAAATTGAGCACGGCGTTTCACCCACCCACAGACCGATGGTCAGAGTGAGCGCACACCATACAGACACTTGAGGATATGCTACGTGCATGTGCACTTGACTTTCAGACCAGCTGGATTGATAAGTTACATCTGATCGAATTTAGCTACAACAACAGTTATCATGCATCGATCAAGATGTCTCCCTTCCAGGCATTGTACGGTAGACCATGCCGCACGCCATTATGCTGGGATGAGTCGAGTGAGACGGTCATTATAGGACCAGAGTATCTTGAGCAAGTTCAGGCAGAAGTTCGCCAGATCAGGGCTAATATGAAAGCAGCTCAGGATAGACAAAAGTCGTACGCAGATGTGCGCCGACGTGACCTGGAGTTCGCCGTGGGCGATCAGGTATTTTTGAGAGTATCCCCCATGAAGGGAGTGTTTCGTTTTGGCCAGAAAGGCAAGTTGAGCCCAAATATGTGGGACCTTATGTTGTGACGGAGCGGATCGGCCCGGTAGCTTATAGACTAGATTACCCGCCGAGCTGGGCAAGGTACATGATGTATTTCATGTGTCCCAGTTGAAGAAGTATATGTCTCATCCGTCTCATGTGCTTCAGCCTGAAAGGCTAACTTTAGAGCCGACCATGCGATCAGTGGAGACTCCGGTACGGATTCTGGACACTAAGACTCGAGACACTCGCCATAAGTCCGTGAGACTGGTGAAGGTTCTCTGGTCTAACCAGGACGTTGAGGAGGCCACTTGGGAGCTGGAAGATAAGATGAAGGCGAAGTACCCGTCGTTGTTTACTTCTTAGTATTTGTATGTATAGGGTACGGGGCGTACCCCTATTTAAGGGGGGTAGAGCCGTTTCGGTTATGTATATGACATGTATTTGAATACATTGTCTGTGTTGTTTGTCATGTTGTTTGTCATGTTAATGGAGACCGCTGAGTCTGAATGATGTTGTGATGTTTTGTTGTTTGGACCACGTGTCCGGTATGATGTAAGATGTTGTTAATGTGATATAGAAGTGTTGTTAATATGTGTTCTCATGTTCTAATGTTTAATGTTAAGTGGAAGTATGAACTTTGGGGACAAAGTTCTTTTAAGGGGGGTAGATTGAAATACCCCAAACCTAGTTATGTTGTTTAAACACCTAAATAGGGTGTAACAAGACTAAAAAGAGTCTTAGAAACCTTACTAAACAAATTTAAACAAAAGGAAACACAAATGTGCTTTAAAGTCAATAAGAGCTAAATGTGCTCTAAGCTTGGGATAAACTTGAGTAAGGCCTAATGAGCTTACCAAGACTTCATTTATATACTAATGAACTTATTAAACCAATTACCAAAGAAAACCAAGCTTGAAAACAAGTTAAAACACAAAATGTGCTTTAAGAAGTCTTAAAGCACGTTTTTGAAAAATTGTCTTGTAAATGAGTTTTGAATGGCTAAATGTCCATCATTACTCTTAAATATATATGTGTACTATATAGTATCACATTTGGGTGGCTATATTAGTGGGAAATCAAAAATTTCACTTCTATGTGCCTTGTATAGGTGAATAGTACTTTTTATAAGTTAATTTGTAACATATGTTGTATTAAGTAATTAAATTGACAAACAAAGACTAAAACACCCTCATTAATAAGGGGGCCGGTTTTTATAAGGTGGTGACTCACCACTCTCTTATTAAGTAATAGTAATTAAGATAAATAAGTAAAACTACTTTTTACTTTTAACATAAATATCTCTTAAAGCAACTTCTATCTTCATTCTCATTTCCTTTCCTTCTCCCACGGTTTCCCACTCATTCCCTCCCTTCTTCTTTGTTCTCTCTCGGTAATACCACTATCACCATGGAAACCAACTTTGACCACTTGTTAAACCTAGCTCACTTGTCCAAATCAAAAACAAAATACCACCAATCTCTTCCTCTCATCAAGCTCTTCATTCCTATCTTCTCAAAACTCCAAGAGCTCCATTTCGGTGCCAAGGTGTTCCACCATTGAAGGAGCTTGAGCTTATATTTTGACATATTATTACTCTCCTTTGCTTCTAGGTAAGGAATCTCAAACAAAAATCAAGTTTCCTCCTTGTTTTTGTCATGTCCGAAAATACACATTGATATAGCTCATTGTGTGACTTTGTTCTAGCTTCATTTCAACTCTTCATGGACTAGGTGGAGTCCTCTCTTGTTGTATATCCAAACTCTCTTCAAAGAACAAGGTAAAACAACTACATTAATGTTTTTGAAACAATGTCAAATTAGGGTTTACAATGAGATGAAGCCTATAGCTTAATACTCATTATAAAGTTTGTATATTGTTTAGAACTTGTCAAGGAATCAAGTACTCTATTGGTTTCTAAAGGAAACAAGAAAGAGTGATTTGCAAAAGAGGTAAATCTACTAACCTAATGCTATTTTAATGCCTTAGGAGAAATGAGCTTATAATGCTTATTAAAACTATCTAAAGAGCCAATGGGGAATGACCTAGTGAAGTGTTCTTAAGAGACTAGTAAAGGGCATATGTGTATGTTGAGTGTATTTGCAGGTTAAAGGCATATATATTGTGGAAATTCAGTGTTTATGATTTAAGCACTTTAAGGGCCTAAGAGCCATGCATTTTAAGGGCCTAAGTGCCATGCAATTTAAGTTATGCACTATATTGTGATGTAGTGTAAATTTGGTGAAATTGTGTATGAGAGTGTTCTTGGTGATTTTGGATGTTCTTGTGTGTTTAAAGGAGAAGGTAAAGTGTTTAGGCATGGTAATGTTCTAGGGGAACCCATGTCAAAATCTAGGTAGGAAGTAAGAAGTTCTAAGTGGTTACATAAGTTTGGTGAGTTAGAAAGTGTAGGAAATGAATAAGGAGTTCAAGATGTTTTAAAGAATTATGATGAACTAGGAAGTACTCTAGAGTGTAATAGGGACTTAGGCATGGTCTTGAGATTTTAGTATGTACCAAAGTCATTTTGGACTTAGGTAAAGACTTAGGCAAACTTTGGTAACTAAGGAGAATGTATGAACTTGAGAAAGGATTTGAAGTAATGATTAAGGAGATAGTTGTGAGAGATGATGCTTGGGAGATGATGTTAAACAAGGAAAAGCATTTTGGGATAGTAGTTACCATAGGTGAGAAACACCATCTAGGAACCTAGTATAAAATAACATAAGTGTTAAGGAATTTTTACAAGGAAATAAGTAAATGTTTTAAGGAATTAGAAAATGAGTTTCATGGATGTTGTATGTGGATGTAAGGTTACCAAATGTTGCTAGGAAGCATTAAGAGGCCTTAGGAGAAGTTTGGTGAAGAATTGGCAAGTTTAGGTAAGTTTAGTAGGCGACCGACCCAGGGGCCGACCCAGTTTGTGGGTCGGTCGAGCCTCTGTAAAATGTTAGGAAATGTTCGGTGACGGTCCGACCCAAAAGGGTGGGTCGGACATGGGTCGGTCGAGCCTCTGTAAAATGTTGGGAAAATGTTCGCACATGGACCGACCCAGAATGGTGGGTCGGACATGGGTCGGTCAAGGTAAAGTTTTTCAGACCCGAAGACCACTGGGAGGGTCCGACCCAGTTGTGGGTCGGACGGTGGGTCGGTCGGACCAAAACATGTAAAAAAAAAAACAGAAATGAATGTGACTTATGTAGTTAACCCTAGAGTGTATAATGAAGGTAACCTAGGGTAAGATAGGCATTAAAACATGTCATACAATCATGTTAAATACTTAGTAAGTTTGAAGTTAAATAAATAATTAACCGACATTACTAATGTGTTTAGGATTCTCTCAAGGTGGAAATCCGTCGAGGCAAGGACCAAGGTATGGTTTTCTTGCAGTCTGTTGCCTACCGGTTTACACCGGCTTGTGTGTTGTTTGTTTTCTGTGTGTTTATGACTTTGTAAGATTAAACCATGTAAAGAGTTTACAGTTGTTAAATATTATTATGTTGTTATTATGACTCTCTCTTCCCATGTGAGTGTCTAACAAGACTTGACCTATTATTGTGAATTGTTGTTGTGCTCAATGTTGAACTACTAACATGGGCTAACGGGGGAAGTGAGGAGTCCGGTCTGTTCCGGCCACGCGTGTGAGTATGGGAGTCGATGTCATAACCGGTTCGATTCTCTCTGTATGTTATGGTTAAGTTTCCAATTTGGTTTCTAACCTTCCCTTTAGCTTAACCAAGGCTATTTTACTGACTCACGTCGGGCCACAGGGGCATACTATATGTTTTGTTTCGGTGTGCTTGGATCACTATATCCGGGGCACCTTGTGTTAAGTTAACCGTTCAATCTAACCGGACGGTAACGAGTTATGTAACGAGCTAAGTATGAGCGTGGCAACATTCTCGAAGCTCTCAATGGGGACTAACTGTGTTGGTTCTCTTCCTAAAAGGATTTGTATGTTTGTGATGTGTGTTATGATGTGTACAATACCCTTGTTATGTTATATATGTATGTGTTGTGTGTTTAAAAATAAATATCATGTCATCCTGACAATTGGTTGCGCGTATCCCGGTAGTCGATGGGCTGCGCGTTAGCCATACCAGCAAAGGTGCTGACCCCCTCGGGGGCTCCATATTTTTATTGCAGGATGAGGATCGAAGAGGCAGAGTGGCTCTAGGTCCTAGAGAGTAGTTTACTTTTGAAGTATTTTGGATGTTAGCCCGGTTGCGCCTGTGCACCCGTGGCGTATTATATACTTGTTGGTGACGGTTTACAGTGATTAACAGTGAAGGATTTATGTAAATACTCGGTATTATATTGTTATATATATGGTTGTTAGTTCTATGCTCGGGAGTCTGATCATCAGACCGGTACGATTGTATTTATTCAGCCTTGTTAGCCACGTGGGTGGTTGACGGCATTGTAGCACCAATCGTTTAGTTATTTTTTAGTTGTTTATTTTCCGCTGCGATTCCAAGTATAGTTATGTGCGTAGTAGGGGTGTTACAAGCCTTCCCCAATGAGTAGTTTCCTGCCTCAGGGCAGCGGTTGCATCGGATATCTCCTCGAAGCTCTCAAGTGCTTGTCTTGGTGTTCGGCCGATGTCTGTACACTCTCTCTGTCCGAGAACTCTGTCTGGATGGTTCTACTGTCCTAACGCTCCAACCAGGTCCTCTTGACTGTCGATCACTGTCCTTCCTCATGTTCCGCCCTGTTCCTTACGGGTGCAAGCTTTGGATGCAAGTTGCGCTCCTGGTTGTCTGATCACTTTCCTGAGTTTCTGTAGCAATTTTCTTTGACATTCCCCCCGATCCCTCTACCCTAATGGAGCCAACTTCAATCAGTCATAAGGGTGTTGAGAAGCTGTTCCCACTAACTCATCCCGAGCTTGAACGTTCAGACTCGAGGAAAGAGCCTTTTGCTTTCAACTCTTCGAGAACAGCAATTAGTTAGATTCCACGGCGTCCATGGCAGCACTAGCCTTCTGCTTCCATGGCTTCAATGGTGGCCATGTTGCTTTTGTTCCAAAATTGCGAGCTGGGCTTCCATGTCGATTGGACCGTACTTAGGACTTGAGTCTCCCTGTTTCCAATGTGTCCATTAGTAGCTAACAAAAGGAGTGGGGCTGACACATGAATGCTTCACAAGATAGATCGAAACAGACTTAGGCTGAAAGCAAGTGGGCCAGGATACCCCGAGATGAGGGTTTTTGGGCGGGAGTATCGAATTGACTGGAACTTGGGCTGAAACCTAGACAAGACAGATTGTCTTTGATTGGGCATGAAAGGTTCACCTAATCTAGGGTTTTGGGGCTAGGGCCCGAATAAGGAGTTTACCTAGTTTAGAATGAGCCACTTGGCCGGAATGTTTTTGGTCCCTGGAGTAAATCACATGGGCTGGGATGTCCCTAAACGACAAATGGGCCTAACTTTCTTTGGGCCAGAGAATATGGTTGCTAAGCACCGAAAAACATTTTATTTTCAGCAACTTGGGTTATTTCAGTTCAGGTGATTTCCTTTTTTTTGGGCCTAGAACTAATTGGATAATTCAAAATTGGCCAGAAGAGAAATCACCTAATCTAGCTTTTGGCCGAGCCCTAACGACTCACATGTAAACCAAACAGGGCCCCTGGGCCGCAAACATTAGAGCCGCCAATTCGGTTGGACTAGGTTAATGTAGGATAAGTTCCTGTCAATCTCTAGTGCTAGTATGGGCCGATCATACAAGCACAGCCCACAATTCCACATGTCCTCACTTGACGGTTAAATCATTTGGGTATGGATCGATCCGGAAGAGGTGCTTGGGTCTGGGCCCAGGTCGCCACAAAGAATAGGGCTTGCACGCTATCTCTTTGGGTTTCCCCACTTTTTTCACATCACCTAAGGTGTGCGTCACGGTCGGGTCTTTGACTGACCAAACAATGGCTTGTAAGGACACTGCCAGAAAACGTTGGCTAGGCCGTATTAATGGGAGTGGTTAGACGACATCCTCCCTCTTATTCCCCCGCTTATTCACATCACCTAAAAGGTGTGAGTCCCTGACAGGGGACCCTCAAACGGGTCTCAGGGTGAAATTGTTTGCGTGGACCCTCTCTCTCATCATGATGCAAGGTGCCGAAATTAAAGTGCGCACAGAAGTAAATAAACAAAGTAATAAAGCCATAAATAAACAATTTTCGAGTTAAGCCCTCTTTCTTAAAATTAAACAAGTTAAAATTAAGAAGTTGTCCCCAGCAGAATCGCCAGTCCGTGAGCCTCGATTTTAAACCCTATCCTATGTGGATTAAGTTGATTAGGATCTAATCGGGTTTTAGGTCCACTTATAACCTAAGATTAATAACTATGTCATATAACAATAATTATTAACCTAAGCTAGCTCACTGGAACCTATTATGAGTCGCCACCTAATTTTGACCTAGATTAAATTAGGAAAGGAGAGCTCGGGTTCGGGGTTGATATTCGACTTAATTAGGGTTCAATACTTCATCATTACCCTTAGAAGTCGTTTTTCCTCTACTTGGTTTAATTACGGCTTATTACGAGTCGTTTTAACTTAAGTGCGCGAGCTTCTGTTTTTTTGTGTTTTTTAGCATTTTTTTACAGAAAATTAAAATAAAATTAAAGATTCCTAAACTAGGGTTTCAGAGGCAGAATTAGGTCAAATTTTGTTTCCGTCCGTGGCTACGGACCTAATGTCCGAACCCGCGGACCCTAGTTAACCTATGTGAACCATAAAAGTCGAATTAAACAGAAAACAAAATTTGCAAGGTCCGGGGCCACGGACAGGATGTCCGTGGGCCCGGACATTATTTTAGAAAACCTAAATTTTGAATTTTTTAAAAAATCCCGCCGCCGTCCGTGGGCGTCCGGGCTTACGGACAGGGAGTCCGGGACCCCAGACATGACGTCCGTGGGTGCGGACCGCCCTCGGACGGCGGCGTTGAGGCTGTTCCCAAGTGGTTTTTGGCTCAAATTTTATGGGTGTGTAGCCTGAAAGATGTACAAGACGTTAGTGATTGAAAGTTTTCAATTTGAAATCGAATTTAATGCGAAACTTAACGAACAAGTTAGAAGGCAGAAACACAAACAAACCTTAATTCAGAAGCAAGGAAAAATCAATTCGGTTAGCAATTAACCAGAATCGTATTTTGACCAGAAGGGTTAGAGAATTTGGTTTTTACCCTGTTTTGATTTCGAAAACTTGTTGTTCCTTCACGTCGGGAATCTCTGAAAGCTTTGTTGGTGGCCGATCCGGTTCGACTTTTACCCGACCTTCTGACCTCTTCTTCCTTGTGCTGTTAGGTACGTTTTGGATCTGTATTTGTGGTGTTTTGATGCTTGGAAGTTCAATGAGAGAAGAAAGAATGTGTTTTTGGTGATTTTGGGATGATTTCGGTAGAGTTTCGGTGTTGGGAGTGTTGAAACGTGGGAGGCAAGTAGACGGCTGTGTTTTCTGACTATGGGGATCATCTACCTTGCCCTAGGTCGTTTTTGGAAGGCCTTTTATAGAAAGAGCATGGCCAAGTTGATAGAACAGAATTTTATCTAAAACCTTGATTTTGTGCTCTAAGAGAATCTGATTTTTTAAAATATGTTGCAAGCCGATAAAATTATGAAAATTTAACTGAAGGTAAAGAATGATTTTTAGGAATTTTGAGAGTTGGAATAGAGTTATTTTGATAAATAACCGATTAGATAAAAATCTCACAATCTGGAATCTCCCAAAATTCATAACTTTATTGGAAAGTCGAAATACAATATTCCAACGTCATTAGTCTCTATAATCATCCTCTACCTTGTGTTAAAATTTAATAACATTTTGTTTTGATTTCGGTATTTTCCAGAGGAGAGAGAAAATTGCAAAAATGATTGAATTTCTCTTTTAAATTTTGGGATAAGGTTCCCAATAAAATAATTTCAGGTTTATGACTGTATGTAGTCATGGTAACCATGTGACAATTTTATTTTATTTTGGAAACCTTTTAATTTCTATTTTGAGGCTATTTCATGTGTTAATTATTAAAGAAATTAGCTTATAATATGAATTAAAAGCTAAATTTCCAGAATAAATATTATCAGAGAATCATGAAATACCTTTCATAATGACTATGATATTTGGAAGTGTTTCGAGATAATAAACAAGTCATATGAAAATAGAAAATCCCGATAATGTCCTTGGAAAATCCCGCCTTGGTGCTTTTTGACCCCTTTGCCCTTTGTAACACGTATGCCTAGAGACTACTCCCGGGGGTTGAAATTTTGGGTATAACACTTATATACATGTTAGTCCCATTGTGTGGACCTGACTACTATCAAGCAATTACGGAACAACTAACTTGACCTTCTTCAGTCTTGTTCGGTGTGACATTGTTGTCCTTGTATGGATACTTGTTATGATTATGTTTGATGCTTGTTTACAGCTTTACAAAAAATGACTTGCATGTAGTCGACAAATAGTTGGTGTGACTCAGTAGCTTGTGGGCTGCACGTTTTTCATACCGGCAAATTATTTTGCTGAGCCGTTTCATGGCTAACCATTTCCAGGTACCTGAAGGAAGAAGATTACCCGACTGAGTGTAGGTGGGGTAGAATTAAGACAGGGGATTATTATTACCAACATCATTTTACAGTACTGTACCTTACTTTTGGTACTTTTGGTTTTTTTTTAATCGGTTTGTATCAGCCCAGACCGTATCATTTGTAATTTGTAAGTTAAGTTGGAGTTAGCCTTGTTAGTCACATGAGTGACTAGCGGCGTTGTAGTACCACCCGTTGTTATGTATATATTTTCCGCTGCATTTTCAGTTATCTTTGGAGCTATAATCGTACAGGCTGTGGAGTTTTGGGTGGGTGTTACAATGTATGTTATTGGAAGGTTTTTACGAAAGTTTTTTTTATGCCAGCGACGCAAATGGTCGAACCTCTTAAAGAACGTGTTGTAAGCATTTTTTATACATAAATTTAAAAGAACGCTTATTGCTAAAGCATTTTTTAAGGTGTGTGAGGCGGCGGGAATCTACGAGGCATAAAGAAGGCTTTCATCTTGAAGCGTTCTTTATGCGTGAACATAAAAAACGTTTGTTTAATATAAGTGTTCTTTATGACGTTTTATAAAAAGCGCTTATGTTCATAAGTGTTCTTTATGATATTTGGCGTGAGAGTATAAGAAACGCTTATACATATAAGTGTTTCTTATATGGTCCATTTTTTATATTTTTATTTTTACACATATTATTACCCTGCGCATAACACAAAACGCGCCCTACAGATCACAAATTGCCATTCACAACCTGTATGCATTATATATACCAGATCAACCAAAATGGTGAATTTTAACAGATATTCAACAGTAGTGTAGAGGGTGATTTTTCGGTAAGAGGGGTTCTATCTAGATATGGCCTAATTGAGAAGTCTAGGTCCTAGCAAATGCCATTCTATGGAGGGTAAAAACCCGTTATACATGGCAACCCCCAAACCTACTAAATCGTCCGTCTTTCCCAGAAATCATAAGGGAGAGTGCAAGTGTGCACTACACCCGCTCTTAATGGGATCCACACGGACTTATGTCCTAAAGGTGAAAATTGACTAGAGTCGCCACCTAGTTTGACCTAAGGAACTTGGAAGGGAGGAGAAGGGTTCTAAGAACCGTTAATTGACTCTGATGATTTGTTGCCTATGGATAGGACTTATCTGATCATACTACAGATTCTGTGGGTTCGCACTGGGTTACACCCCTTGGAAGTGGCAATGACCATGACCTTAGATTGGTGCCTGAGGAAACCTCGGTCTCCAATTGTCGGGATTGTCTTCTTTCAAAACCTTTTTAGAGAGATTCATATAAAAACCTAGGATTGGATTAGGGCAAGAGGAGAGAAAACGAGTGGTTGAGGCAAGCTTTTCTGCCAAGCTAGCACCAAGAAGAAGAATTGATGAATTTGAATGAGTATAGAATGAAAGAGTAGGAGTCTGATTTGAGAGTTAAAGAAGTCGAGGGTTTGTGGGAGTCGGAGGGGATTTGAATGTTTGGCAGATATGAATATCGCCTTAGAGTTCGGAAAGGATTTTTTAGATTGGAATGGGGTTGCACCCTAGATGGATTGCCTACGTACTCAACTACTTGTTGAGATCAGACCTTACGTAGTTCACAATTTTTGGGTTTTTTAGAGATTTTTGAGATGTTTGAAGTTTTGGAAGTTTTGGGTTTGAAAGATTAGTCTGTGAGACACTCGGGTCTATGAGACGTTAGAAATCATAAAAATGGTGGAGAGATTGAAGCGTTTGAGTCTATGAGGCTCTCGGGCCTGTGAGACTTTAGGAGTTTAGAAGAAATAGGAATTTGGGAGATAATTTGAGTTTAAGATGAGTTGGAGTTTGAATGATGATTTGAGTATGTGAGGCAATTGGAATTTGGGAGAGATCTCGGGTTTCTTAGGTTCGAGGTTGGAAAATGGTTGAAGGAAAATCATTTTGTTGTGAAATAGCGGGTGATCCCGAGGGAATACCCTATGTACCCCCTCGAGTGCGACACTTAATTAATGGTAACACCTGACACTGGTGTCGGATGTTCTCCTGCGAGGTCGTTTATATGTCATCTCCCTTTTACCGGGTTTATTTGGCCAACGTGAATCGTACTAAAAAGAAATCTAGGAAAAGGGGAAGAAATAATCAAAATCAAGTTGGTTGGCGGAGAACAACACGAACTTACTCTGCTAGAGAGGTTAGAGACCGAATTTGCAAGGTGGTAGTCGTCAGCAATTGAACAATGGGATTTGTGGTGATTTTCTCGGTGGAAGCAAGTCTCCATGGTGGATTGTTTTTCTGGTCTTTCGAATGTTGCTGAAATACTGGTAGGAGTGTGATAATGCACGAGGGTGAGTCTCTGGTGAAGATGACCGGGTGGTTTCTAAAAGGTTTGGCGTTTTTCGTGGTTATGGGTTTTCAGGGTCTGATTGTCGATCTTGAAATCTACATGGAGGGATCGTAGGAAGCGGTGACTTGCATTTTAAGAAGGAAGCGTTTTTGTTCTTCAGTTTTGAAAGATGAAGAAAGGAATAGTGGGTAGAGGAAGAATGGAGGTGTTGGAGGCGGGTGGAGAAGACGGTGAAGGTGACGGGTTTAAAACCGTAATGTCATTGGAAATTCATTTTTGAAGAATTGTGTTTTTTCTTAAATGCTTTGAAAAATGATTTAAGAATTTTGTCATGAAATGTTGGTTTCGTTTTGGCACGCACGTTAATACGTTTTGGAAAGAAAGACGACAACCCCTCTTATTTTATTTATTATTCAAAATCTGCTTTATGGGGTGAGAATTCTTAGCGTCTACAGATGACTCCCCTTGATTCAATTCTGCAAGCCCTTGTAAAAGTGGATCAAGGTTAACGGGGGCACCAAAAATTCTCATTGCGGCTTATGACAAATTCTCATTGCGGCTTATGACTCGTTCTTTGGTACGGGTGCATGGGGACTTATGACGGGCCCCAACTAGACCTCTTGATATCTAGCTCTAGGACATTTAAAGGGCCTAAAATACAATTGAAAGTACGAGGACTTATGACGAGCCTCAACTAGACCATTTGATATCTAGCTATAGGACTTATGAAGAGCCTATAATACTAACAATTAGATTGGTGGGGTGCACAAAGACTTATGACGAGCCTCAACTAGACCCCTTGACATCTAGCTATAGGACTTATGATGAGCCTATAATGCAAATTGAAAGTACGGGGGCTTATGACGAGCCTCAACTAGACCTCATGATATCTAGCTATAGGACTTATGACGAGCCTATAATACTAACAATAAGATTGATTTGGGTGCACGAGGACTTATGACGAGCCTCAACTAAACCTCTTGACGTCTAGCTATAGGACTTATGACGAGCCTATAATGCAATTGAAAGTACGAGGGCTTATGACGAGCCTCAACTAGACCTCTAGATATCTAGCTATAAGACTTATGACGAGCCTATAATACTACCAATTAGATTGATTTAGGTGCACGAGGAATTATGACAAGCCTCACCTAAACCTCTTGACCTCTAGCTATAGGACTTATGACGAGCTTAAAATGCAATTGAAAGTACGAGGGCTTATGACGACCCTCAACTAGACCTCTTGATATCTAGCTATAGGACTTATGACGAGCCTATAATACTAACAATTAGATTGATTTGGGTGCACAAGGACTTATGACGAGCCTCAACTAAACCTCTTGACGTCTAGCTATAGGACTTATAAGGAGCCTATAATGCAATTAAAAGTATGAGGGCTTAAGACGAGCCTCAACTAGACCTCTTGATATCTAGATATAGGACTTATGACGGGCATATAATACTAATAATTATATTGATTTGGGTGCACGAGGACTTATGACGAGCCTCAACTAAACCACTTGACGTCTAGCTATAGGACTTATGATGAGCCTATAATGTAATTGAAAGTACGAGGGCTTATGACGAGCCTCTACTAGACCTCTTGATATCTAGCTATAGGAAATATGACGGGCTTATATTACTTTATGGAGTTGTACGACACTCTCTGCTTTGAGTGATTGATTTGAGGATGATTCTGGTTGTGGATTGATTTGGGATTTGATGCTTTTTTGTTGCATTGGTGAGGGATGTGATAGTCAAATTTTTTTGTTGATGTGGCCCTTGACATTGTCAACGTCGGACTTGTGTTTCAATTTTGTTTTTGACAGTTTTGCCCGATGTGCATTGTAGTTTCAGGATTTGGTAGGACTTTTGGCTGTAGAATTTTGAGGTGGCTCCGTTATGGCTCCTGAGTCTTTGTTTTGGTTTTATTTTTGTGATTTTATGGTGGGTCTTTTGAATGGATGGTTTTTTGTGAATGAGTGACTTTGGGAATTCTGTGGTTTTTATATGGACGAATGACTTTGATATGAGCAGATGGCTCCGATGTGATCGGATGGCTCCGGTACGATCAGATGGCTCATGCGCAATCGAATGGCTCCGACATTATTCATGACCCCATTATGAGCAACGACTCTGGGATGGTTGGTGCGTTTCGATTTGGATTGAGATTTTTGGGATGGTTGGTGGGTTTCAATTTAGCTTGGATTTTGAGTCGAGTGGTAGGTCGATGTGATTTGTGATTTTGTATGTGATTGATGTATTCAGATGTGGTAGATAATTTCTTTATGGTGATGAATGGCTTCGGTATGGCTTTGGGAGGGCTCTTATTAGAGTTTTGGGTTGACCTCAGGATGGCTCCATTGCTGATAGCAAGGAAATGGGGAACTTTCGCCTGTGAGGTGGTCGCACCCTGGGCGGGCTGCCTACGTACTCAGTTTTGTATTGAGATCAAACCATACGTAGTTCGAAACTCTGTGGACAAGGCCTTGGTAAGGAAATGGCTTTTGTGTAGCCTTAGAGATGGTCTCTAGGGTGGTCTCAATGTCTGAGGATGGCACCTGCATGGCTCCAGTTTGGTTGTGGATATGGCGTTGATGAGGCTCAAGCATGACGCTGGATGGCTCCGGGATTGTCTTCGTACTGCTACGGATGGCTTTAGTTTGGTTCGATGTAGCTTGAAGATAGCTCAGGATGGCTCCGAGATGGTTCGACGTAACTTGATGATGGCCTGGTGTGGCTCCGAGATGGTTCGACGTAGCTTGATGATGGCCTAGGATGGCTTCCGTTGACATCTTTAGATCAAAAGTTATGCTTCAACAACTGCAACTGGAGTCGAGTTTCACCGAGACTAGGCAGAGTTCTTATCGGTCGGATGCTGATGATGAACTGGTTATGATGCATGTAGATAATATATGCTAGGTACGATGCAAAATGCATATGCAGTTTTTTGGAGAGAAGGTACGGTCCTATCTCCACTACTACGGGGTTTAAGAGTATTCGACATCTTCGGTTCGATCTTGAGTGATCTTTGAACTGGAATGTGTGAATCACTTTCCTCTTATGGAGGGATGCGGGTTAATCTCTCATGAGTGTGGTCGTGTGTGTTGATGGTGTGAAGATAATTTTGATGCTCAGAGTAGTATCTTCCTTATAATTTCTTTTCGAGGTGTTGGACCTTCCGATCCTCACCTGTAATGGGTTAGCTATTTATGATTTTGGTGCTTATATCAAAGAGTCACTCACACTCAAAAGACCTTGTAGGTAAGGTTGCACTCATCCCCTCATGGTTCCTTTGGTATTACGGGACATGTTGATAATGAGTATGAAGTTTATGATTCATGTTTCAGATCCGATACTTTCAGTCAATGCTCATCAACTAACGAGTCAGAGGTCTTTTATTGGGTTATAACGGGTCAGAGGGGTATGATGTATGTCACATGGGACTGGAGGATTTGTTTGGGAGTTGTGGAGCGTTTGTGCAATAGAGGATATGTTTCACCTTTGCCATGAGTGGAATGATTAGACAGGTTTTTGATAACCTTTTATGGGTTTCTGCGAGACATCATTGGTCCTTTGGATTTGGATTTCTCCTTCTTGCCTCTTCTGGTGTATGGTTTGAACTTTCTTCTCATTTTTGGATCTTGAAATTGCATTTGGCTCATCAACTTTCTCAAGCATTATCTGCTTTGTATTTTCGCTTTCAGCTTTGGAATTGCATTGACTGAATCGATCTTCTTGAACATTTTTGGTGTTTTTTTTGGTGTTAGACTTTGGAGTTGCATTGACTTATTGATTTCTTCAAACATTTTATTTGTTGTTTTTGTGAAAGATGGTGAGGGAGAGACCATGGCTTCGGCTCCTACGAGGTCATCTATTGCGAGGGTGAGTAAGTATATGTGTGGTGGCATGTTGTGGAGTTTTGTTTTTTGTACAAACATTTTTAATGAAAGGCTAAGAGAGGCTCACTAAGGATTATGTGAAGGGTAGTCAAAGCGTTTTGGTTTCGTAGAGATTTATTTCTAAGTGCCTCGTCATTCTCATTATACAATGATTGTTTTCTTACTATTATCGGATCATTGCATGAATCACAGTTCATGTTTAGCTATCGACGTTGATCTTACTCTGAATTATGCCTCTCCATGTAATGAAGGAATGCACATGTCGCTCGTGGTTTTACCTCGATTGGCTCTCTCTACCTTTCCTCATCACAATGGATTGTCCAAAACGCTTACTTAAAATTTAAGACAAAATACCGCTATTCGCACACTACTCACTAGATTTGTGGTGCTGATTTTGATGAGACCCTTACATTCATTGATGGGTTGAAAGTTTAGTGGTTCATGCATCCTGTTCAATCAATGTCTCACGATTTTCCCGAAGATGTGATTTCGATATGGGAGTATGCAAATGCGATTATCTACAATGCAATGTATTGTGGTAATATGGAATTACTATGGATAGGATACACGAAATGCTGAAAAAGATGAATGGAGATGGTTGATTGAATGTTTTTTTTTGTGTTTGTTTTGTTTTTGGATGCAATGCATGAGTGGTAATGTTATGACTAGTCTCGCTTGAGTCATTTGTAGTTGATGGTCTATGAAGCTCATCCCGTCATTTTCGGCTCTGATGACATTCTTGGTTGTTGGGTCTAATGTGAGACGAGTTGTTTCATAATGATGTTCGACTAGCACTTGGCTTCTGGGGTACGAACTTTTAGGGAGTGACAACTCCCGCATGGTGGCCTCACGATATGATGAGGGATGTTTAATTTCATTGGGATGAAGGCTGGTGTGTGGTAAGGTTAGAATGGAACACATGATTGCGCAAATTTTGAGGCGGATAGGACTTGTGAATGATTGAAGGATTTGAAATGACTGAAAGTGCAAGCGACTTTTTTTTGTCATGAATGCAATGCATGTGTTTTGCTTCGTGCTCGGTTGCATTTGTTGGGGTTGTTTATTTAGGGGATGCCTCCTGTAGATACCGTAAATTTTCACCCCATAAAACAAGGTTGATGAATGACATATAATTGTGAGGGGTCGCTCCTTATTCGTTCTTTTCATCACACAAGCATGCCAAAAGGAACCATGTTTGGAAAAACAATTTTGAAAACTTGTGTTTTCAAAGTGTTGGATTTTCTCGATATGAATTTTGACGCTCGGTCATTCACAAATAAAATAGGGAGTGAGATTGATATAAATAAACTCGAAGGGAATGTATAAACCTATACATGTAATCTATTCATAAATGGACAAGAGAGAAGAGAATCGCATGGGAAACCTATACATGATCAATTCTAAAAAGTCATTAAAGGGGGAATTTTGAGCTGAACTTCTTCTGAACTCTTCTGGTCTGTCTTTGGGCTTCTGACTGACTGCTCACGCTCGGACTCCTGGTTGGCTGCTGGCTCTTCTTAGGGCTCTTGACCGGCTGCTGGCTCGTTTTCAGGCTTTTGCAGCGAAGTGGTACTGTTATCAAGCAACACAAGCTGGTATTCCTCTGATTCTTTACATACTTGGACTTGATGTTTGTTTGGATGTGGGTGGTCTTTATGTGTTTTGATTTGTTTCACGGGTTTGTGTTCTTCTTATTTCTGACATTCCTTAACTCAGATGACTGTTGATAGTTCACGTTGCTGGAATAGGGTTGATGCACCTTTGATTTATGGCTCAAACTACGTTGTCAATCTTTATGTGCTCCACATGCGATGACGAGGAAAATGGGGGGTGTTTTTTGAGAAAGGAGAAGTGAATGATCGAGCATTAAATCCTTGTGAAAACAAACACTTTGATGAAAACACAAAATGACTAGTTCGCTCTACTATAATAACCACTGCTCTTGAAGGTGGGTTGAGCTTCAAAAATAGCGGGTCATAACATGGGGACTAAGTCATTTATTTTAAAATACGTTTGTGAAAATCTACTTTGAAAACTGTTTTCAAATACTATTTTAAATAATGTTAATGAAAGCTGTTGCTTGAAATTCGTTTGTAGAAAGTAAATTTTTGAAATCTACTTTTGAAAATCGTTTTGGAAATAACATTTAATGAAATAAAGTTTTAAAAGATGAAGTGACAGGTTTTAAAGCCCCAAATGTTTATGAGCAAAATTAAGGTGGGACCCTACATTGAACGATCTCGTAAAACAGCTTTAAGAAATATGCAAAAGAGAATTCCGAACGTTTTAAAACAGATTTGTTTGAAAAAGTGGTTTGCACACATATAGCATAAAGTAAATCGTGGCTATGTTTGATGTGGGGCTGTAAGTGTTAATGTTGAGATAATCATTTTCTAGGTCAATTATGATTCCATATCACCGAGGGAGCCATCGTCCCTTATGTTCGAAAGGTCAGGTCACCTGAGACGATGGGGAAACATATACCACGGCCAGTGATGATCCGAAAACATGCTCACTTTTTTAGGAAACTCGGGGAAGTACTGCATGGGAACTGGTCTCCCCTCGTCTGCACGATAAGGTGTTTCTAAAGTCCAAATTAATCACTGACAACGCTATGTCATGTATGGGTATCCGTAAATACGAGATCCTCTATGAATTTGTAGCATGACATTAGACTTTAAAGACATCCGTTGTGTAGAGGATACATAGAGAACTGAACCCATGCAGTCTTCAGGGTAAGATAAAAGGGTGGTCAGACAGTCTTCATACAAGAGGGTGACTACCCAAAAACCCATCTTAGACACCGGGTTAGGTAGCTGGACACTGAAGGCTCAGAGCTCACTATATGCCAGCTCAATTTAGTGTTTTTTGCTTTTTAAGCGTTTTCTTGTTTCTTTTGGATTTATTCTCTTTACCAAAATTCATTAGGCACTAATAGACCCTCAATATCATATTAGAGTAATTTAATCACCCTAATTAAGTTCGGGGTATTTCAACCTACCCCCCTTAAAGAACTTTGCCCACAAAGTTAGTGAGTCTAAGATTGTTAGTCACCAAGGTAATCAATGCTGAGGTTATACTCTCTCTATAACCTGTCAGACTCCAACAGCCTAACTCAATGCATACCACACATCCAAACAGCATGTCAAGCATGCATAGTAACCAAAAATATCATTTGCCAATCTCTCAATGGGGGTCCATCCGTAGACAATTAGGCACTAAGTCCTCCCCCATATCGAGTGATCCCTCAGGTACCGGTCACATTTGAACACTTACGCTCTCTGGTTCACGACCGTCAAGACATTGAGCACTTACACTTTCTGGCTCTACGGTCCTTTGGTTCTGATCAAATTTATTTGCACCTCTAGAGAATCCTCAGGCTCCAAAGTGGGTACTCTTCCCTGACCGGACTACTCATATCCTGCGGCCCTTGGACAAATACAAAACACACACTAGAAACGTCCTACGAGTCACTTAGTACCCTTGCTCGTCCGTTGTAGTGGTTTCAAAACTATTCATCACCTCCACCGACTCAAAACTAGCTTCACCTCCATGGTTTCAACCCGATACCGGTGCCTAGCCATGAAGGATCCACTAGTGCCGGTGGGAGCGGTTTCAAAACTGATCCTCATTCTCAAGTTTGAAGAAAACCATTTGTTCAAAATCAGTTTGGAAATTCATTTTGAAATCTCAATACATCTCTAAGTTTCAATTTATGTTAGTTTCACCTATTACTAGTGTGATTACTTGTGGTCACTTATAAGGAGCTTCAAGAGTCATCCAACCCCAATGTGATCAGCAATGGTGTTGAACTATCTATCCACCCCACTTTGGTGTTCGGTTTCCCTTGATCGCTAGCAAATCAAGTTCCACCTCTCACCCCAATTCACCCAATCATATAGTCAATCATTAACTTCATTTTCTATCTTTTTCATCTTTCTAGTCATAAACACCCATCAATACATTTACCAATTTCTAGAATCCATTTACTCATTTACTACTCATCTCATCAATTATTACTCAACCTATCTTTAGCTACTATACCCTAGAATTTCAACAGTTAGTTTTCCAATTAGTTCTTCTATCCTTAAATCGTTAACAAGCCAAGTCACTTTCTATCCTCAAATTATTCACAAGTACCATCAAATCATATTACCTAGGGGACTCAGTTCCCACTAGATTCAACATCAGTTTCATACCGATTTACACTCATTAATTTTCTCAAACATACTCACTTGTCCAAACTATTACCAATCGGGGTCCCCATTCCCCATGGAGTTTCTCTATTCCATTCACCTCAAATCTCTCACAATCAATACTCCTTTCCACTTAAAATCTCACGATCAACCTTAATTACATTATGAATGGATACATATGTTTATGTAACATAAGTACCAATCATCACAACAAATTCTTTTACGCTATGCGCATTGTAGTTTACGCACTATCAAGGAAAACATAAATTTCACGGTTTTCGCCCTACCCCTCTTAAAAAGGGATTACGCCCATGTAATCTACTACGTGTCGACGTTGAACATAGGTGTAAGGTGTTCAGCCGTCATGGAGTGGTTCAACTTCCATGCGGTCAATTATGCAATTTATTCTGGTTAAAGGGTCTTAACCACTTTACTGGTTGAGTCCCTACACAAAGAGTTCCCATCGGAGTTATTTAACTCCCAACCGGGTTCGGTTCTAGCCTTAAAGGCTTCAAGGCATTGATAATTAGCCACACGTCCATTAGGTGTGTTCAACCTTAGAATTCTAGGCCCACTAGCTTCTGCTGCACTACCCTAATAACTTGGGTTTGTTCACCCTTCTCAATCTGGTTAAAGTGTTATACATTACCCTTTTTATCCCTTTTTATCACGGGAATGAGGTTTATTAATCAAGCGTGGTATTTCCTATCGTACGTGAATTTAATGAGCTACACGTTTTCCATCCAGCTCTCTGGAATCAATGTACGTACTATTGTGTACTTGAGTGATTATTCACTTGGTTCTCCCGACATATTGTCGGTTGAGGTTGAGCCGCTACTTAGTTGTAGTGCTTCCTCTATTGTCAATAGCTTCAGAATTATGACCTTGCATTTTCTATGCTTCGGTCCTTACGACTTCATACGTTTCCTTCTACCTTTTACCATAATTGTCATCTTCCCAACTTCCTAGCTATCCCACTCGATCATTACTGCACAAGTGCAATACCAAAACACTCAATCCTAAAGAGTGTAGAGGCGTAAACCCCTGGGCAGTAAATCTCTTGTGAGATTGCAATAGGAATGAATATTGTTTCCTTGTTTCTCGGTCTATCTACCATCTTAATTCATCAACTCAATCTCATTGTATGGTTTATTCACATGTATTGGTCGCTTGTTATGCACCATGTTCGTATTTGTTTACTACTTTGGTTCCCATTGCATCCGCTATTTCATTAGCTTCTGCTCATGTTCTACTACCATTTAGGCAATGGTCCGCCATTTTCTTGGCTGATCATAGAGTATGAAATTCTTTCATATTTCCTAGCTCCTCGAGCGTTATTGGTTTTATGCTCCAGGTTATACCTATACAGCATTCCTTCTGAACCGGTTACTCTTCGGTTTCCAATAATTGCTATGATAGCATATTTCCCCCTTGCTTGGCAATAATTGTATGCTCAAGCTTCACTACATCAGTAGTTCTGAAAGAGGTGTATTATCAGATATTTACTGATGGTATTCCCTTCTTGAAATTTATGTATTCACCGCTCTCGCGGTCTCACATTAACGAGGGTTGTCCCTGCTCGTTGGTTATTAAACCATCTTACTGGTTCCGTTCTTCGAAACTCTTCCTATGATTCACAATGGTTTTGCAACCATCGAATTTGTATTGTAATGGGTTCCTGGCTTACTAGCCACGTTGCCTAGAGCTTGCTCATCTTAGGCTGATCATAAGCATTGCTTTACTCCATATGCTGTCAAATGGCTTGGAGGTACTACCGGGCTCCATGAGGGGGTCACCACATCACGCTTCCGTCCATTGGGTGCCCTTTAAGTATCTTGGTATTGATTGGTACCTTAAAATAATCCAGGGTATCCCCTGGGTAAGTGGGATCCCTTCGGTGTTCTAACCGAGAGTTCGTTATAGCTCTGGTGCTCTTATTACGACACTTCGTTCAACTATGTTGACTTTGATACCCTGTATGGATTGCTCCTGGATGTTGTTGAATATGCCGTTACATCCGGTTAGCATTTGAGTGTGTTTAGTTTACTCCGCATTGCGGTTCGGATTTCAGATTCTCCCTTTTGGAGCTATAACGTCTCCCATTCTTAGGGTAGACAATGGATACTTCTCTTATGTTTTCAACCGGTTTGGTATTTTTCTTTGGTGGTGATTGGTATCCTCCGGTACCTTTGAAATACCCCAAACCTTAGTATGTTGTTTAAACACCTAAATATGGTATGTTAAGACTAAAAAGAGTCTTAGAAACATTAGTAAACAAATTTAAACAAAAGAAAACACAAAATGTGCTTTAAGGTCAATAAGAGCCAAAACGTGCTCTAAGCTTGGGATAAGCTTGGTTAAGACCTAATGAACTTACCAAGACCTCATTTATATACTAATGAACATATTAAACTAATTACCAAAGAAAACCAAGCTTGAAAACAAGTTAAAACACAAAATGTGCTTTAAGAAGTCTTAAAGCACATTTTCGAAAAATTGTCTTGTAAATGAGTTTTGAATGGCTAAATGTCCATCATTACTCTTTAATTAATTTGTGTACTATATAGTATCACATTTGGAGGTCTAAATCAATGGGAAATCAAAAATTTCACTTCTAAGTGCCTTATTTTTATGAATAGTGATTTTAATATGCTATTTTGTAACATATGTTTGTATAAGTAATTAAATTGACAAATAAAGACTATAATACCCCTAAGTATTAATGGGGGCCGGTTTTCTTAAGTGTGGTGACTCACCACTCTCTTGTTAACATATTAAGTAAATAAAGAAAATTAATTAAACTACTTTTTACTTTATTACTACAAATATCTTCAAAAAGTAAGTCTATCACATTCTCTCATTTCTTCCTTGTATTCACACGGCTCCATACTCCCTTCAACCTCTCTTCTTCCTTCTCTTCCACGGTAATACCACACCACCACCATTAAACCTCTTCTTTGATCTCTTGTAAAATCTAGCTCACTTAACCAAATCAAAAACAAACACCACCATTCTCTTAGTCTCATCAAGCTCTTCATTCCTATCTTCTCAAAACTTCAAGACCACCATTTCGGTGCCATGGAGTTCCACCATTGAAGGAGCTTGAGCTTGTATTTCTACATATTATTACTCTCCTTTGCTTCTAGGTAAGGAATCTTAAATAAAAACTTCATTTCCTCCATGTTTTTTTTTGACCGAAAATACCCATTGAAGGTGCTCTTTATATGGCTTTGTTTCAGCTTCATTCCAACCTTTCAAGGACTAGGTGGAGTCCTCTCTTCATAGATATTCAAACTCTCTTCAAAGACCAAGGTAAAACAACTACATTAATGTTTTTGAAACAATGTAAAAACTAGGGTTTACAATGAGTTTAAGCTTGGAGCTTGTATACTCATTTCAATGTTTGTACATTGTTTAGTAGTTGACAAGGAATCAAATACCTTACCGGTGTACTAAGGAAAGAAGAAAGAAGTTGTGTGGAAAAGAGGTAAAAATACTAACCTAATGTAGTTCAATGCCTTAGGAGAAATGAGCTTATAAGGCTTGTTAAAACTACCTAAAGAGCAAATGGTAAATGACCTAGTGAAATGTTCTCAAGGAGACTAGTAAAAGAACATGTGTCTTGTTGTATGTATTTGCAGGTCAAAGGCATATATATTGTGGAAATTCAGTGTTTAAGGGTTATGCACTTTAAGGGCCTAAGAGCCATGCATTTTAAGGGCCTAAGTGCAATGCAATTTAAATTATGCATTATATGGTAATGTAGTGTGATTGAGTGAAGTTTGTGTATGAGAGTGTACTTGGTGATTTTAGGTGTTCTTGTGTGTTTAATGGAGAAAACAAGTGTTTAGGCTTAGTAATGTTCTAGGGGAATACATGTCAAAATTTAGGTAAGAAGCAAGAAGTTCTAAGTGTTTACATAAGGTTTGGTGAACTAGAAATGTAGGAAATGCTTAAGTATTTCACAAGAGGAGAAATAATGTCTTAAGGTGTTCTAGGTAAACAAAGGGACTTAGACATCAACTAGGGTTTAGGTTGGTAAGGAATAATGCTTAAGAGATGATGTTAAGATGAGGAGAAAGCATTTTGGGATAGTAGTTATCATAGGTGAGAAACACCATTTAGAAACCTAGTATAAAATGTTATAAGTGTTAAGGAATTTTACAAGGAAATGAGTAAAGGCTTAAGGAATTAGAAGATGAGTTTCATGGATGTTGTATGTGGATATAAGTGTACCAAATGTTGTTAGGAAACATTAAGAGGCTTTAGGAGAAGTTTGGTGAAGATTTAACAAAGTTTGGGCAAGTTTAGATGGCGTCCGACCCAAGTTTGGGTCGGACAACCTCTGTTAGACGTCAGGAAATTGTTCTAGAATGGTCCGACCCAGAAGGTTGGGTCGGACATGGGTCGGACGATCATGTTATGAAAGACGGAAAATGTTCTGGAATGGTCCGACCCAGTCGAGTGAGTCGGACGTGGGTCGGACGGTCATGTTTTGTGAGGCGGTGAAGGTTCTGTAATGGTCCGACCCAGTCGAGTGAGTCGGACGTGGGTCGGACATGTGTGTTCAAAGGGCGATGAAATTCTCTGGAATGGTCCGACCCATAAGGGTGGGTCGGACATGGGTCGGACAAGTTAAGTTTTTCCAAACACGAAAACCACTGGAAGGGTCCGACCCAGTAGTGGGTCGGACGGTGGATCGGACATACCAAACTTGTAACACCCCCAAACACTGGCCTAGGAGTTAGGGGTGTCACACGCCGCATATTATTACATAATAAAGCAAGGCTCTAATAAGCAAACTTAAACAGATAAACAAATAAGGCCCAAACGAAATACTTAAATAAAGTATAATCAAATGATGTCGTAACATCCCAAAAGTATTACAGAACCCACCAAACCGAATATCAAAGCAAAAGCTAACAGAAGAGGACCCAAAGGCTCAAATTAATCCGCTCAAATGAATCAAAATCAAAATGAACTAAACTCCAGAGCTGCAAGGACCCGCGTGATCAATCTGCAATGTAGATAAGTAGGGGAATGAGCACACAACTATGCAGTAGATGACCAACTTCATCAACCAGCATGCTCAAAACATTTTACAAAATGTTAACAAATCAGAAGGAATCGAAAGAGTCCAAAAGAGCACGTCAGAAACAGAAGAAGGAGTCCACACCATAAGGGACTAAACAGAGCAGAATCAACAGACAGAATCAACAAGTGGGACACTACTGATCGATACAGACAGAACAAGCAACCTAACAGAACGAGGAAACCTCACTCATAAACAGAACAGTGTAAACACCCGTGAACAGAACGGGGAACATCACCCTGAACAGAAGGATCCTACATAGCGCGCTACGAGACAGCGAACCAGCCATCCAAAGGCTCAGACACAGAGATAACTAGGTCCCAAAACAGAAGCTTAAATACAGATAAGCATATGTGCACCAAGGCACCAGAAAGCACATAGATGGCTTGGAAATCAGAAGGGGAATCCAACCCCGCAAACGGAAGTCAAAACGGCTCAAACGAGCAAGTTATGTCAAAACAGAGGTATGTCCGAACTTGTGTCCGGACATCAATGTTCGGACACAAGTCGAGACTCAGAAGTCGAAATCAGACAGATGTCCGAACATGTGTCCGAACTACGAAGTTCGGACACAGGTCGAACTTTAAACAGTAGAGAGTCAGAGGTGTCCGAACATCCAAGTTCGGACGGATGTTCGGACGTTCTTCGGAAATCAGAACGTGTAGAGTCCGAACTTGTGTACGGACATCAGATGTTCGGACACAAGTCGAAGCTAAAATCAGAGAATGTAGAAGGCTGTGTCCGAACTTCAAAGCTCGGACAGAAGTTCGGACACAGCGAAAACTTCAGAAAGTTTAAGCGCAGAAGGGCATGTCCGAACGTCCAAGGTCGGACGGAAGTTCGGACATGCCGAAAAACTCAAAACAGAAGCGAATTCAACACGAACAGAGGCACAAAACCAACTCAAATCAAAACACACATTTACAAAACAACCTTGGGGGTTTAATCCATTGAAATGGCATTAAAACAGGCACAAATCGCACACAAACACAAGGCAATCATTGAATTAAATTGCAGAATCCGAACTACCCAAGGCTGAACACACTGATCGAATCCGAAAGCCACCTACCTCGGATTAATAGCAGAGACGAACCCAAATCTGAAGCAGCAGGTTCCAGCCAATGCAGACCCTCAAACGCCAACCGAACGCAACCAATTCACTGAATTCTGAACACCACGCAGAGATACTCTCAATCAGAACTGACCACAACACCAAAACTGAAACGGAACGGAATTGAACCCCTCACCTGAATACGATAGTCGTGACACAGCAGCAATCCACAGCGGAGGAGAGATCGACGTAGACGTCGGAGGATTACTGGTTCACAATTAGATTGTAGAGAAGGGAATTAGGGATTTGAGGAGTTCTCCAAACGGAATAGCAACGCTACCAAACGATATACAAACCTGATTGCGAAGGGACAGCGGAACGAAAGATCCTGCAGCACTCGAATCTCCAACCAGCAGCACAGCAGGTCGATCAACAGAGAAGGAAGCTTGAGAGAGAAGAGGAAGAAGAACGTCTCTAGGGCTGAGCGACTGATCGTGAATGAACGTGATTAGGTAGTGGGTGAAAGACTAATTAGAAATGTAATTGATATTTATTAATATCACCCAAATATCAATAATAATCCCTTACCAAAAATCCAAAACGAAAAGGACCACCTCGCCCTTGACTTTAATCCAAAGGACTTCCATGTCCTGAATTAAGATTGAACCAACTTAAAGTTAAATTGTGACGAAATAAAATAATAACCAAATCTTGGGTTATAACATCACCTCCCCCTTAAAAGAATTTCGTCCTCGAAATTAAAACATACCTACTGCTCGAAAAGGGCGGGAAACTTAGAACGACTTCGCTTTCGACCTCCCAGGTCGCCTCTTCCTCGACTGACCCGACCACTGCACCTTCACCAAGGGCATGGTCTTACTCTGAGCTTACGAACATCCCGGGCTAAAATCCTCGAAGGAACTGCCTCAACGTGAAGTCCTCCCTCAACTGAAGCGGACTGAAGTCGATCACATGAGATGGGTCCGGAATATACTTCCTCAGCATAGAAACGTGGAAAACACTGTGCACTGCTGCTAAAGACAGGCAAGCCAAACGATAGGCAACCGGTCCGATCCTCTCTAGGATCTCAAAAGGACCCACAAAACGAGGGCTAAGCTTGCCTCTCTTCCCAAACCGAACAACTCCACGAACCGGAGAAACCTTCAGATACACATGGTCGCCCACCTCAAACTCTAGAGGTCGTCTCCTCTGATCGGCGTAACTCTTCTGACGACTCTGAGCCACAAGCAGATCTCCCACAGCATCCTGAACTAAGTCTGGACCAATCACAGCTCTCTCCTTCAGATCATCCCAACAGATGGGTGATCTGCACCTCCTGCCATACAAGGCCTCAAACGGAGCCATCCCGATACTGGTCTGGAAGCTATTATTATACGCAAACTCTATCATGCAAGCATGCTGATCCCAACTGCCCCCAAGTCCAACACACATGCCTGAGCATGTCCTCAAGGACCTGATTCGTCCTCTCTGTCTGACCATCTGACTGAGGATGATAAGCTGAACTGAAAGACAACTTCGTCCCCATAGCCTGATGCAAACTCTGCCAGAATCTGGACACAAACCTCGGATCTCTGTCAGACACAATAGAAGCGGGCCCCATGTAGACGCACAATCTCATCCACGTACAGCTGAGCCAAGCGATGCAAACTGAAGGTCTTCCTGACAGGTAGGAAGTGAGCGCTCTTCGTGAGCCGGTCCACAATGACCCAAACTGCATCAAAACCCCTCGGAGTCTTAGGCAGTCCCATAACAAAGTCCATACCGACGCTCTCCCACTTCCACTCCGGAACGGGAAGAGGCTGAAGCAAACCAGCTGGTCTCTGATGCTCGGCTTGACCTGCTGACAGGTCCGACATCTGGATACAAAGTCAGAAATGTCCCTCTTCATGTTGCCCACCAGAATGTCTCCGTAATCCCGGTACATCTTCACCCCCTGGGTGTACCGAGTAAGGAGCTCCATGAGCCTCCTGCATGATCTCACGTCTCAAAGCATCGTCAGCAGGCACACAGACGCGGTCTCGGAACCTCAGACAGCCATCCTCTGAAACCCTGAACTCAGACTCCTGACCCGCAGCTATCTCATCTCTGATCTTACCCAAACTGACATCAAGCTCCTGACTGGCCTTGATCCTGTCGATCAAGGTAGGCTGAATCTGCAACGCTGCTAACATCCCAGACCTCTCTGGACGAACACCCAGATACCCATGCGCTGCAACTCGAGAGCAGACCTCTGCACACCAGACAAAGCACAAACGGTCCCAGACGGACCCCTCCTACTGAGCGCATCAGCCACACATTCGCCTACCAGGATGGTAGAGGATCTCCAGATCATAGTCGTGTAGCAACTCCAGCCACCTCCTCTGCCTCAAGTTCAACTCCTTCTGAGTGAACAGATACTTGAGGCTCTTGGTCCGTATAAACTTTGCACGCTGCTCCATACAGATAGTGCCTCCAAATCTTCAGAGCAAACACCACAGCAGCTAGCTCCAGGTCGTGGGTCGGATAGTTCTTCTCATATGGCTTAAGCTGACGAGAGCCATATGCAACCACCTTCCCCTGCTGCATCAGAACACACCCAAGTCCCCTATGGGACGCATCACAGAAAACCTCCAGGCCCTCGGTCCCCTCTGGAAGAGTCAAGATCGGCGCAGTAGTCAACCTCTTCTTCAGCTCCAGAAAACACTGCTCACAGGCATCGCTCCACTCGAACTTCACATCCTTCTGAAGCAGACGAGTCAACGGAATCACCAACTTGGAGAAGCCCTCCACAAACTTGCGGTAATAGCCCGCCAATCCAAGGAAGCTACGAATATCCCCAACATTAGTAGGCCTGGCCCACTCAGTAATAGCTCGAATCTTCTCCGGATCCACGGAGATACCATCCTTAGAGACACATGTCCCAAGAACACCACCTGATCCAACCAGAACTCACACTTCTTCAGCTTCGCATACAACTCGTTCTCCCTCAGAGTCTGGAGAACGGTCCTCAAATGCTCCTCGTGCTCCTCAGCACTCTTGGAATACACCAAGATGTCATCAATAAACTACAACGAACTGGTCCAAAAACGGCTTGAACACCCGGTTCATCATATCCATAACATGAAGGCGCATTCGTCAACCGAATGGCATCACTAGGAACTCGTAGTGTCCATAACGAGTCCTGAAAGCGGACTTAGGCACGTCGTCTGCCTTAATCCTCAGCTGATAACCGGACCTCAGATCGATCTTCGAAAACACCTTAGCTCCTGCTAACTGGTCGAACAAGTCATCTATGCGCGGGAGAGGATACCTATTCTTAATGGTAACCTTGTTGAGCTCCCTGTAGTCAATGCACAACCGCATGCTACCGTCCTTCTTCTTACAAATAACACTGGCGCTCCCCAAGGCGACACACTCGGGCGAATGAAGCCCTTATCCAGCAGCTCCTGCAACTGGACCTTCAACTCCTTAAGCTCAGCAGGCGCCATCCGGTATGGGGCCTTCGAAATGGCTGAGTCTCAGGTGCGAGCTCGATCGAGAACTCCACCTCTCTAACAGGGGGAAGCCCAGGTACGTCATCCTGGAACACATCGGGAAAGTCTCTGACCACTGGAATCTCCTCCAACTTCGCATCCTTGCGAACCTCAGGGATGTAGCACAGATATCCCTGGCATCCTTTCCTCAGAAAGCGGAACGCCTGCATCGCTGATATGACTGGCGGCGAGCACGGGAGTCCATTCCCTGCTACAATCAAACGGGGCTGGCCCGGCTCCTCAAAAGTGACTCTCGAAGCGGCACAATCAATGTGGGCATGGTGCGCAGCAAGCCAATCCATGCCCAGGATCACATCAAAACTAGTCATCTCCATCGGGATGAGGTCAGCACACAGAATCCTATTCTTGACTAACACAGGACTAGCTTTACAGACAGAATTCAACAACATAGAAGAGTCCCTAACCAATGGACTATGCACACACAGCTCAACACCCAGAGGCACAACAGGCAAACCGAGCTCACCCACCAACTCAGCAGAAATAAAAGAGTGGGTGGCTCCAGAGTCAAACAAACAGAAAACAGAACGAGAAGACAGCTGGAGAATACCTGTGACAACTCTGTCAGTCGATCGGTCTCTCTCTCCAGCCATCGCGTACACTCTGGCCTGGCCCTGGGGCTTCTTCTGCTCAGCCCGGTCTCGATCTCTGGACCCAAGCAGACTCCGGCTCTACCTCCAGAACTACCCTGCTCCTCTCAGCCTGAGGGCAATCAGCAATCCTATGTCCCATGGATCCACACTTGAAACAGGCCCCGGACTTCCTGTAGCAGTCCTGACCTCTGTGAAATTGCCACAGACCTGGCACTTCGGAGCGGGAGCTGACGAAGACGAACCACCTCTATCTCGTGCGCGGTCTCCAGAGCGGTCTCCAGCTCGGTCTCCAGTAGACTGCTTCTTCTGAGAAGCAGACTGATCCCTCCTATCGCTCTCATCGGACCTCTGCTTCCTCTTCTGGTCCTTCCCTCCAGACTGGCGACCTCTCAAGTCAGCCTCTACCAACAGGGCGACATCAGCACGTCCCTGAAGGTCTTGTGACGCAGGGGTCACAGCAGAACGGATATCAGGCCTCAGGCCGCTCTCAAACTTCCTGGCCTTCCTATGCTCGTCAGGCTCAGGTGCAAACTTAGACAGACTGATGAATTTGACGTACTCCTCAACGCTCATGTCCCGACCCTGGCGTAGTCGGTTATACTCCAGAATGCGCTGATCCTTGTAGACGTCGGGGTAGAACTGTTTGTTGAACTCCCCAGTGAACTGCTCCCACGTCCAAGGCTGTGGGAACTTCCCCATAACTGACCTCCACCACTCCTTGGCTTCGGCCTTGAACAGAAAGGTGGCGAAGTCCACCTTCTGCTCCTCCTCTGAGCCCATCACACGTAGCAAGTCCTCCACCTCTGACAGCCAATGACTGGCCACCTGGGGGTCTCCTGCCCCATCGAACGAGGCGGCTTCAGCTTCATGAACTCCTGAAGCGCCTTCACGTTCCTCCCTCCAGCATCTGCCCCAGCTGGGCCTGCTCCGCCAGCTGGTCCTCCTCCAGCTGGTCCACCCCTGCAGCCATGGTCTGCATGAGCTGCGTCATGAACTGCTGAACAGCATCAGCCACATTCCTGGAGGGTTATTTGCTCTTCTTGGCGGCATTCTGAAAGTCCAACAGCAAGCAGTTAAACTCAGACACTAACACTGACATTTCTGACTGACTGGCTAACTTAAAATCCCAGCAGATTAGAACCCAGAGCTCTGATACCACTAAATGTAACACCCCCAAACACTGGCCTAGGAGTTAGGGGTCACGCCGCGTATTATTACATAATAACGCAAGGCTCTAATAAGCAAACTTAAACAGATAAACAAATAAGGCCCAAACGAAATACTTAAATAAAGTATAATCAAAGATGTCGAACATCCCAAAAGTATTACGAACCCACCAAACGAATATCAAAGGAAGCTAACAGAAGAGCCCAAAGGCTCAAATTCAATACAAAGTCTCAAAAGAATCAAATACAAAGAACTAAACTCCAGAAGCTGAAAGTGACCCTCGCTAATCAATCTGCAATGTTAGAAGTAGGGGAATGAGCACACAACTATGCCCAGTAGATGACCAACTTCATCAACCAGCATGCTCAAAACATTTACAGAATGTTACAAATCAGAAGGAGTCAAAGAATCCAAACATGTCAGAAACAGAACAGAAGTCCACACCATAAGGGACTAAACAGAGCAGAAGCAGACAGAAAGAAAACAGAGTGGGACACTAGCGATCACAGTACAGACAGAACAGCAACCAGCTCGTGAACAGAACGAGGAAACCTCACTCGTAAACAGAACAGGTGTAAACACCCGTGAACAGAACGGGGAACATCACCCGTGAACAGAAGGATCCTACATAGCGCGCTACGAGACAGCGTAACCAGCCATCCAAAGGCTCAGACACAGAGATAACTAGGTCCCAAAACAGAAGCTTAAATACAGATAAGCATATGTGCACCAAAGGCACCAGAAAGCACATAGATGGCTTGGAAATCAGAAGGGGAATCCAACCCCGCAAACGGAAGTCAAAACGGAGCTCAAACGAGCAAGTTATTGCAAAACAGAGGTATGTCCGAACTTGTGTCCGGACATCAATGTTCGGACACAAGTCGAGACTCAGAAGTCGAAATCAGACAGATGTCCGAACATGTGTCCGAACTACGAAGTTCGGACACAGGTCGAACTTTAAAACAGTAGAGGAGACAGAGGTGTCCGAACATCCAAGTTCGGACGGATGTTCGACGTTCTTCGGAAATCAGAACGTGTAGAGTCCGAACTTGTGTCCGGACATCAGATGTTCGGACACAAGTCGAAGCCAAAATCAGAGAATGAGAAGGCTGTGTCCGAACTTCAAAGCTCGGACAGAAGTTCGGACACAGCGAAAACTTCAGAAAGTTTAAGCGCAGAAGGGCATGTCCGAACGTCCAAGGTCGGACGGAAGTTCGGACATGCCGAAAAACTCAGAAAACAGAAGCGAATTCAACACGAACAGAGGCACAAAACAACTCAAATCAACACACGCATTTAAAAACAACCTTGGGGGTTTAATCCATTGAAATGGCATTAAAAAGGCACAAATCGCACACAAACACAAGGCAATCATTGAATTAAATTGCAGAATCCGAACTCCCCAAGGCTGAACACACGGATCGAATCCGAAAGCCACCTACCTCGGATTAACAGCAGAGACGAACCCAAATCTGAAGCAGCAGGTCCCAGCCAATGCAGACCCTCAAACGCCGACCGAACGCAACCAATTCACTGAATTCTGAACACCACGCAGAGATACTCTCAATCAGAACTGACCACAACACCAAAACTAAAACGGAACGGAATTGAACCCCTCACCTGAATACGATAGTCGTGACACAGCAGCAATCCACAACAGAGGAGAGATCGACGCAGACGTCGGAGGATTACTGGTTCACAATCAGATTGTAGAGAAGGGAATTAGGGATTTGAGGAGTTCTCCAAACGGAATAGCAACGCTACCAAACGATATACAAACCTGATTGCGAAGGGGACAGCGGAACGACGAAGATCCTGCAGCACTCGAATCTCCAACCAGCAGCACAGCAGGTCGATCAACAGAGAAGGAAGCTTGAGAGAAGAGGAGGAACGTCTCTAGGGCTGAGCGACTGATCGTGAATGAACGTGATTAGGTAGTGGGTGAAAGACTAATTAGAAATGTAATTGATATTTATTAATATCACCCAAATATCAATAATAATCCCTTACCAAAAATCCAAAACGAAAAGGACCACCTCGCCCTTGACTTTAATCCAAAGGACTTTCATGCCCTGAATTAAGATTGAACCAACTTAAAGTTAAATTGTGACGAAATAAAATAATAACCAAATCTTGGGTTATAACAAAACTTATAAAAAAAAATATAACAAAGAATGTGACAAATGTAGTTAACCCTAGGGGGTATAATGAGGGTAACCTAGGGTAAGTTAGACATTAAAAACACGTCATACAATCATGTTAAACATATAGTAAGTTTGAAGTTAAATAAATAATTAACCGACGTATTAATCGTGTATAGGAGCGACCTACGGAGGAAACCAATCGAGGCAAGGACCAAGGTATGGTTTTCTTGCAGTCTGTTGCCTACCGGTTTACACCGGCTTGTGTGTTGCTTGTTTTTCCGTGTGTTTATGACTTTGTAAGAATAAACCATGTAAAGAGTTTACAGTTGTTAAATATTATTATGTTGTTAAGCATGACTCTCTCTTCCCTTGTGTGTGTCTAACAAGACTTGACCTATTGTTGTGAAATGTGTATTGAGTTCAATAATGAACTGCTAACAAGTGCTAACGGGGGAAGTGAGGAGTCCGGTCTGTTCCGGCCACGCGTGTGAGTATGGGAGTCGATGTCATAACCGGTTCGATTCTCTTTGTATGTTATGGCAGTTTTCCAATTAGGTTTCCAACCTTCCCTTTAGCTTAACCAAGGCTATTTTACTGACTCACGTCGGGCCATAGGGGCATACTATGTGTTATTTCTGTGGGCTTGGATCACTATATCCGGGGCGCCTTGTGTTAAGTTATCCATTCAATCTAACAGGACGGTAACGAGTTATGTAATGAGCTTAGCATGAGCATGGCAACATTCTCAAGGCTCTCTATGGGGACTAACTGTGTTGGTTCTCTTCCTAAAAGGAATTGTTCTTGTGTGTTGTGTGTGATGTTGTGTACAATACCCATGTTATGATATATATGTATACGTTGTGTGTCTTAAAATGAATGCCATGTCATCATGACAATTAGTTTGCGCGCATCCCGGTAGCCGATGGGCTGCGCGTTAACCATACCAGCCAAGGGTTGCTGACCCCCTCGGGGGCACCACATTTCTTTTACTGTAGGATGAGGATCGAAGAAGCGGAGTGGCTTTAGTTCCTAGGTTGCAGGTTTACTTTTGATTACTTCTGGATGTTGGCCCGGGATGCACCTGTGCTCCCGTGGCGTTATGTTTTTGGTTATGAACGGTTTACGGTGATGGTTAACAGTGAAGGATGTATGTAAACACTCGATATTTTGTTAATGTATATATATGGTTATTAGTTCTATGCTCGGGAGTCTGATCATCAGACCGGTACACTTGTATTTATTCAGCCTTGTTAACCACGTGGGTGGTTGACGGCGTTGTAGCACCATTCGTTTAGTTACTGTTTAGTTGTTTAAATTCCGCTGCGATTTCAAGTAGTGTTATGTGCGTAGTAGGGGTGTTACAACCTTAGATGATCACTCTGGGTATTATATTTGTCCATCGAACATTGGTGTGTTCAGGTTAGGCGTTACATTACTGTGTTTAGACCGGGTATCCATTCTGGCTATTTCATGCTTTTGTTTCAAATTATTGAGACATGTCCAATGTCTTTAGTCAATTACTAGTGCTTCTCGCACTTCCTAACTCTTAATCGTTCTTCAGGGGTGAGTTCTTGACTCCTTTAGCTTGTAAGCTTGTCCAGGTTCTTCGATCATTTGAGGTATTCAACTGTTTTGGTTTGCATTTACCTTCTGGTCCGTAGAACGGAGCTGACTACTTCCCGTGTTTTGTACACTACCTGTATACATACGTGGGGTACCGTATTGGTACGCTACCACTTACCTGACTAACTCACAAAAGGGTCTGTCAGGCCCGCAAGCTCCTTCGTAGTGCGGTTGTCCCACATCTCGTATTTGGGTATACTTGTAGTGCTTGTCACACACCTAGGTGAAGTATTCTATTGTCAAATCCTGTTGTATCATTTTATGATACTCACCGTGATTGTTATGGTTTGGTTTTAAAATCCTGAAGGTTTAAAAGAAAGGTTTGTGGTTTTAAAACAAAAGTTGTGGGTTTTGCAATAAAAATCTTGAGTTTGAAAGAAAATCTTCATGGCGTTGCCACGTTTGTGGTCTTTGACCAAGTACAGCTTCCTGCTGTTTGGTATGTTTGTTTCTTAAAATTCTTAAGTTTGGTAATCCTACCTTTGCTTCCATCGTCGTGGTGGTACTTTAGTAAGTACTTGTTAGTTGCTAAACGTCCTCCAACTTGTCTTGTTGTTGCTGCACTTGCCTTGGCAAGTGCGCGGGTACGTCGGTTTTTTGGTTACCATATACCGGTTACGGTATTGTTACCATCCAAATCTGGTGAGTTTATTGGATCTTCCTTTGATCTTAGTGATCAATTTCCTGAGTAACCTCTCAGTGTTCTTGACAAGGCTGTTGCTGATTCGGGTGCTTTCCCTATCCATAAGGTACTCCGTGTACCCTGCTCCATAGCTCGTTCCCACATTTAGCGGTGGTTACCAAGGTTTATCGGGTCCTTAGGAACTACGTCGTAGTCCTATTGGCATTGTAGGTTTGAAGTTGTCCAACCTCGACTAATTCCTTAGTCGGTTAGTATACCGTTGGTGGTATTGTCAAGTGTTGCAGTCCGCAGACTCTCTTGTCCCGGGTTTTTGTTACTCCGTTTTTTCCCGCTTCATTGCGTTACGCTCCCTTCTTGTCGGTTGCGTAGGTTCTCTCGCGCTGCGAAGCACGTCGCCCCTTGGTGCAGTAAATTTTAGTTATCCTCTGGTTAGGCTCTTCAATCTGCTGCCGCCCATACGGTTATTGTCGTTGAGACGGAAACGTCTTTGGGATTTCAGTTCTTGGAATCTACCGTATGACTGGTTCTTTCTCTTTAAAAGGTTTTCTTTACAACTGCCAGATCGGGTTTTCCCAAGTATGAGAGGTCTTTCCATCTCTCTAGCGTTCCTTCCCCAACTTATAACCGGGGTTGCGGAGGGCGGGACTGGTTATGTAGGTATCCAGATGACACTGGAAGTTCCTATCTAGCGTACCTCACACACTAACACTCAACCCTTAGCCCTAAGTCTCTAATTCCTAACTTGGTATTCTCCTAAACTTGGTATTTAGACCATCAGAGCGATACTTCGCTCTAATACCACTTTTTGTAACACCCCTACCGGTAATCACACAATTAACTCTTAACCCGTCTCTATTACCAATACATAAGCAGCGGAAATTCCAATACAACCGGGGGTGAAACAATGCCGTTAGTCACCCACGTGACTAACAAGGCCAATCCAAACTCAAATACAACCACAATTACAATATCGGTCTGATGGGTCTTATACCGAGTACACTACACAAACGTTACTTCCATTACATAATCAATCTCAACCAAATACAACTTCAATCCCATTTTATACAAATACAACCTCCATTCATTACTATACCGAGATTTTTACAATCATCAAGTTGTCGGTAACATTTCGGCTTACAATTCAACATTTCAAATGATTACAACCTTCACTAATCACTGCCCATGCTTACATAGCAACCCCGTCCTACTCTCGAACGGTGATCGGCTTCATTGTACCTGGAGAATAAAAACGATGCCCCTAGGGGCTCAACAAAATTGCTACATATGACTTCCGCATATGTAACACCCCTACCGCTAATACCGTCATTACTGTCCAATCTCCTTATACAAACCATATTCACGCAACGGATACTTACATACTCAACGGTGGGTGATACACTGCCGTTAGTCACCCACGTGACTAACAAGGCTACTACTACTACATACAGCATCGGTCTGATGGACCGGAATCCCGAGTACTACAAATTACATTACATACTCCATTTACCAACTAAATACTACATTGCTCCATTCAATACTTTGCTCCTTTACAATACCATTCCATACAATATACATAACCGAGTCTACTAGGTTCCCAATACAAGTACAATGCTTCCTTCAAGTTCGTATGTACTCATTAAGAGTCTATCCACTACCCATTCCTCACAACTACTCTTCCTAAGTACAAGGGGTGTGCTAATTAGTACACCTCTACCTTCTACTACCACTATCCAAATGTAGTCGCCGGTCTCGTGCCTTGACCATATCCTCTTCGGGTACCTGCACACTAAAAATGTTCCCCCGAGGGGGTCAGCTTTCGCTGAATATGATAACCGCATACCCCGCGTACTAGTGAGGGTACGCCGACTACTTGGTCGAATACATGCGATTGATTTCATTCAAACATACATGCATACATGCTCTTGTACATAATATTACGATACTTTACGCAAGAATACATTCATACACTTCAATACCTACACTTCAATTCCTACATGGTAATCCATACAGCCCAACGAAACATACTTACCTTTCCCGAAATCCACAATACACAATACACATACAATTCATACGCAATACATATTCCATACAGAAATAATACTTGTTAGCTCCTTTTTGTCCACCCGGGTTAATCGGGTGGAGATTACTCTTTTAATTGTTACACCATACTTACGCATACATACTCGTACTCATACATACTTACTTACTTACTCTTACTCTTACTCAGTTAAGTCGTCGGGACCTCCGGCCCGGGGACTACTCTCCGTCCCACCACCGGGATTTACTTGACTCACCAATCCGGGATGCTACCCATTTAAGGGGTTTGGGCCGCGGACCAGTTTAAGAGTCAGGAATCGGATCCAACCTCGTGTGTCTCCTCATCCTCACGCGTGGCCGAAGCTATATCGGACTTCTACTCATTCCAATTTACTCACTTAAGTTAGGAGTTAGGTAGTTAGGAATTAGTAGAAGTCATTCATTCAACCACATACACAAATACATTATTCATATACACATCCATACAAAATACAATACAATATACAAGTACACTACAAGATACAATTACACTTCATCATCATTCATATATTTCATGAATTATACGAACTATTGTTCAAGATAAATATCGAGAACAATGTAAACAAGCACAAGTAAGTGCAATATAGTCCGATTCATGCTTTTATCTTATTTAGGTGGTCAAATAAGCACACAAATCGGGGTAACCAGATTAGGATACAGGGCATGAAGAATTCATACCTTTCACCGTTGACTTTGGACTCACCGACTCCCTTCGGTGTTCACTATTTGAATCTTATGACATACATACAATTGAGTGGTTAATTATCCATAACTAACCTTACTCATTACTTCCCTTACTGATTCCCAGTTTATACTTACTAACTCTTTGTTACTTAAATACATTTACTTAAGTTACTTACTTACAATTATTTTCTAAGCTTGTTTATAGCCTTAATGACCATTAAACATCATTAATCATGTCTTAATTAACTTATAATATCATTACCCATCCTTACCCTACTTTAGTTTAGCTTTAAAATACATTCTGGGCACTTTTCAGGGTGGTCCGAGTTTATGTCCGGGGATACAAACCCGGACCAATGCATTTGGTCAGCTCTCGGGTGTATTCTGTGTGTGGTCCGGGTTTAGGGCAGGGTTTACAAACCCGGACCATACAATGGTAGTTCTCTCGGGTATGTTTTTTATGTGGTCCGGGTTTAGGTCATAGTTTACAAACCCGGACCATGGGTGTGTAAAACCTCTCGGGTGTATTTTGGGGGTGGTCCGGGTTTAGGTCTTGGTTTACAAACCCGGACCATCCATTCTGTAATACATTCTGTCGTGTTTTTTGACATGTCCGGGTTTGTGTACTAGTTTACAAACCCGGACAAGTTACAGTACTGTTAAATGTATATGTTTTTGATTCTGTTTCAACTCCAAACTTCCACCAATCTCTTCCCCAATATTCCTACATATAATCTAACATGTTTTGACATTGATTAAGCATTTTAAACTAGCCTAATCCTCCTCTATAAAAATCTGTTGCATCCACCCATTACTGAGAGTTTTCCTCTCCTGTTACCATGTTTCCTTCTCCAATAAATGCTACAGATTTTTCATTTCTTCTTCCCACTAACTAAATGATTCTCAATCTATCCTTACTTAATTAAGCAACTCCCAATACACCATTTACAACTCTACTCAACTACACTCTTCCTCCTGTTACAAACCAAGGTGAACATCACATTTTTCTTCTCTGTACACTCCTTTGTTCTCTCTTTACTAACAACACACAAGGCTCTAAATTCCTAACCCAATTTTGACAGAGGTTCCCTACATTACTAAGTGTTCTCACCACATTATTTTTGCACACTCCACATAGTTCACAACCTGCTCACAATTCATATTACTCACATCACATTCTAAATACTTGCCACAAGCTTATACTCATACAACTTCTAATACTTACAACACTCTTAATATTCACACAGCATATTCATTACTTGTTTTCAAAAGCTTAAACTACAACTACCATTCACATTAACATACCCATTCACTTCCTACTGTTACGGTGGTTTAGTTCATGGCTTAAAACAATATACCTATACATACACAAACATAAAAACTTTACAGAGACATCTCCTCACCTTGCGTTCTTTGTTTCCTTTTTCCTTTCTCCTCTTCTTCTTTACAGCCCGTCTTTCTTTCTTTGTTTTCTTGATTTATTCAAGCCAAGCTACACCATGTAACCGAGCACACACATACACACCAAAACTAGTGAATTTTCTATCTCACGTATTAAACCCTAACTTTGTGAGAAACCATTTAAACCACTTAGTAGGTCTTACCTTGAGCTTCTAATGGAGTTTTTGAGTAGAAAATGACAAGGCTTCAACTCCTCTTTGAAATGCCAAAATCGGCTAAGAATGGAATAGTGGTGTTATACGTGAGTTTTGACTTTTGCAAGGAACAATGGAAAAGAGTGAAGCTTTGGTCTCTTTCTTACCTTAGAACATGGAGAAGAAGATAGATCTTCAAATGGTGTTCTTCAAGCTCTCAAATGATTATACCCTCAAAAATAAAGTTGGAGGTTTTAGATTTTTGAAGGGTGTAGAATAATCTCCTCAGCGATACGAATCCCACGGTATAATTTTTGTAGCATTTGGTGGTGGTTTAGGCTTTCAAAAATGGAGAGGAAGTGGCTGTTGTGAGAGGGTGGCTCAAATCGCCATTCCAGTCGCACAGAAGGAGAAGAAAATACAGAGGAAGAAGAAGGTGCAGTACGTGAGGTGTTTGTGGGAGAGGAGAGAGAGAATAAGTAAAGTAGTTACTTTTTGTTTTTAATTGTTTTGTCTTTTACATATAAGGAAGGAATAAAGGAGAGGGGTATGGGCTATTATCAGCCGGCTGCACACAGCTCACATGGCTTTTAAAATGTTATTGCAATAGTGGACACACTAATTTATTTTATTTACACTATTACCCCACAACTTCCCGTTTTTGACAGTTTTTACTATTTTCTCGTTTTATTGATTTTATTGGCTTTAGACCTTCACTAATGTTTATTAGTGACTATTTAGTTGACCAAAATTATTACGAGTCTATTTGACCCGCTTAAAGTCGTGTTTTCCCGGTTACCTCGAAAAACGCGCTTTAATGTTCGTTTGTGTTTTTAATCCATTTTGTGGATCCGTTTTCTTCGGGAGTTGTTCCCATATATTATTTAGGTCTTATTAAGCCCTAAGAATCCATAACGTGCTAACCAAGGTCTCATACCTCTTATGGTTATTTAACGCTTATTTTCTTTATTTCTTTTGGATTTATTTTTCCTTACCAATATTACTTAGGCATCATTAGGCCCTTAAATACCTATTAGATTAATTTTAATCCCTATATTTAAGTTCAGGGTATTTCAGCATACCCCGTGTACTAGCGAGGGTACACCAACTATTTGGTCGAGAGCATGCGATTCATTTTATTTCAAACAACATGCAAGGCAACAGTACATTATATATGTATGTCAACACAATCGAGGTTCGATGAAGAACACAAACGCTAACACACACAACAAGAGGTTAGTTTAATTATTCTTTACTTAGGCTTGAGGGCTTCTACCCCACTACGCCTACTCAATTACTCATTGTCTTACCCGCTCTCTTGGGTTCCCTTACTCACAATCTCAAGTTCTCAAGTCTCTGAAGTCACAACTCAACTCTTGATATTCACATACTCAAATCGATACTCCAATTTTCAAGTTCTCAATCAATACTCAATACTCAAGGAATATGTTAAGTCATTACTCATAACCTCCGGGTAGGGTCATACACAAGACCCACCACCGTGCTTACAAATACAAAAGGGGCTATGCATTTAGCTCCTCAAGTCCACCCATGTCCAGTTCTCGACCGGACTACTCAAATTACCAAACTCCTCTCTCGGAGTCATTTCACAATCTAATGGATCAGCCTAGAGGCATCTCTCTCGATAACATCTAATAGCTTAGGGAATTCTCAATGTCTAGTATTCTAAGATTTAGGGTTTTACCCAACTTATTGAATACTCTCATGTTCGGGACATTATTCATATTAGTCGGTTCCTCTCATTGGGGTTCGACTATCTCTCTAAGGGGTTTGGTGATCCCTTACCATGCTTTACTTTACTCAAGGTTCATATGTTGAACAATTATCAATCCTCTAGTTTGAGGTTACTCACATACTTCCACTATTATTTATTGTGTGGATTAAATTGATTCGGTTCTCTAACCGTTATCGGGAGTTTACTACTCTCGTATACTTTCCCATGTTCTAGTGAGTTCATTGGTTTAGGTTACCGTATATTGGTTCGATAGTTGTAGTGCGTTTTCACATTTTTATTAGTTCGCAATTTGAATCCTTCTATGAGTCATTACTCAAACAAGACCCATCTATGAGTCGCACTACAACACACAGTCACATGCAAGCAACTCATTCACAATTCACCCATTTCATGAATTATACAAACTTTAGTTCAAATACAAACCAACAAGCAACAATACCATACAAGCACTAATAAGTGCAACAATCCGATTCGTGCATTTATCTTGTTAGGTGATCACACAATCAAACCAGCGCACAAATCGGGTAACCAAGTTAGGATACAGAGCATGAGAAAATCATACCTTTCACCGGGGTTAACTTTACCGGGTGTTCTCACGTTCCTCGGTTCACACTTGTTCCTCAAGTATTACTCTTGAACCACTTACTACATGCCAAATGGATCTATTAATATTAAAGCGTTACGGTAGGTACATAATTGCTACTCCCGTACTTACCCCGTTATCCCGTTATTTCAGTTTAACTTAGTGTACTTAAACTCACAACTTTTTCAATCACTCCTCAAACTTGTTTACACATATTAGGACCTTTAAAGGTCACCAAACAACTCCTAAAACCAATACCATTCAATCCCCCATGTTTACAACCCTTAAAAACACTTCCTAGACAATTTTGGGGGTGGCCCGGGACCTGGTCCGGACCCAAGGTACCGGACCAATACAGAAAGTGACTTTCAGCTCAATTTTACACCTGGTCCGGGACTTGGTCCTGGACTTAAGTCCCAGACCAATTCCTGCATTCACTCTCGGCCTATTTTTATGGTCAGTCCGGGACTTGGTTCATATCCTAGGTCCCGGACCCTGCTAAAAACTGTTACTAAGGTAAATTTTCAACCCCAAATCAATCCTTAATCCACCCTAAATCTTTCCCTAATCTTCCCACAAGTTTCCTACATATTTAAACACCTAAAAACATGCTCTAAACCTCCCCAAATCATTAGTCTAGTCCTTACTCCAATTCTTTCACTTTCATTCTCACATTTGTGTTTTGCACACTTGTGCATTTTTAAATTCCTTTTGGTAGTTTAACACCTCCTACCACCTTACTAAATCATTATTGACCATAACCAATTCATTCCTTGACAATTGCACTATCGAAACCTAAGTTTAACTCTCACTTCCAAGTCTTGCACACTAGCTCCTTTTCTAGTTTTTCCAAAGCATTTCAATACCCCCTTGCTATAGATTTTACCTATTCCATTTCCTACTCTTATATCCACTGAAGGGTGGTTAACTAATCCAAATAAATCCCTTACAATACCTAGTTCATCCCCTAGGTTGTTCTTACTCCTTACAACCCCTAAAACACCTTATTTCTACCAAAAATTTGCCATAACCTCCCCATAAACCTAACATACCCACATTCATCAATTTTCACCATTTCCAATCCTAATCTAGCCACACCCATGAAGGGTCCTACCAAAGCATAATATATCCTCAAAACTTCATTAAACAACAATATAGCTCCAAAATCTCAATAAACCACAATAGCTCAAAAGCTTGGCACTTAAGCCCTTAATTCAAACAACAATCCACAAATTCCCTCAACTTCAACCAACTACTTTATTTCACATAATTTGGGTTCATTATTTAGTTTAACCCATCCCAATTTCCAAAGCAATCAAAACAAAGTTTAAGGTAGATTTATTACCTTAATTTCACAAGTTCCTCTTTTAATTCTCCTCTTGCTCTTCCTCTTCCCAAATTCGGTCAAGTGGGAATGGAGTTGCCAAACTCCATCCCAACATTCAAGAGACACAAAATACACACAATTAAAATCCTAAACCTTTGGAAATACACTAATCCAATGACGAGGCTTAAAGCACAAAATTCTAGGGTTTACCTTTAGAATTTTAGGAGGGGTTTTCACCCTTGAATCAAGAAGATGGTTCCCCCACCATTGGAGGGTTGAAATGAAGCTAAAAAAAATAATGAGAAAACAAGATATAACAGAGGGGCAAAATCGGTCAAGCATGGTAGGTGAAGAAAAATGAGTTTTTGTTAGATATTTTTACCTTAGGAGAGATAGGAGACTCCAAGCTTCACTTTGATGCCATTTTCTCTTCAAATGAGAAAAACCCATGGAGATGAAATTCTCCATTTTGGAATTTTGAAAAGAGAGGATCATAGAGAATGATGAGGAGATGAAGAATATGTAATTATTTTTGTGATTGGAGCTTTAATAAAGCTTGGGCATGAGGGTGAAGTTGGAGTAGCCACGGAAGAAGGGGGAGAATCATCCAGTCCAGAGAGGAAGAAGGAAACGGCAGGGAGGAAGAAAAGAGAGGAAAGAGAAGAAAGAAAAGAAAATGAGTGGAGAGAGAGGAGGGAAGTTACTTTATGCCTTTTTCCCTTTTTGCTTTTCTTCTTCTTTTATTTAATTAGCTATCTAGTAATAGAGAGGGCTGTTCTCGTTATTAAAAATGGCCCCATACTGTATATAAGTTGGGAGCGTTTTTCGTCTTTTACAGAAAACGCTCGTTAAGGGCCCGTTCTCACATGAGCTTCTCCACATATTAGAAGCTGATGTGACTTCTGAATTATTTAAAATTTCCTAACAGATGAAGGAAAGAACACTACTCTCGGTAGCATCTCATAATAATCGACCACTCATAATCTGCTTTGTGAACGAAGCCTAAGTTACCCGGTTTAGCACTATTCACTAACCGGGCCCGTTTTACGGAATTTTCTTGTTTCTTTAATTTTAATGGTTATTATACTCCCATTAATGTTTATTTTTATTTATTTAGTGAACTATAATTTTTACGGGTTAATTTGACCACTTAAAGTCACGTTTTCGGGTTTTCTAGAAAAACGTGCGCTAAAGCATTATTAGCGTTTTAATACATTATTTGGATCCGTTTTCTTTGGGAATTGTTCTCATATATTATTTAGGTCTTATTAAGCCTTTAAAATCCATTTAATACTCTTGTCAAGGTCGTAATCCTCTTAGGGTCACTTAACACTCAATTTTGCGTTTTTCGCTTTTTAAGCGTTTTCTTGTTTCTTGTGGATTTATTCTCTTTATCAAAATTCATTAGGAACTAATAGGCCCTCAATATAGTATTAGAGTAATTTAATCACCCTAATTAAGCTCAGGGAATTTCATGAACTAATTAGATTCACTTCTGTTCAATTGCCTTTTTAAGGGTCAAAATGAGGATTCAAACCTAAAGGAAAGGGGGAAAATGATCAACACCCAAATGTCAATGATGTCAAAAGTGAATCAAAACTAAACCGAGCTGCAAACTTATTTCTTTTCACCATTTAATGTTTTTGACACCTCATTTTCGAACCAAGGATGAAGATTGAACTGAAATTGAGTAGGTTAAGCTAAAACAGTAACAAAATGTTAGCAGTTTCCTAAACAGATAATTAATGAAGTTTGGTTTAAAATGATCAATTAGTACAGTGAGATTACTAGATGGAAGGTGACATCATTTGATAACTCAAATTATTCCCTTCTTTTTTTGTAATTGTCGTTTTCACTTTGAAACAAGGAGCCATGAGGCAAAACACTTTAAATAGAAAGTCATGAAGCCTTAATCCGTGGTTACTAATCCAGTCTTATCAACTATACTAATCAAGAATTATGGCCAAGTCACAAACAATAAGTTAATTTAACCAGCCTCTTTTTTTAGTCATTAGCCTAACCTTGGAATTCGAGGTACGTAGAGTAAACCAAACACTTCCTTTCGCCAGCAATTCACAACACAGATGACAGTGAATACATACGCCTATGTCGCTTTACAAGAGTTTAACACCAAGACCTCGAAATTGAAAGTCGGAATCGTTGAGAAATTATTACATCAAAATATTCAGTCCGTGTCATGCTACAGAGACGATGATAACAATGAATCATCAAGCCAAGCTACAGAGAAGGAGGAACATGCGCATCAAAGCCAAAACATAATCAGAAGCTTATTTGGATTAAGAAGAAATACCACGAATGGAGCGATAGAGTCTTCCCAAAAAAATAAACAAACAAGAGATCTAGACACTAAAGACATCACCAGGGAGTTAGTTTCTGGATTTAACCGATAATCATGACAGAACTAAAACAATTTAATCTTTCAAATTTTAATCACACAGATTAGAGCCAATGAGTCACATTTCGGAGTTCAGACCCAAATCCATTTCCAGGGACCGACCTGAAACAACATTTATACATGCGGGAATCAAAAATAGTTAACGACAAAGATAAGCACTAAACAGAGGAGAAATAATTGATGAATATAAAGAGAGGAAACTCTATAATTCCTGGCTTGACAATACAAGGAGAGAAGTGAACTTAGCCTGGCATATCGGTAACCTCAGGTTTGCTCCAATACTCATATCCGGTCTTCCTGCGGTGAAGTGGTTAGACCTCTTCGTGCACAAACTTTTCATGTTTTTTTAAGGATCCACTAACCCATTGTTTGTTTTGTGTCGCTCGAACCAAATGAGATCTGAAAACGAACAGAAGAAAACGAGAAAAGGAGGTGAAACTAAAAAAAATTGAGAAGAAAAGGCTGGGAAATGTAACACCCGACACTGGTGTCGAACATTCTCCGACTAGGTCGTTTGTGTGCCATCTCCCTTTTACCGGGTTCATTTGGCCAACGTGAATCATACAAAAAAGAAATCTAGGAAAAGGAGAAGAAATAATCAAAATCAAGTTGGTTGGCGGAGAACAACACGAACTTACTCTACTTGAGAGGTTAGAGACCGAATTTACAAGGTGGTAGTCGTCATCAATAGAACAATTGGGTTTGTGGTGATTTTCTCGGTTGAAGCAAGTCTCCATGGTGGATTTTTTTATGGTCTATCGAACATTGCTAAAAAACTGGTAGGAGTGTAATAATGCATGAGGGCGAGTCTCTGGTGAAGATGACCAGGTGGTTTCTAAAAGGTTTGGCGTTTTTCTTGGTTCTGGGTTTTCAGGGTCTGATTGTCGATCATGAAATCTACAGGGAGGGATCATAGGAAGCGGTGACTTTCATTAGGAAGAAGGAAGCATTTTTGTTCTTCGGTTTCGAAGAATGAAGAAAGGAATAGTGGGCAGAGGAAGAATGGAGGTGTTGGAGGTGGGTGGAGAAGACGGTGAAGGTTTGGGGTTATCGATTTCTTAAGATTGAACAAAGAGAAATGAGACGATAGAGGTGAGCGAGCAGATCGACCGGGAGTGAGGTAGGAGATGGCTACTATTCATCCTTTTTTAGGTTTTATGTCTTGTCTTTTATAACAAAAATTAAGGTTTCTGGAAGAAGAAGTTAGCTGATTTTATCAATGGGCTTTTTTTTGTATTGGGTTCAAAAATGGGCCCAAGCTGAAATGGACCTCGTTTGGGTTGCTTACAGGTAAAAATGTTTCCCGTGCTCGTTCTCGGTACCCAAGCAAATACACAACCAGTTAAGCTAAGGAAAAATTCAATACACAAACATGAGAAAATTTCCGCGGACTATAGTTCGAACTGAGTACTCTTACAGTGTTTTAAATGCAAACATACAGTAAGAAGTAGTGATTTCATCTATTAAAATGGATCGTTAATATATAAAACATAATAAAATATAAAATAACATAATAATAAATACATGAAATATTGAAATAATGCTAATACAATGGTGATAAAATACAAGTGAGAAAATGAATTAGATATGTACGAAACTTAGATTGAATAAATAATTAATAGAACAAAATAAGAGGAAGCATAATCAAATAAGCAACAAAACGAAGTACGTAAATAGAAATAATAACAGTACATGCCACGTAAAATAATATAAATAACAATGAAATAATGATGATAAAATAAACGCTAAAGACAATTAAAAGTAGCAATAGATACGATAAAATAAATAATAAGTAACAAAATAAAAATAAAATATAACTAATAAATAGACTAATAAGCGATAATAAGATAAGTGAATAAAATGGAAGGGACGGGTTTAAAACCGTACTGTCGTTGGAAATTCATTTTTGAAGAATTGTGTTTTTCTTAAATGCTTTGAATAATGATTTAAGAATTTTGTCATGAAATGATGGTTTTATTTTGGCACGCATGTTAATACGTTTGGAAAGAAAGGCGACAACCCCTCTATTTTATTTATTATTTGAAATCTGCTTTATGGGGTGAGAATTTTTGGTGTCTACAGATGGCTCCCCATGATTCAATCCTGCAAGCCCTTGCAGAAGTGGATCAAGGTTGACGGGGCGCCAAAAATTCTCATTGCGGTTTATGACTCGTTCTTATGGGTACGGGTGTAATGGGACTTATGGCGGGCCACAACTAGACCTCTTGATATCTAGCTCTAGGACTTATGACGGGCCTAGAATGCGATTGAAAGTACGAGACTTATGACGAGCCTCAACTAGACCTTTTGATATCTAGCTATAAGACTTATGACAAGCTTATAATACTAACAATTAGATTGGTGGGGTGCACGAAGACTTATGATGAGCCTCAACTAGACCTCTTAACATCTAGCTATAGGACTTATGACGAGCCTATAATGCAAATTGAAAGTACGAGGGCTTATGAAGAGCCTCAAATAGACCTCTTGATATCTAGCTATAGGACTTATGACGAGCCTATAATATTAACAATAAGATTGATTTGGTGCATGAGGACTTATGACGAGTCCCAGCTAAACCTCTTGACATCTAGCTATTGGACTTATGACACGCCTATAATGCAATTGAAAGTACGAGGGCTTGTAACGAGCCTCAACTAGACCTCTTGATATCTAGTTATAAGACTTATGACGACCCTATAATACTAACAATTAGATTGATTTAGATGAACGAGGAATTATGACAAGCCTCACCTAAACCTCTTACTTTTAGCTCTAGGACTTATGGCGAGCCTATAATGCAATAGAAAGTACGAGGGCTTATGACGAGCCTCAACTAGACCTCTTGATATCTAGCTATATGACTTATGACGAGCCTATAATACTAACAATTAGATTGATTTGGGTGCACAAGGACTTATGACGAGCCTCAACTAAACCTCTTGACATATAGCTATAGGACTTATGACGAGCCTCTAATACAATTGAAAGTACGAGGGCTTATGACGAGCCTCAACTAACCTCTTGTATCTAGCTAGACGACTTATGACGCCCTATAATACTAACAATTATATTGATTTGGGGGCACGAGGACTTATTACGAGCCTCAACTAAACCACTTGACGTCTTGCTATAAGACTTATGACGAGCCTATAATGCAATTGAAAGTACGAGGGCTTATGACGATCCTCAACTAGTCCTCTTGATTTCTAGCTATAGACTTATGACGGGCCTATAATACTTTATGGATTTGTATGAAACTCTCTACTTTGAGTGATTGATTTGAGGATGATTCTGGTTGTGGATTAATTTGGGATTTGATGCTTTTTTGTTGCATTGGTGAGGGATATGATAGTCAAATATTTTTTGTTTATGTGGCCCTTGACTTTGTCGGTGTGGGACTTGTGTTTCAATTTTGTTTTTGACAGTTTCGCCCTATGTTCACTGTAGTTTCGGGATTTGGTAGGACTTTTGGCTCTAGAGTTTTGAGGTGGCTCCGGTATGGCTCCTGAGTCTTTGTTTTGGTTTTATTTTTGTAATTTTGTGGTGGGTCTTTTGAATGGATGATTTTTTGTGAATGAGTGACTTTGGGAACTCGGTGGTTTTGATATGGCCGAATGGCTTTGATATGATAAGATGGCTCCAATGTGATCGGATGGCTCCGGTACGATCATATGGCTCAGGTGTGGTGGGATGGCTCCGACATAATTCATGACCCCACTATGAGCAACGACTCTGGGATGGTTGGTGGTTTTTTATTTGTATTGATATTTTCGGGATGGTTGGTAGGTTTCAATTTAGCTTGGATTTCGAGTCGAGTGGTGGGTCGATGTGATTTGTGATTTGTATGTGATTGATGTATTCAGATGTGGTAGATAATTTCTTTTTGGTGATGAATGACTTCGGTGTGGCTCTGGGAGGGGTCATATTACAGTTTTCGGTTGACCTTGGGATGGCTCCATTGCCGATAGCGAGGAAAAGGGGAACTTTCGCCTGTGAGGTGGTCGCACCCTAGGCGGGCTGCATACGTACTCAGTTTTGTATTGAGATCAGACCATACGTAGTTCGAAACTCTATGGACAAGGCCTTGGTAAGGAAATGGCTTTTGTGTAGCCTTAGGGATGGTCTGAATGTCTGAGGATGGCACCCGCATGTGTAACACCCCTACCGCTAATCCCTTACTTACCGTCTAATCGTCCCAATTATCCTACTGCTCGCAGCGGAAATACTAATACTACGGTGGGTGATACAACGCCGCTAACCGCCCATACAGCTACCAAGGCTTAAACTACATACGGTAATAGTCTGATGTCTAGGAAATACCGAGCTACTATTAATACTCCCCAATACAAAATACTATCTACTTACAATGTTGGATTACCGAGTATCCAAAAGATTAATTACATCCCTTCCTTGAGTTTACAAAAATAATGAGTTTAACAACTACTCATTCTATTAATTCACAACACTTCCAATATCCAAAAGGGTGTACCCCATGGTACACCAGCTAATCAAAAGGGCCTATAGCCATGTACAACTTGGTACACCATTCATAATCCATTAATTACACAAAAAAGAAATCATCTTGATCTCATCAAAATTTTCACCCTTCACGAGCACCTGTAAAATTAAAAATAGTGCCCCAAGGGGCTCAACAAAACGTTGCATATAAACTTCGCATATCGCGCGCTAACTAGGGTACGCCGACTAATTGGTCGACTATACATGTAGTTTTTTTACATGCATACATGCTAGTACATATCAATACATTCATACAAAATACAATACACACAACCGAAGGCAATACAGCCAAACAGTAATACAATAACATACATAATACTTACTTCTTCAATGGTTAGCCAGTTACCCATCCGGGTTAACGGATGTTCTTTACTCTTTTACTCGGTACACATTACTTACACAATCATACTCATAAAATACTTACTTAATTTCCATACTTACCTTCTTACTCTTACTTACTTACTTATACTCATGTTAAGTCGGTATGACCTCCGGGCAGGGACTACACCATCCCACCACCGGCTTTAGGGTGGCTCATTAATCCAGGATGCTACCCATTTAAGGGGTTTGGTCTGTGGAAAAGATTAAAGCCAGGATTTGGATCCAACCTCTTGTTCTCCTCCTCCTCACGCGTGGCCGAAACTATATCGGACTTTACTCATTCCAATTTACCAATTTCTTATGTTAGAATGGTTAGCTTGTTAGAATTAGTTAGAAGTCCTATACTACATTACTTAGCCAACACAACACACAACAAGCCACACACACTTCATTATCATCTATACATTTCATGAATTATAAAAACTATAGTTTAAAATAATATTCAACAAAGAACAATATCATATAAGCACAAGTAAGTGCAATAAATCTGATTGCGTGTTTTATCTTATTTAGGTGATCAATTAGCACAAACACACAAATAGAGTAGCCAAGGTAGCATACAGGGCATGAGAAGTTCATACCGTTCACCGTTGACTTGAACTCACCGACTTCCCTTCGGTGTTCGACTATTCGAATCCTATCACATACATGCAATCGAGCGATTAATTAACTATAATTAACTTAACTCATTTTATCTTTTATGTTTCCCGACTTACAATTACAATGTCTTTACAATTCATAGACTTACACATTATTTACTTACTCTTTATTACTTTTAAAACTTGTTTACACTCTTAATGACCATTAAACATCATTAATCAAGTATTAATTATCTTATACTATCATTACCATTCATTACCTTTCCTTAAAAGCCACATTTTAAATTAATTTTTAAAGTTTTAGGTTGGTCCGGGACCTTGTCCGAGTCTTAAGTCCCGGACCACCCTGTGGTCTGTACTCTCGGGTGATTTTATTACATGGTTCGGGTGCTTGTACAGGGGTCAAGTCCCGACCAGAACGGGCATAGAATTCCGAACATATTTAATGGGTGGTCCGGGTCTTGTACATGGGACCAAGTCCCGGACCAATGTTGCAGCTTACTCTCGAACAAAATTATGAGTGGTCCAGGACATGAACATGGGACTAAGTCCCTGACCAATGTTGCAATGGAACTCTCGGCCTGAATTTCAGCATGGTAGGTCTTTAGCATGGGACCAAGTCTCGGACGTGCTGCTGTTTCCTACAGAATTGCAAATTTCTTCATCTGTTACATTCCATACTTTTCCCAATTAATTCCCCATTGTTTCTACACTTAATCCCACATGTTTAAACACCTAATTAGCTTCTAAACATCTCTAAATTCATTACTAACTTATACTTCTTTCCATACTAATTCACACACATTGTTTTCCTAATTCCATTTCAGCACTTACATTATTTCTTCCTAGTCTTGTTATTCTACAAATTTTGGTTCTCTCTTCTACCATCCATGGTTTCCCTTCCTATTGTCATTTCTAAGGCTTGTAATATTATCTTTCACTTCTACCCTACCCACTACTTAGCTACTTTTCAAAACTGTTTTAAAGTGTTTTTCTACTTGTTTCTAACTCTTAAGTGTTCTAGTTTCCTAGGTAAAATTTGACATAGTATCCCTTAAATTTTAACATTCTCACCACATGTTTTTTCTCACACAATGGTACTTATATCACCTGTTTATTAACAACACTAATACACAATTCTCCAACAAAAATACTAGGCATTAATCACCCATTTAATTCCTGCACACAACATCTATTTTCTCTAGGTTTATACAAGCTTCTAAGTGTCTTTTGAAGCTTTAAAACAGTTTGGTTCTCTTCTACATTATACCACTACTCAACCTATGTACACTACTCATTTCAAGTCTTTAAAAATCTGTTACATAAAGCATTACAAAAACTACATATGGTGAGTGCAATTTACCTTGTTCTTTCTAGTTTCTCTTTCTTTCTTCTTTCCTTCTTCCTTCCTTTCCTTTCCTCTCTTCTTGACAAACCGGTTATGGAGGTTCAATGTTCTAATGATACAACCCATTGATATACAAACATTCTAAGTTAAAACTAACCCTTGAATCATCCTAGGGTTTAAAGTATGTTTTTAAGGTTTAGAAAGGGCCTTACCTTGCAAGGGTGTAGATGGAGTTTAGAACAGCAACAAGAGCAAGATTTCAACTCCAAAGTGAAGCCAAAATCGGCTGGGAAACAAGGAATAAGAAGCACCAAACTTAGAAATCTCTATTTTGCAAATAAGAGCTAAAAATGCTAGTTTTTCGAATTTCTTTTTACCTTAGACCAACAAGGTGAAAAAGGAGCTTCTAATGGTGTTCTTCATCTTCAAAAACAAGAACACCCATGGAGACTAAAATGGGTATTTTTTGGATTTGGAAAAGAGGGGAATGATCTCCTGATGAGAGGATTTCAATGGTACCAATTTTGTAATTTTTGGTGGAGGTTTGAGTGCTCAACAAGAGGAGAGAAGTAGTGGCTAGTTTGTTTTGCTAAAATTTGCATTGTAGGAGATTCTTGGAGAAGAAGATAAATCAGAAGGGGGGAGTGATACGGAGGAGTTGTGAGTGAGGGTAGGAGAGAGAGAGCAAAAGTAAGGTAAGTGTACTTTTCTTGCTTTTTACTTTTCTTCTTTGACTTTTGTAAATAAGGAACAATTAAGAGAGTGAGGAGGGGGAGCTGGCCGGTCACACCACTCCCTCACAGAGGTTTTAAAATTTTTATTTCTAATAGTGGACATATTAGTTTAGTTTATTTACACTTACACCCCACAACTTCCCGTTTTTTTTTTCAATTTTTACTATTTTATCGTTTAATTTATTTTATTGGATCTAGACATTCATTAATGTTTATTAATGACTATTTGGATGACCAAAATTATTACGAGTCTATTTGACCACTTAAAGTCGTGTTTTCCCGGTTTCCTCAAAAAAACACTTTAAGGTTCGTTTGTGTTTTTAATCCGTTTTAAGGATCCATTTTCTTCGGGATTTGTTCCCTCGTGATTATTTAGGCATAATTAAGCTGCTAAAACCTTCATTAGCCTAATTAATCACTATTTCTAATTTCAGGGTACTTCAGCATGGCTCTAGTTTGGTTGTGGATATGGCTTGATGAGGCTAAGCATGACGCTGGATGGCTCCGGGATTGTCTTCTTATGGCTTCGGATGGCTTTAGTTTGGTTTGATGTAGCTTGAGGATAGCCCAGGATGTCTCCGAGATGGTTCGATGTAGCTTGATAATGGCCTGGGATGGCTCCGAGATGGTTCGACGTAGCTTGATGATGGCCTGGGATGGCTTCAGTTGACATCTTTTGATCAAACTTATGCTTCAATAACTACAACTGAAGTCAACTTTCACCGAGACAAGGCAGAGTTCTTATCGGTCGGATGCTAATGATGAACTGGTTATGATGCATGTAGATAATAGATGCTAGGTACGATGCAAAATGCATATGCAGTTTTTTGGAGAGAAGGTACGGTCCTATCTCCAATACTACGGGGTTTACGAGTATAAGACATCTTTGGGTCAATCTTGAGTGATCGATGAACTGGATTGTGTGAATCATTTTCCTCTCATGGAGGGATGGGGGTTAATCTCTCATAAGTGTGGTCGTGTGTGTTGATGGTGTGAAGATACTTTTAATGCTCAGAGTAGTATTTTCCTTATAATCTCTTTTCAAGGTGTTAGACCTTCCGATCCTCACAAGTTCCTCACCTGTAATGGGTTAGCTGTTTATGATTTTGGTGCTTAGATCAAAGAGTCACTCACACTCAGAAGACCTTGTGGGTAAGGTCGCACTCATCAGCTCATGGTCCCTTTGGTATGACGGGACATGTTGATAATAAGTATGAAGTTTATGATTCATGTTTCAAATCCGATACTTTCAGTCAACACTTATCAACTAACGAGTCAGGGGTTTTTTATTGGGTTATAACGGGTCTGAGAGGTATGATGTATGTCACACGGGACTGAAGGATTTGTTTGGGAGTTGTGGAGCGTTTGTGTAGTAGAGGATATGTTTCACCTTTGCCATGAGTGGAATGATTAGACAGGGTTTTGATAACCTTTTATTGGGTTTTACGAGACATCATTAGTCCTTTGGATTTGGATTTCTCCTTCTTGCCTCTTCTGGTGTATGGTTTGAACTTTCTTCTCATTTTTTTTTGAAATCGCATTTGGCTCATCAACTTTCTCAAGCATTATCTGCTTTGTATTTTGGCTTTCAGCTTTGGAATTGCATTGACTGATCGATCTTCTTGAACATTTTGGTGTTCTTTTTTGGTGTTTGACTTTGGAGTTGCATTGATCATTGATTTCTTCAAACATTTTGTTTGTTGTTTTTGGGAAAGATGGTGAGGGAGAGACCATGGATTCGGCTCCTACGAGATCATCTATTGCGAGGGTGAGTAAGTATATGTGTGGTGGCATGTTGTGGACTTTTGTTTTTTGTAGAAAAGTTTTTAATGAAAGGCTCGGAGGGGCTCACTAAGGATTATGTAAATGGAAGTCAAAGCTTTTTGGTTTTGTGGAGATTTATTTCTAAGTGACTCGTCATTCTCATTAGTCAATGATTGTTTTCTTACTATTATCGGATCTTTGCATGAATCACAATTCATGTCTTGCTATCGACGTTGATCTTACTCTAAATTATGCCTCTCCATGTAATGAAGGAATGCACATGTTGCTTGTGGTTTTACCTCGATTGGCTCTCTCCACCTTTCCTTGTCACTCAATGGATTGTCCAAAATGCTCACTTGAAATTCAAGAGAAAATACCGCTCTTCGCACACTACTCACTTGATTTGTGGTGCTGATTTTGATGAGACCCTTATGTTCATTGATGGGTCGAAAGTATAGTGGTTCACGCATCCTGTTCAATCAATCTCTCAGGATTTCCCCGAAGATGTGATTTCGATATGGGAGTATGTAAATGCGATTATCTACCATGCAATGTATTGTGGTAATATGGAAACTATGGATAGGATGTAAGAAATGCTGAAAATGATGAATGAAGATGGTTGAATGAATGTTTTTTTTGTGTTTGTTTTGTTTTTGGATGCAATGCATGAGTGGTAAGGTTATGACTAGTCTCGCTTGAGTCGTTTCTAGTTGATGGTCTATGAAGCTCATCCCGTCATTTTTGGCTCTGATGATAGTCTTGGTTGTTGGGTCTAATGTGACACAAGTTGTTTCGGAATGATGTTCGACTAGCAGTTGGCTTCTGGGGTACAGACTTTTAGGGAGTGACAACTCCCGTATTGTGGCCTCACGATATGATGAGGGATGTTTCATTTCATTGGGTTGAAGTTTAGTGTGTGGAAAGGCTACAATGCAACGCATGATTGTGTAAATTTAGAGGTGGACAGGACTCGTGAATCATTGATGGATTTGAGATGACTGGAAGTGCAAGCGAGTTTTTTTGTCATGAATGCAATGCATGTGTTTTTCTTCGTGCTCGGTTGCATTTGTTGGTGTTGTATATTTAGGGGATGCCTTTTGTAGATACCGTGAATTTGTACCTCATAAAGCAAGGTTGATGAATGACATATAACTGTGAGGGGTCGCTCCTTATTCGTTCTTTTCAACATACATGCATGCCAAAAGAAACCATGTTTGGAAAAACAATTTTGAAAACGTGTGTTTTCAAAGTGGTGGATTTTCTCGATATGAATTTTGACGCTCGGTCATTCACAAATAAAATAGGGAGTGGGGAACCCTATACATATTGATCCAAATAAACTCGATGGGAATGTATAAACCTATACATGTAATCTATTCATAAATGGACAATAGAGAAGAGAATCGCATGGGAAAACCTATATATCATCAATTCTAAAAAGTCATTAAAGGGGGAATTTTGAGCTGAACTTCTTCTGAACTCTTCTGGTATGTCTTCGGGCTTCTGACTAACTACTCACGCTCGGACTCCTGGTTGGCTGCTGGTTCGTCTTTGGGCTCTTGACCGGCTGCTAGCTTGTTTTCAGGCTTTTACAGCGAAGTGGTACTATTATCAAGCAACACAAGCTGGTATTCCTCTGATTCTTTACATTTGGACTAGACGTTTGTTTGGATGTGGGCGGTCTTTATGTGTTTTGATTTGTTTCATGGGTTTGTGTTCTTCTGATTTCTGACATTCCTTAACTTAGATGACTGTTGATAGTTCACGTTGTTGGACTAGGGTTGATGCACCTCTAACTTATGGCTCGAACCACATTATCAATCTTTATGTGCTCCACATGCCACGACGAGGAAAATGGGGGGCGTTTTTTGAGAAAGCAGAAGTGAATGATCGAGCATAAAATCCTTGTGAAAACCAACACTTTGATGAAAACATGAAATGACTAGTTCGCTCCACGGTAATGACCACTGCTCTTGAAGGTGGGTTGAGCTTCAAAAATAGCGGGTCACAACATAGGGACTAAGTAATTTATTTTCAAATACGTTTGTGAAAATCTACTTTGAAAACTATTTTCGAATAGTATTTGAAATAATGTTGGTGAAAGCTATTGCTTGAAATTCGTTTGTAGAAAGTATGTTTTTGAAATCTACATTTGAAAATCGTTTTGGAAATAATATTTAGTGAAATAATGTTTTAAAAGATGAAGTGACAGGTTGTAAAACCCCAAATGTTTATGAGCAAAATTAAGGTGGGACCCTAAATTGAACGATCTCGTAAAACAGCTTTAAGAAATATGCAAAAGAGAATTCCGAACGTTTTAAAACAGATTGGTTTCAAAAAGTGGTTTACACACATATAGCATAAAGTAAATCGTGGCTATGTTTGATGTGGGGATGTAAGTGTTAATGTTGAGATAATCATTTTCCAGGTCAATTATGATTCCATATCACCGGGGGAGCCATCGTCCCTTATGTTCGAAAGGTCAAGTCACCTGAGATGATGGGGAAACATACACCACGGCCAGTGATGATCCGACAACACGCTCACTTTTTGGGATACTTGGGGAAGTACTGCATGGGAACGGGTCTCCCCTCGTCTGCACGATAAGATGTGTCTAAAGTCCAAATTATTCATTGACTACGCTATATTATGTATGGGTATCCGTAAATACAAGATCCTCTATGAATTTGTAGCGTGACATTGGGCTTTAAAGACACCCGTGGTGCAGAGGATACATAGAGAACTGAACCCATGCAGTCTTCAGGGTAAGATAAAAGGGTGGTCGGACAGTCGTCATACAAGGGGGTGACTACCCATAAAACCCATCCTAGACACCGGGTTAGGTAGCTGGACACTGAAGGCTCAGAGCTCACTATTTGCCGGCTTCTGACTCGGATAATGGAGGATATATTTGGATCATGGTTATCAAGGCGTAGGTCGATAACCGTCTCACCCCGTGGGTATAACCATTCAAATGAATGACCCAACTCATGAGGAATCAATCGTGGCATGATTGGCATCCCGTGACTAGTGGATATAAGGGGTGACATAGAGGAATGCATGTCTTAAGGTACCCAGTGCACCCCACAAACCGCAATAACAATATGAAAGTAGTAAATAAAGAGATGACATTTGCATCAACCTATTTACTAAATGTTTGTCTTAAGAGTGATAATTCCAATTCGATTGTTTATTAACCTAAAGGCAAGTTAGCTTTATTCAATCCTAAGTGTCTCTTTCTAATCATGAGCTAAATAATTAACCCAATTTTTGTCATGTTTGTTGAGGATCTATCAAGTCCTAACTATCCTCATCAGATACACACTCTAAGTGTGGAATAGAATAATCCCAAAGGCTTTGAAATGAATCTCTTGAAGGTTTTGAAAGAAGTGGGGAAGTCCCGACAATTTTGAACGGAGTTCAGTCTTCCTTGAGTTTGAGAAAAACTTACTCAAGTTTTCCCCAACAGAGTCCACAGTAGTGTGGAGGGTGATTTTTCGGTATGAGGGGTCTATCTAGATATGGTCTGATTGAGAAGTCCAGGTCCTAGAAAATGCCATTCTGTGGAGGGTGAAAACCCGTTATACATGGCAACCCTCAAACCTACTAAATCGTCCATCTTTCCCAGAAAGCATAAGGGAGAGTGCAAGTGTGCACTACACTCGCTCTCACTGGGCTCCACGCGGACTTATGTCCTAAAGGTGAAAATTGACAAGAGTCGCCACCTAGTTTGACCTAAGGAACTAGGAAGGGAGAGGAAGGGTTCTAAGAACCATTAATTGACTCTGATGATTTGTTGCCTATAGATAGGACTTATCTAATCATACTAGAGATTATGTGGGTTCACACTAGGTTACACCCCTCGGAAGCTGCAATGACCATGACCTTGGATTGGTGTCCGAGGAAACCTCGGTCTCCAATTGTCGAATTACCTTCTTTCAAAACTTTTTTAGAGAGATTCATATAAAAACCAATGATAGGATTAGGACAGAAGGAGAGAAAATGAGTGATTGAGGCAAGCGTTTCTGCCAAGCTAGCGCCAAGAAGAAGAATTGATGAATTCGAATAAGTATAGAATGAAAGATTAGGAGTCTGATTTGAGAGTTGAAGAAGTCGAGGGTTTAGGGGAGTCGGAGGGGATTTGAATGTTTGGTAGATATGAATATCACCTTAGAGTTGGGAAAGGGGTTTTTTAGATTGGAATGGGGTCGTACCCTAGATGGGTTGCCTACGTACTCAACTCCTTATTGAGATCAGACCTTACGTAGTTCACGATTTTGGGTTTTTCAGATATTTTTGGGATGTTTGAAGTTTTGGGTTTGAAAGATTAGTCTGTGAGACACTCGGGTCTATGAGACGTTTGAAATCTTAAAATGGTGGAGAGATTGAAGCGTTTGAGTCTATGAGGCACTCAGGCCTGTGAGACTTTAGAAGTTTAGAAGAAATAAGAATTCGGGAGATGATTCGAGTTTAAGGTGAGTTGGAGTTTGAATGATGATTTGAGTATGAGGCAATTGGAATTTGGGAGAGATCTCGGGTTTCTTAGGTTCGAGGTTGGAAAATGGTTGAAGGAAAATCATTTTGTTGTGAAATAGCGGGTGATCCCGAGGGAATACCCTACGTACCCCCTCGAGTGCGACACTTAATTAATGGTAAGTGTCTGGGCTCGAAAGATGGGCAATATATTTATGTCGAACACTAGGGTTTAGAGAGAGACACCATGAATAGGATGCTCTTGGTCAAACCCTAATAACGTCTCTAACTCCCAGGTTTTAAAACATAGAAAACCAAAAACATTGAAATCGAGTAGAAGGGAGTTAAATGATTCTGAAATCCCGGCTGCAACTAGGAAGACAGTCACATCCCTAGCACCCCGTATCATAAAAATCTAGAGGTAATTGGGGGAGGTATATCACCCTAATGCCCCGCCTAAGGAAATCTAGACCGCGACAAGGGATATGATGACCCCAGTGCCCCGCCTCAGATTTTTAATTGGAAAGTGAGACAAGTGATGTTTAACTAGAAGGAAATTGTTTTGAAAGCGTCAGACATTTCCTGTTCCCCGAAAACAGTTTATTTTTTAGTTTGAAAACCGAGTTGAAAAACTTTTAAAATTGTTTAGAATTCTTGGTGAAGAAACACTGATTTTGAGAAAGATTCTTAGGAGAGAACTCTGTATATGTGAGAAGAACTTTCTGCGTTTGAGAAGAGTTTTTTGTGTTGTGAGAATAGTTTTTCCTTTAAAATCCCACAAAATGATTTCTTTGAAAACTTGATGAAACTTGAAGAAAATAATTGTTTGAAGAAAATGATTGTTTGAAATTTGAGAAATGAAATTTTTATGATTTTGAATTAAAGTTGAATAATGAGGAATGTTTTTGGAATTTACAAGTTGAGTTTGAATTGGATAAAATGAAATTGGGTTTGTATGAATGGAATTGGGTTAGAATTGAATTTGGGTTGGGGTTCGAAAAGGGGAGGGTCAAAGTTAGATTGAGTCAAAGTTGGTTAGTCAAAGTAGGGTCAATCAAGGTTGGTCCGAGTCAAAGTCAAAGTTCAATCTGGTCAAAGTTGGATCAAGTCAAAGTCAAAGTTCAAGTTGGTCAAAGTTGGACCAAGTCAAAGTTGAGTCAAATTCAAAGTTCGGGTTGGTTAAGGTTGGACCAGGTTAAGGTTAGGTCAAGGTCAAAGTTGAGGTCAAAATTGGGCTCATGGGCCGAAATGGGCTTTAAGGCCTTATTTGGGTTTTTGGGCCTTGTTTGGAGTTTTGGGACGAATTGGGCCTTGTTTGAGGTTTTGGGTCAATCTAGGCCGATGTTGGGCTTTCGGGCCAAGTTCGGGTATTTGAGCCGAATTGGGCCTTATTGGGGTTTCAGGTCAAATTGGGCCGATGTTGGGCTTTCGGGCAATATTGGGCCTTGTTTGGATTTTTGGGCCAAATTGGGCCTTGTTTGAGTTTTTGGGCCGAATTGGGCCTTGAAAATTGAGCCAGATTTGGACTTTTGATTTTGGGCTGTAGTGACTCTTTTATTTGTGGGCTGAAGTGGATTTTGGGATTGGGCCTTGAAGTGGCCTTTTGATTTGGGTTGAAGGGGGCTTTTGGGTTGTTTGGTTTTTTCTTGGGCTTGAATGAATTTGTGGATCTTACAGTGTATTTGAAATCTCTTTGGAAATTATTGATTTGATTTTGTACATAGTAATGAAGACATTAAGAGACAATTTTGGATTTGAAGGTGGAAGGATGAGAAGATGAGATGTTGGTAACAATTTTGAACTAGGAAATCTTATGGCTTAAGACTTATGATGAGATTATTATTTACAAAAATATGTACTATATGAGTGTTTTAGGGTTTAGGGTGCCACCTTGACAAAGAAGGACACATAACCCACTAAGTGTCAAGGGACACCCACTATCCTAATGGCTAGGACCTAAAGGATAATTTCTAGGGCTTGAAAACGAGATTAACAATTTGCAATGAAAGATAAAGGTAAGACAATGTATGTACATTCAAGAAATAAAACAGGAAAATCAGCAAGGTAGATAACAATTCAAAATTGATGGAGATTGTCACATGAACTAATGAGATTCACTTCTGTTCAATTGCCTTTTTAAGGGTCAAAATGAGGATTCAAACCTAAAGGAAAGGGGGAAAAAGGATCAACACCCAATGTCAATGATGTCAAAAGTGAATCAAAACTAAACCGAGCTGCAAACTTATTTCTTTTTTCACCATTTAATGTTTTCGACACTTCATTTTCTAACCAAGGATAAAGATTGAATAGAAACTAAGTAGGTTAAGCTAAAAGAGTAACAAAATGCTAGCAGTTTCATAAACAGATAATTGATGAAGTTTGGTTTAAAATGATCAATTAGTACAGTGAGATTACTAGATGGAAGGTGACATTATTTGGTAACTCAAATTATTCCCTTCTTTTTTTTGTAATTGTCGTTTTCACTTAGAAACAAGGAGCCATGAGGCAAAACACTTTAAATCGAAAGTCATGAAGCCTTAATCCGTGGTTACTAATCCGATCTTATCAACTCTACTAATCAAGAATTATGGCCAAGTCACAAACAATAAGTTAATTTAACCAGCCTCTTTTTTAAGTCATTAGCCTAACCTTGGAATTCGAGGTACGTACTGAGTAAACCAAACACTTCCTTTCGCCAGCAATTCACAACTCAGATGACAGTGAATACATACGCCTATGTCGCTTTTCAAGAGTTTAACACCAAGACCTCGAAATTGAAAGTCGGAATCATAGAGAAATTATTACATCAAAATATTCAGTCAATGTCATTCTACAGAGAAGATGATAACAATGAATCATCAAGCCAAGCTACAGAGAAGGAGGAACATGCGCATCAAAGCCAAAACAAAATCAGAAGCTTATTTGGATTAAGAAGAAATACCACGAATGGAGCGAGAGTCTTCCTGAAAAAAAAAAACAAACAAGAGATCTAGACACCAAAAATAGTTAACGACAAAGATAAACACTGAACAGAGGAGAAATAATCGAAGAATACAAAGAGAGGAAACCCTACAATTCCTGGCTCGACAATACAAGGAGAGGAGTGAACTTAGCCTGGCATATCGGTAACGTCAGGTTTTCTCCTATACTGATATCCGGTCTTCCTACGGAGAAGTGGTTAGACCTCGTCGTGCACAAGCTTTTCATGATTTTTTAAGGATCCACTAACCCATTGTGAGTTTTGTGTCGCTCAAACCAAATGAGATCCGAAAACGAACAGAAGAAAATGAGAAAACGGGGTGAAACTAAAAAAATTGAGAAGAAAAGACTGGGAAATGTAACACCCGACACTGGTGTCGGACATTCTCCGGCGAGGTCGTTTGTATGCCATCTCCCTTTTACCGGGTTCATTTGGCCAACGTGAATTGTACAAAAAAGAAATCTAGGAAAAAGAGAAGAAATAATCAAAATCAAGTTGGTTGGCGGAGAACAACATGAACTTACTCTGCTTGAGAGGTTAGAGACCGAATTTGCAAGGTGGTAGTCATCAATAATTGAACAATGGGATTTGTGGTGATTTTCTCGGTGGAAGCAAGTCTCCATGGTGGATTTTTTTCTGGTATTTCGAACATTGCTAAAAAACTGGTAGGAGTGTGATAATGCATGAGGGTGAGTCTCTGGTGAAGATGACCGGGTGGTTTCTAAAAGGTTTGGCGTTTTTCTTGGTTCTGGGTTTTCAGGGTCTGATTGTCGATCTTGAAATCTACAGGGAGGGATCGTAGGAAGCGGTGACTTGCATTAGGAAGTTGGAAGCGTTTTTGTTCTTCGGTTATGAAAGATGAAGAAAGGAATAGTGGGCAGAGGAAGAATGGAGGTGTTGGAGGTGGGTGGAGAAGACGGTGAAGGTTTAGGGTTTTCGATTTCTTAAGATTGAACAGAGAGAAGTGAGAGGATAGAGGTGAGCGAGCAGATCGACCGGGAGTGAGGTGGGAGATGGCTACTATTCATCCTTTTTTAGGGTTTATGTCTTGTCTTTTATAACAAAAATTAGGGTTTCTGGAATCAGATAGCTGATTTTATCAATGGGCTTTTTTTTTGTATTGGTTTCAAAAATGGACCGCGTTTGGGTTGCTTACAGGCAAAAATGTTTACCGTGCTGGTTCTCGGTACCCAAGCAAATACACAACAAGTTAAGCTAAGGAAAATTCAATACACAAACATGAGAAAAATTACTCGGACTATAGTTCGTACTGAGTACTCTTACAAAAACGCTAGCATTTTAAATGCAAACATACAGTAAGAAGCAAGATTTCATCTATTAAAATGTATCGTTAATATATAAAACATAATAAAATATAAAATAACATAATAATAAATACATGAAATAGTGAAATAATGCTAATACAATGGTGATAAAATACAAGTGAGAAAATGAATTAGATATGTACGAAAATTAGATTGAATAAATAAGTAATAGACCAAAATAAGAGGAAGCTTAATCAAATAAGCAATAAAACGAAGTACGTAAATAGAAATAATAACAGTACATGCCACGTAAAATAATATAAATAACAATGAAATAATGATGATAAAATAAAAAGTAAACGCCAGAATACAATTAAAAGTAGCAATAGATACGATAAAATAAATAATAAGTAACAAAATAAAAATAAAAGATATCTGAATAAATAGACAAATATGCGATAACAAGATAAGTGAATAAAACAGAAGGGACGGGTTTAAAACCGTACTGTTGTTGGAAATTCATTTTCGAAGAATTGTGTTTTTGCTTAAATGCTTTGAAAAATGATTTAAGAATTTTGTCATGAAATGATGGTTTCATTTTGGCACGCACGTTAATACGTATTGGAAAGAAAGGCGACAACCCCTCTTATTTTATTTATTATTCAAAATCTTCTTTATGGGGTGAGACTTTTTGGTGTCTACAGATGGCTCCCCTTGATTCAATTCTGCAAGCCCTTGCAGATGTGGATCAAGGTTGACGGGGCGCCAAAATTCTCATTGTGGTTTGTGAGTCGTTCTTATGGGTACGGGTGCATGGGGACTTATGATGGGCCCCAACTAGACCTCTTGATATCTAGCTCTAGGACTTATGGCGGGCCTAGAATGCGATTGAAAGTTCGAGGACTTATGACGAGCCTAAAATACTAACAATTAGATTGGTGGGGTGCACGAAGACTTATGACGAGCCTCAACTAGACCTCTTGACATCTAGCTATAGGACTTATATAGGACGAGCCTATAATGCAAATTGAAAGTACGAGGGCTTATGACGAGCCTCAACTAGACCTCTTGATATCTAGCTACATGACTTATGACGAGCCTATAATACTAAAAATTAGATTGATTTGGGAGCACGAGGACTTATGACGAGCCTCAGCTAAACCTCTTGACGTCTAGCTATAGGACTTATGACAAGCCTATAATGCAATTGAAAGTACGAGGGTTTATGACAAGCCTCAACTAGACCTCTTGATATCTAGCTATAGGACTTATGACGAGCCTATAATACTAATAATTAGATTGATTTGGGTGCACGAGGACTTATGATGGGCCTCAACTAAATAACTTGACGTCTAGCTATTGGACTTATGACGAGCCTATAATGCAATTGAATGTGCGAGGGCTTATGACGAGCCTCAACTAGACCTTTTGATATCTAGCTATAGGACTTATGACGAGCCTATAATACTAACAATTAGATTGATTTGGGTGCATGAGGACTTATGACGAGCCTCAACTAAACCTCTTGATTTCTAGCTATAGGACTTATGACGAGCCTATAATGCAATTGAAAGTACGAGCGCTTTTGACGAGCCTCAACTAGACCTCTTGATATCTAGCTATAGGACTTATGACGGGCCTATAATACTTACAATTATATTGATTTGGGTGCACGGGGACTTATAACGAGGCTCAACTAAACCTCTTGACGTCTAGCTATAGGACTTATGACGAGCCTATAATGCAATTGAAAATACGAGGGCTTATGACGAGCCTCAACTAGACCTCTTGATATCTAGCTATAGGACTTATGACGAGCCTATAATACTAACAATTAAATTAATTTGGGTGCATGAGGACTTATGACGAGCCTCAGCTAAACCTCTTGACGTCTAGATATAGGACTTATGACGAGCCTATAATGCAATTGAAATTACGAGGGCTTATGACGAGCCTCAACTAGACCTCTTGATATCTAGCTATAGGACTTATGACGAGCCTATAATTCTAACAATTAGATTGATTTGGGTGCACGAGGACTTATGATGAGCCTCAACTAATCCTCTTGACAACTAGCTATAGGACTTTTGACGAGCCTATAATGCATTTGAAAGTACGAGGGCTGATGACGAGCCTCAATTAGACCTCTTGATATCTAGATATAGGACTTATGACGGGCCTATCAAACTAACAATTATAATGATTTGGGTGCACGAGGACTTATGACGAGCCTCAACTAAACCACTTGACGTCTAGCTATAGGACTTATGACGAGCCTATAATGCAATTGAAAGTACGAGGGCTTATGATGAGCCTCAACTAGACCTCTTGATATCTAGCTATAGGACTTATGACGGGGTTATAATACTTTATGGAGTTGTACGAAACTCTCTGCTTTGAGTGATTGATTTGAGGATGATTCTGGTTGTGGATTGATTTAGGATTTGATGCTTTTTTTTGTTGCATTGGTGAGGGATATGATAGTCAAATATTTTTTGTTGATGTGGTCCTTGACTTTGTCAGTGTGGGACTTGTGTTTCAATTTTGTTTTTGATAGTTAAATATTTATTGTTGATGTGGCCCTTGCACTGTAGTTTCGGGATTTGGTAGGACTTTTGGCTCTAGAGTTTTGAGGTGGCTCCGGTATGGCTCCTGAGTCTTTGTTTTGGTTTTATTTTTGTGATTATGTGGTGGGTCTTTTGGATGGATGGTTTTTTGTGAATGAGTGAAATACCCAAACCTAGATAAGGTGTTTAGATGATAAACTAAGATATAAGAAGGCTAAATAATTCCTTAGAAAAATTAGGAAACAATTTAAACCAAAGAAAACACAAGGAAACACCATAAGAGCAATTTAAGCAAAAATATGCTCTAAGCTTGGAGTAACTTGGGTTAGTACCCAAATATAATTCTTAGACCTTAGTAACATCCTAATGGTCATGATAAATCAATTACCAAAGAAAACCAAGCTCAAAAACAAGTTAAAACACAAATTATGCTTTAAGGACTCTCAAAGCACATTTTTGAAAAATTGTCTTAGAAAGGGGTTTTAAGTGGCTAAATGCCCATGATTACTCCTTAATCAACTTGTGTACTACTTATTATCACATTAGGAAGTCTAAATCAATGGGGAATAAAAAATTTCACAAATATGTGCACTAATTTGTGAATAGTAACCAAATAGTGCCTAGTTTTGTCTTTAGTCAACTAAGTTTAATTAAATGGTCAAACAAGACCATGACTAGCCTTAATTAATGAGAAGGCAGGTTTTCTAAGAGGATGAGTCACCACATGAGTAAGATAGTTTATAAAATAAGAGGGAAAAGTAGTAAAGGTACTATTTACCTTTTAGGAAACAAATATCTCTTTTATGCTACCTCTCTCCTCCTTTCTTCATTTCTTATTCTTCCCACCGATTTCTCCTGCTCTCTTTCTTCTTCATTCACGTAAGAAACAACTCCATGCTAGCCCCATCTTCATTTGCTTGCCAAACACTCATCTTAGCTCCAAAAGCAAAACAAAGTACATATTTCTCTTAGTTAGCTCAACCTCTTTCTTTCTATCCTTTCAAATCTCCAAGATCTTCAATTTGGTGCCAAGGTAAACCGCCATTAGAGGAGGAAATATAAGGTTGAGGAGTCCATTAGCTTCTCCATTATCTTAAGGTAAGGAAAATGTAAGAAAAACTAGGTTTCCATCCCCTTTTCTCCATTACCGAAAATTACACTCATGGGGCTCCATTTGTATGCCTTGTTCTAGCGTGTTTTCTATTCTCCAAGTGCTAGAGGAGGTCCTTCTTGATTCCAAGGTAAAACATTCAATTCAATACCTTAAAACACATTTTTAACCTATGTTTTATTCCTTAAGGTTAGTGTATTGTTTAGCACTCATTGGAGTCATTGGATATTGATTATAACATTGGCAAGGAGAAATAAATTAGTCACCGAGATTGTTCAAGGAAAAAGGCTAAGGAGGTAAGTTTGTGAAGCTTGTAAAAGAACAAGGTAAATGTCTTACCTTAAGGTGTTTTAATGCATTAAGGGATGGGATTTGGATGGATGATAAGTTTAGCTTAGAGTTTACAATGAGAAAGGGTTATAAAACTTAGGAGAAGGAACATTATTATATTGAGAACTTGTGACTAACGAGCAAATGAGAAAGGAGATAGTTAAACAATGTTAAGGTGAATTATAAGAACATTTATGTTGCAATGGGAGCCTTGTTGTGTGTATTTGCAAGACAAAGGCAATATATATTGTGGAAATTCAGTGTTCAAGATTTATGCATTTAAGGGCCTAAGAGCCAAGTCATTTAAGGGCCTAAGTGCCAAGCAATTTAAGTTTATGCACTATATTGTGATGTAGTGTAATTTGGATGTATATTGTGTGCTAAGATGGTGTATTGAGGATTTGAGTGTTCATAGTTGTTTAATGGTGAAAACCTAAGTGATTGGGTGTACGTAGTAATATACTAGGGAAGCTATGTCAAAATTTGGTGAAGAAACATGATGTTTAGGAAGTTCTAAAAAGATTTTATGACTAAGGAAGTGCTAGGAAACTTTAGGAGTTGTTTTGATGAAAAAGAGTGAGTTTAAGGTGTTTGTGAATTAGGATGACTTAGGTATACCAAGGAGGACCTAGGGGTTACAATGGTGAATTTTAGGCACCAAGACCGTGATAAAAGAAGTTAGGAAACTTGTGCAAAGTTTAATGGAAATGGAGTGTAAAACTTTGAAATGACTTAGGTGAGAACTAGTGTGGATGATTTGAGGATGGATAATGATGTGTATGGTGTGGTTAAATTCTTAAGTAGGGAGCATTTGGTTAGTTGAAATTCTAGGTGAATTGCATGTTGGAAATGTAGGAAAATAAATGCTAAGTGTTAGGAGTTTTTAGTAAGAATTGAGTAAATGGTTAAGAGGAGCTTTGGTGGGTGAGTTAATGAGTTTGGTGGATGTTTTAAGGTGAGTTTAAGTGCCTAAATGATGTTAGGACATATTAGGGAACTTGTGGAAGAGTTTGGGAGCAATTAGACAATTTTTGGGAATGTTCTGCATTGGACCGACCCAGGGGACCGACCCTGTCTGGGTCGGTCGAACCTTATTAACCAAGCCGATAAGTCTCTGGAATGGACCGACCCAGAGGGCCTTGGGTCGATCGGTCTGGCTTTGGGTCGGTCGGGCAAAATTTTAACGAACAATAAGTTTCTGTAATGGACCGACCCAGAGGGCTTTGGGTCGGTCGTGGGTCGGTCGGGAGAATTTAGAGAACGGGAAAAGTTACTGGAATGGACCGACCCAGGGGTTGGGTCGATCAGTGAGTCGGTCGACCCTTATGACTTAAAAAAAAAAGAAACTCTAAGAGTGTTAAGTGGTATTAATGGTACCCCATTAAGAGGGCAATGATGATTAGAAATATAAAGACCTAAGGGATTAAGTTAAGTATAAACTTAAACGTTTATGGTTGAGTTTGTAAGATTAAGTTGTAAAACTTAAGAGGTGTTAGGTGGGGATCAATGAGGGTTAAGCAAGTTAAATAAGTTAAGTAATGTGTAAGTGATTAATAATTTAAGTTGGATGAATATTTTAGGATTTGAAAGTTTGGAACCGGAGGAGAATTAAACAACCGGGACAACCGACGGTGAACGGTACAGTTTTCTTGTGACCTGCTTGCTAACGAGGTGTCCCTCGGCTTGTGTGCTATTTGTTTATGTGTGCCGACTAAACAAGATAAAGCATGCAACCGATTATATTGTACGTATTGTGTGTGTTGATTTACACTAACACAAGAGACTTGAGGTTAGTTGCTAACAAAGTTTAGTACAAATGGAATGAAATGAGGAATGATATTGTTTAACACTTGGTCATAAGATTTTCACTAGCTGGAACTTAAGGGGGGAGTGAGGAATCCGGGACTGACTCCGGTCATGCATGTTAAGGGAAGGGGGTCGGTATCTGAATCAGATCCGACCTCCGCTTAAGGACTTGTCTTCGGACTTGCTGCCTAGGGTCGAATGTCGGCTCAGCTACATTGGATTTCCAGTCCAAGGTAAAAGGCATTAAGATGGTGTGGTAGGATCACCTAAATCCTAAATTTTAAGATAAGTTGTTTATTCAACCAATGGAGTTAATAGCTCATTGGCTTGGGTTGCTTTTGACCCGACAAAGTAAACATTGAGATAAGATACAACCATTTCTATTTAAAGAACGGTTTGTATACTGAGATTAAGATAAGGATAAGACTGGGGTAAGTTAAGATGGACTAAGGATAAGTGGTATTGGAACCTGAGGAGTTTACTTACTAACTCACTTGTGAAGAGAACTCTTTAAGTCGTTCATTGTGTGCGAACTATGTTTGTTCATTTGTGGAATGTTGTTTTATTGCACTTCATATTATGATTGTGTATTTAATCAATCTCCATGTGAAATACCACAAACTTAGATATGGTGTTTAAATGATAAACTAAGATATAAGGAGGCTAAATAATGCCTTAGAAACATTAAGAAACATTTCTAATCAAAGAAATATAAGGAAACCCAAAAGAGCAGTTTAAGCAAAAACGTGCTCTAAGCTTGGAGAGACTTGGGAGAGTACCCAAATATTATTCTAAGACCTTAGTAATATCCTAATGGTCATTTTAAATCAATTACCAAAAAAAACCAAGCTTGAAAACAAGTTAAAACACAAAATGTGCTTTACGGAGTCTTAAAGCACATTTTTGAAAAATTGTCTTGTAAATGAGTTTTGAATGGCTAAATGTCCATCATTACTCTTTAATTAACATGTGTACTATATAGTATCACATTTGGAAGTCTATATCAATGGGAAATCAAAAATTTCACAACAATGTGCCTTGTTTTGTGAATAGTAAATTAATTAAGCTAGTTTATAACATAAGTCAATATAGTGAGATATTGGTCAACAAAGACTTAAGTACCCCTTGTTACTAATGGGGGCCGGTTTCTTATAAGGTGAGTCACCACCTTCATGACTCATTAAGCAAATAAAGACTTATAAAGCAAAAGTACTATTCACCTTTTAACATAAATATCACACTTTACTTACCTCTCTCCTCACTTCTTCATTCTCCTTTTTCCCACGGTTTCTTGCTCTCTCTCCCTTCTCCATTAACGTGAAGCATACCTCCATGCTAGCTTCATCTAGCCTTGCACACAACTCACTCATTTTAGCTCCAAAACCAAAACAAATTACATATTCTCCTTAGTTAGCTCAAGCTCTCTCTTTCTATCTTTTCAAAACTTCAAGAGCTTCATTTTGGTGCCAAGTCAAACCACCATTAGAGGAGGAAATTCAAGTTTGGAGACTCCATTGGCTTCTCCATTCTCTTAAGGTAAAGAAAGTGTAAGAAAATCTAGGTTTCCATCATTTTCTTCCTTGTCCGAAAATTTGCACTCAGGGACTCCATGTTTATGCCTTGTTCTAGCTTGTTTTCTACTCTTCAAAGGATTGAGGAGGTCCTTCTTGCTTCATATCCAAGCTTGTCTTGAGAAACCAAGGTAAAACAATCACCTTAATACCTTAAAGCACATTTTTAACCTAGGGTTTGTTCCTTAGGGTTAATGTATTATCTAGTACTCATTGGAGTCATTGGATATTGGTTAGAACATTGGCAAGGAGATATATATTGGTGACCGAGATTGAGCAAGAAAAACCTAAGGAAGAAAGCTTTTAAAGCTTGTAAAAGAACAAGGTAAATTACTTACCTTAAGGTGTTTTATTGTTTAAGGGATGGGATTTAGATATGTGATGAGTTTAGTGTAGAGTTACATTAGAAAGGGTTATATAAAACCTAGGAGAAACAATGACTATACTTGTGAACTTGTGACTAAAGAGCAAATGAGAAGAGATAGTTAAAAAATGTTGAGATGAATTATAAGAAGCATTTTATTTCAATGGGAGCCTTGTTGTGTGTATTCGCAGGTTAAGGCAAATATATGTGGAAATTCAGTGGTTAAGATTATTGTCATTTAAGGGCCTAAGTGCCAAGCATTTTAAGTTTAAGCACTATATGATGATGTGGTGTGTTTTGGTGTAAATTGTGTGTTAAGGTGTTGTGATGAGAATTTGGGTGATTTGGTTGTTTGATGGAGAAAAACCATGTGTTAGGATGTGCTATGTACTAGAGAACCCATGGCAAAATTTAAAGGAGAACTTAAGTGTTTAAGATATTCTAAGGGGATTTAATGACTAAGGAAGTACTAGGATGTTCTAGAGTTGTCTTGATGAAAAAGGGTGAGATTAAGGTGTTCTAATGACTTATAATGACTTAGGTATCACCATGAAGGATTTAGGAATCAAGAGAATGTATTTGAGTATTTAGGACTTAGGCAAATGTTGGTAAACAACTAGGAAGGAAATAATGTGTTGATGGATGGAAGTTTAAGCTTGTGAAGGAACTTTAAGTAAATGCATAAAAGAGTTTTAGATGGTGAAAGATGCTTGGGATGATGTTATAGTGGTGGGGAAACATTTGGCATAGTGGTTACATTAGGTATGAACCACCACCTAGAAACCTAGTGGAAAACATTACAAGTGTTAGCATTATTACAAGGAAAATGCATAATGACTAAGGTGGATCTTGGTGAATGATTTAATGTGTTTAGAGGAGGGCTTAAGGTGTATTTGAGGTGCCCAAATGAGGTTATAACATATTAGGATATATGAGGAGAAGTTTGGAGTTAAAAGAGAATTTAGAAACAAGGTTCTGGAGCCGACCGACCTTAGGACCGGACCTGCAAGGTCGGTCGAGCTCAAATTACACTACCGAGAAAGTTTCTGGAATCGACCGAACATAGGACCGGACTTACAAGTTCGGTCGGGCTTGTATTTTGTGAAGGAATTAAGTCTCTGGAATGGACCGACCTTGGGACCGGACTTGCAAGGTCGGTCATGCCAAGAATTTTGTACGGTAATAAGTCTCTGGAATCGACCGAACATGGGACCGGACTTGGCAAGTTCGGTCGAGCTCAAATTTCCCTCGGGGAAACTCTCGGGAATGGACCGACCTTGGGGACCGGACTTGCAAGGTCGGTCGGGGTAGAATTTTCAAACGGTAAAGTGTTCTGGAATGGACCGACCTTAGGTAAGGTCGGTCGGAAGTTCGGTCGAGCCTAAAAAAAAAAAAAATTTTGAATTCTAAGAATGGTAATAGGTAATAAGGTATACCTTTGGTAGGGTGGTAATGATTAGGACCCTAAGAACTTAAGGGATTAAGTTAAGTTAAGTATAAATTTTAATGTTTAAAGTTAAGTTTGTAAGCTAAGTGGCAAAGACTTGAGAGGTTTTGAATGGGAATCTTTAGGGACTAAGTGAGTTAAGTAAGGTGCAATTAACTAATGACCTAAAAATGAATGAATGTTTTAGGTTTGTGAATTGGGACCCCGAAGAAGGTTAATCAAACAACGATCGACGGTGAACGGTACAATCTTTCTTGTGACCTGCTTGCTAACGAGGTGTCCCTCGGCTTGTGTGCTATCTGTTTAATTGCTATGACTAAAACAAGATAAAGCATGCAACCGGTTATATTGTCTCGTTGGTGTGTTACAGTTACACTAATCCGCGAGACTTGAGATTGTTACTAACCAAGTTTAGTACTTACTGAGTTAAGAATAAGAGTTAAGTTTGGTGGTTGTTGGTTAATGCCCGTTAAGGCTTAGCTAGCACATGGTGATTAAGATTTCTACTAACTGGAACTTGAGTGAGGAAACCCGGGACCGATCTCCGGTCATGCATGCTAAGGAAAAAGGGGGACGGTATCTGAATCAGATCCGCCCTCCGCTTAAGGACTTGTCTTCGGACTTGTAGCCTAGGGCCGGTTGCCGGCTCAGCTACGCTGGACTCCCGTCCAGAGTAGGTGGCATTAAGATGGTGCGGTGGATCACCTAAATCCCAGGTTCGAATTAAGCTACAACCATTCCCTTCCAGGAACGGTTTGTATACTGAGAATAAGTTAGATTGAGATTAAGGTAAGGAACTGAGATTAAGGAAATGAGGACTAAGGAGGGGGTTACTAACCCACTTGATAAGGGAACGCTTGAGTCGTTCATTGTTTGTGAACTATATGTGTTCATCTGTGGTTATTGTTATTGCACTTCATATTATGCTTGTGTATGTAATCAATTTCCATGCTATCGACAATTAGTCGTCGTAGCCCCGTTAGCTTGGGGGCCATGAGAGGGTGTACCAGCATTCGTGCTGACCCCCTTGGGGGCTATTTTTACACTTGCAGGTAAGAGACCCATGAGGACGCACTACGAGAGTAGGAGCGGTTAGACTTAGGGTGGGATGTTTATTTTGAGTTCGGGTTGCGCCTGTGCACCCGACTGTTTATATTTAAACTGATGTAAGGTTGTGATTATGATTTAGCTACATGTACTCGGTTGGTTGTGGTATTTGGATGGTGATGCTTTTGGGTTGGACAGTTTTTTGGAAAGTGTTGTAATTTAAGGCCGGTATACTCTGTGATCAGACCGTGGCAAGGTCCAGGTGTTTATGATTTCCGCTGCGACATATTCGTTTAAGTGTTCAGTTTTGCGATAACCACGATTGGCTTTGGATGGGGTGTTACAAAAAGTGGTATCAGAGCGTAGTTACGCTCTGATCAAGAAAACCGGACATGAGTAACCACCGAGTTAGGATATAAGTTAAGGAATAAGTATGGGATAAGGGTGTGAGAAGTTAGAGTGAGTAGAGTCAGATGACCACTAATAAGTGTGGATCGTCTTTACCGTCTACGGACGTTATAAATTCACTAAACGAAACAGTGGTGAATACGAATCTAATGTGAGTTATGCTTGTTCAGATGGCAGGACGTCCTAGGGGAAGCCGAGGTCGCGGCCAGGGTGATGATGCTTCAGGAATACCTGGAGGGCAGACGATCGCAGAGATCGTAGCTGCCGCATTAGGGCATATGGGCTATCAGCCTGGTGTGGGTGCACCACCTCCACCGCCACAACCTAGGGAACCAAACTGGGTGAAGAGTCTTGCAGACTTCGACCCGCGCACTTTAAGGGGGAGACCGATCCCGCCAAGCTTGAGGCGTACATCTCCGAGCTGGAGACCGCCTTCGAGACCCTTGATGTCCCTGCTGGGATCAAGGTGCGTCTAGCTGCTTTCTATCTGAAGGGGGCGGCAGGCGATTGGTGGAAGCTGGTGAGGGCCGAGCATGTGGCCAATCCAGAGTTCGGCTGGGCAGTACACCGCCTTGCTACGAGCAAGTACTACCCCGCCCATGTCCAGACGAAGAAGCGCTTACAGTTGGATGCGCTTAAGCAGACATACAAGATGACAGTGGACGAGTATTACTCAGAGTTCACTGCCTTGCTCCGTCTTCTGCCAGGTCTTGGATATTCTGACCAGATCCTGGTGGACCGCTTCTATGGCGGGCTTAGCCATCGACTCCGCTACGGCATGGGGCCGACGAGTTACACTACCTTGCAGGTAATAAGAATGATTGAGATTTGAGTAAGTAATGAGTAAGATTTAGATTATGGAAGAATATAGAGTGACTAATACTATGGAAAAGCAGGAGTGCTATCATGCCGCTGCTAAGGTTGAGATAACCGTCCAGCTGAGGGACGAGGAGAATGCTAAGAGAAGAATGCTGGTAAGAGCTCAGAAGTCAAGGGCAAGGAGGGTACAAGAAACAAAAGTACCAGCCTCAGGCCCAGAAAAATCAAACCCAAAAGGGAAGGAGGAAAAGGAGAAGGCTCCGGAAGAGCCATTGAAGTTGACGTATGCTTATGCAGCTACACCCCTGCGCTCTAGGGCGCCAAAGGGTAAGGAATTGATATTGAATGAGTTAAGAAACAAATTAGTAACCGTTTGAGATATGAGAATTGACATTATGAATCATCAGGATCTGAGACTGAGAAGGGAGCCGGTGGTGGCTACCAGCGACGCTTCATCTGTAGGTGGTGTCACAAGGACCACCCCGGGCTCGACTGTAAAGGGAATAAGGTGGAGTGCAACTTTTGTGGAGTGTACGGACACCGGGCATATGAGTGTTACCGGAACCCTGCTAGCAGAGCCTATAGGCCCGACCAGGGGCAAGGGCAAGACCGATCAGGGAGCTGGATCTGACGGTCAGAGGAAGGTGCAGCAGCGGCGGACAAGAACCCAAGGGTGACCCAGAAGTCGGGACCCACACTACATATGGTGGACCGGGACGATGAGCCTGAACCCTCATCGAGGCCAGGTACCACTATAACCATTTAGTAATAAAATTACCTGCTTACCGCATTATCATGCATGTTTGGTGAATAAATGAGTTAAGTAAGAATGATGAGATTAGAACTTAAGTAAGATATAACCTACTACCACTTTAGGAAGATTCAACATCTGCTACCCAATACCATCTACACCTAACCCGGAGCACACCGACATCGAAACCATAGACTTTCCAACCGAACAATGTCAGGTTATCCGCCCAGGTATGACTTTATTAAGGGGATACCTGACACCCGAAGCACAAATAGCCATCATCAGAAGATGCAATCAACTAGGAATGGGACCGGGAGGTTTTTACACACCGGAGTACCCAGGGGGAGCAAGGATGAAATTAAAGATGATGAGCTTGGGCAAGGATTGGAATCCGTATGCCAAGAATTACCAAACCATGAGGGTGCAAGATGGAGTCTCACCACCGGGAATACCCGAAGAGTTCCATCCAGTTATTACACAAGTCGTGGAAATCGCTCAGCAGTTGGAAGCTGAACCGATTCCAGACATCCAGGCAGACATTTGCATTGTAAACTTCTACGAGAAGGATGGGAGACTGGGACTACACCAGGATAAGAGACAACGGAGTCTCTCGAAAGAGGGATACCCGTAGTGTCTTGGTCCATTGGGGATGATGCAGAGTTTTTATACGGCGAGCAGAAGCGTGCGGACCGTGCAGATAAGTTGGTACTTAAGTCAGGTGATGTGTTAATTATGGGAGGAGAATCAAGGATGTTATACCATGGGATTAAGAGAATCAAGCTGAATACAGCACCGTCAGCAGTAATCAATGCGACGCATATGAGACCAGGAAGATTAAACCTAACCTTTAGACAATATTAGCCATGTAATGTTAGAATGAGATGAGGAATGAGATGTAAGATTGAAGCACATGTTGTAAACAGGATGGTCATGAATAAAATAACAGTGTTGTTCATATAAATTGTTACGACTCTTGTTATACCATCAATACTCATGAAGCTTGTGAACACAATTAGGTTATGGACTCGGTACGGAAGGTGCACTGAGCATACTTACAGAGGCACAGGCCGACGCCAGCGGTACTATCCTCACCGGCACCTTTCCGATTAATGGGATTGAGGCATCAGTTCTCTTCGACTCAAGGGCCTCGCATACCTTTGTCTCGGCATCATTCGCGAGCAGGTTGGGGCTAGACGCTGATGAGCTACCCGACTTCACGGTTACGCTCCCGTCTAAGGAGAAGGTTCGTTGCACTCGTTATTACCGAGGAGCCACTGTCAGAATTAAGGGAGAAGACTTTCCAGTCAGTTTCATTGAGTTCAGTAAGCTAGGATTTGATGTTATCTTCGGGATGAACTGGTTGGAGCGGCACAAGGGACGTATCCTCTGCGCCGAGCATAGATTGCTGCTCAGGAGTCCGTCTGGGGTAACAATATCATACCGCCAGAGGCCCAGAGAGCCTTCGACTAAGATCATCACCGCCATGGCAATGTATAAAGAATTAAGGAGAAAGGAAGAAGTGTACCTCTGCTATGTACAGGACATAGAGAGAGACCCTGAGTTCGACCCCGACTTACCGGTAGTGTCGGAGTTCCCCGACTTATTTCCACGGGAACTGCCCGGCATGCCACCCACTCGGGAGGTAGAGTTCACCATCGAGCTGCTACCTGTACCGGACCGATAGCCAAGGCACCATACCGTATGGCTCCGGCAGAAATGACTGAGTTAAAAGAACAATTGAAAGATTGTTGGATAAGGGATTCATTAGACCAAGTGTGTCACCATGGGGAGCGCCAGTCCTCTTCGTGAAGAAGAAGGATGGTAGTCTCCGCCTCTGCATCGACTACAGAGAGCTGAATGCAGTGACAGTGAAGAATAAGTACCCACCCCGCATTGACGATCTGTTCGATCAGTTGAAGGGAGCATCTGTGTTCTCCAAGATTGATCTCAGATCGGGGTATCATCAGATAGCCATTAAGGAGGGAGACATTGAGAAGACGGCATTCCGGACACGATACGGCCACTATGAGTTCACAGTGATGCCGTTCGGTTTGTCGAACGCACCGGCGAAATTTATGGATCTGATGAACCGCTTGTTCCGGGAGCAGCTGGACAAGTCGGTTGTGGTTTTTATTGATGACATTTTGATATACTCGAAGTCTAAGGTTGAACATGAGGAACATCTGAGGAGGGTATTGGAAATATTGAGGGAGAACCAGCTATATGCTAAGTTCTCCAAGTGTGAGTTTTGGCTTGACCAGGTCTCTTTCCTAGGTCATGTCATCTCAGATGCTGGGATCCAGTGGATCCAGCAAAGATTGATGCCGTACGTACTTGGCCAAGGCCGAAGACTGTTACCGACATCAGGAGCTTTCTCGGTCTGGCAGGTTACTACAGGAGGTTTGTTAGGGATTTCAGCAAGGTCGCGAAACCGATGACCAGTCTGATGAAGAAGGATGCACCGTTGTTGTGGACAATTGACTGTGAGAGATCATTTCAGCGCTTGAAGGACTCACTGACCACTGCACCGGTTCTGACCATTCCAGACGGTACAGAGGGCTTTGAGGTTTATTGTGATGCATCCGGCAGAGGGCTGGGTTGCGTGCTCATGCAACATGGCAAGGTGGTGGCATATGCCTCACGCCAGTTGAAGAAACATGAGGAGAACTACCCCACACATGATTTAGAGCTGGGAGCTGTAGTCTTCGCTTTGAAGATATGGCGCCACTACTTATATGGGGTTAGTGTCACGATCTACACCGATCACAAGAGTTTGAGATACATATTCACTCAGAAGGAGTTAAATCTTCGACAGAGGAGATGGTTAGAGTTTCTGAAAGACTATGACATTGACCTCCAATACAAAGAGGGGAAGGCCAATGTTGTAGCAGATGCCCTGAGCCGTCGAGCACACTCACTCCATTCGCTAGTTTCTTTCTCCAGCTTGGTTGATGAGGTGCGAGAGGCTCAGAGGACAGATGAGTACATGAGAGAGGTCAGACAGATGGTACCTTTGAGAGTCAGAAATACGACTTCAGACTTCATGATGATGATCTGATCAGACTTAAGGGCCGGTTATGCATACCACGGGGCAACACGGATCTGAAAGACCGTATACTTAGAGAATCACACTGTTCTTCAGTTTCCATCCATCCGGGAGCCTCTAAAATGTATAAGACATGAAGAGATACTTCTGGTGGTCGGGGATGAAGACAGATGTTACCGAGTTCGTCTTGAGGTGTCTCACATGCCAGAAGGTGAAATTCGAGCACCGACGACCGGGCGGAATGGTACAGTCGATGCCAGTTCCGGAGTGGAAGTTCCATGATATCTCCATGGACTTCGTAGTTGGGCTTCCACCTGCTAGGGGAGGTCTCAACATGATATGGGTGGTGGTGGATCGCCTTACCAAAGTAGCCCGATTCATACCGATGAAGGATACTTGGAAGGTGACCAAATTAGCTGAGTTATTTGAGAAAGAAATCATGAGACATCACGGGATACCAAAGACCATAGTGTCAGATAGAGATACCAGATTCCTTTCGAGGTACTGGAGAGCTACCAGAGAAGCGTTGGGTACAGAACTCAAGCTGAGTACCGCGTTCCATCCTCAGACAGATGGTCAGACTGAGCGTACTATTCAGACACTCGAGGACATGCTGAGAGCATGTGCCTTAGACTTCCAGGGCAGTTGGATTGACAGATTGCATCTGATCGAGTTTTCATACAACAACAGCTATCACGCTTCGATCAAGATGGCACCTTTTCAAGCGTTGTACGGTAGACCATGTCGTACACCGCTCTGCTGGGATGAGTCGAGTGAGACGGTCATTATAGGACCAGAGTACTTAGAACAAGTTAAGGCTGAAGTTCAGCAAATCAGGGAGAACATGAAAGCTGCTCAAGATAGGCAGAAGTCGTATGCTGATGTTCGACGACGGGACCTGGAGTTCGCAGTGGGCGACCAGGTATTTCTGCGAGTTTCACCGATGAAGGGTGTATTCAGGTTTGGGCAGAAGGGCAAATTAAGCCCGAAATTTGTTGGTCCTTATGAGATTACGGAGCGGGTGGGCCCGGTTGCTTACAGGTTGAATTTACCTGCTGAGCTGGGTAAAGTGCATGATGTTTTTCATGTTTCACAGCTAAAGAAATACATGCACCACCCCTCCCATGTGTTAGAACCTGAGAGGTTGACTTTAGAACCAAATATGAGATCCGTGGAGACTCCTCAGAATCTTGGACAGTAAGACTAGGGACACTCGCCACAAGTCAGTGCGACTGGTGAAGGTTCTCTGGTCTAACCAGGATGTCGAAGAGGCCACGTGGGAATTAGAGGATAAGATGAGGGCGAAGTACCCTTCTTTGTTTACTGACTAGATCGTCTGTATAGGGTACGGGGCGTACCCCTTTTTAAGGGGGGTAGAGCTTCCTCGCTTTTGAGTTAGGAAACGATCATGTTTGTCGTTTGTTTGGTTGTTTAAGATGTGAATTTGTGTAAGTTGCTACACTTCGGTGTAAGTTTGAGTTATGTATAATACTTATGTATTGTATTTGAGATTGACCTTTGAGTCTTGAGATGTGTGAATGTGAATATAAGATGTGGTGTTAAGATTAAGGAATTGAGTACCGTGAATGATTAAGCACATATGTGAACTTTGAGGACAAAGTTCTTTTAAGGGGGGTAGATTGAAATACCCCAAACTTAGATATGGTGTTTAAATGATAAACTAAGATATAAGGAGGCTAAATAATGCCTTAGAAACATTAAGAAACATTTCTAATCAAAGAAAATATAAGGAAACACCAAAAGAGCAGTTTAAGCAAAAACGTGCTCTAAGCTTGGAGAGACTTGGGAGAGTACCCAAATATTGTTCTAAGACCTTAGTAATATCCTAATGGTCATTTTAAATCAATTACCAAAGAAAACCAAGCTTGAAAACAAGTTAAAACACAAAATGTGCTTTAAGGAGTCTTAAAGCACATTTTTGAAAAATTGTCTTGTAAATGAGTTTTGAATGGCTAAATGTCCATCATTACTCTTTAATTAACATGTGTACTATATAGTATCACATTTGGAAGTCTATATCAATGGGAAATCAAAAATTTCACAACAATGTGCCTTGTTTTGTGAATAGTAAATTAATTAAGCTAGTTTATAACATAAGTCAATATAAGTGAGATATTTGGTCAACAAAGACTTAAGTACCCCTTGTTACTAATGGGGGCCGGTTTCTTATAAGGTGAGTCACCACCTTCATGACTCATTAAGCAAATAAAGACTTATAAAGCAAAAGTACTATTCACCTTTTACATAAATATCACACTTTACTTACCTCTCTCCTCACTTCTTCATTCTCCTTTGTTTCCCACGGTTTCTTGCTCTCTCTCCCTTCTCCATTAACGTGAAGCATACCTCCATGCTAGCTTCATCTAGCCTTGCACACAACTCACTCATTTTAGCTCCAAAACCAAAACAAATTACATATTCTCCTTAGTTAGCTCAAGCTCTCTCTTTCTATCTTTTCAAAACTTCAAGAGCTTCATTTTGGTGCCAAGTCAAACCACATTAGAGGAGGAAATTCAAGTTTGGAGACTCCATTGGCTTCTCCATTCTCTTAAGGTAAAGAAAGTGTAAGAAAATCTAGGTTTCCATCATTTTCTTCCTTGTCCGAAAATTTGCACTCATGGGACTCCATGTTTATGCCTTGTTCTAGCTTGTTTTCTACTCTTCAAAGGATTGAGGAGGTCCTTCTTGCTTCATATCCAAGCTTGTCTTGAGAAACCAAGGTAAAACAATCACCTTAATACCTTAAAGCACATTTTTAACCTAGGGTTTGTTCCTTAGGGTTAATGTATTATCTAGTACTCATTGGAGTCATTGGATATTGGTTAGAACATTGGCAAGGAGATATATATTGGTGACCGAGATTGAGCAAAGAAAAACCTAAGGAAGAAAGCTTTTAAAGCTTGTAAAAGAACAAGGTAAATTACTTACCTTAAGGTGTTTTATTGTTTAAGGGAATGGGATTTAGATATGTGATGAGTTTAGTGTAGAGTTTACATTAGAAAAGGGTTATATAAAACCTAGGAGAAACAATGACTATACTTGTGAACTTGTGACTAAAGAGCAAATGAGAAGAAAGATAGTTAAAACAATGTTGAGATGAATTATAAGAAGCATTTTATTTCAATGGGAGCCTTGTTGTGTGTATTCGCAGGTTAAGGCAAATATATGTGGAAATTCAGTGGTTAAGATTATTGTCATTTAAGGGCCTAAGTGCCAAGCATTTTAAGTTTAAGCACTATATGATGATGTGGTGTGTTTTGGTGTAAATTGTGTGTTAAGGTGTTGTGATGAGAATTTGGGTGATGTTGGTTGTTTGATGGAGAAAAACCATGTGTTAGGATGTGCTATGTACTAGAGAACCCATGGCAAAATTTAAAGGAGAACTTAAGTGTTTAAGATATTCTAAGGGGATTTAATGACTAAGGAAGTACTAGGATGTTGTATAGGTTGTCTTGATGAAAAAGGGTGAGATTAAGGTGTTCTAATGACTTACAATGACTTAGGTATACTATGAAGGATTTAGGAATCAAGAGAATGTAATTGAGTATTTAGGACTTAGGCAAATGTTGGTAACAACTAGGAAGGAAATAATGTGTTGATGGATGGAAGTTTAAGCTTGTGAAGGAACTTTAAGTAAATGCATAAAAGAGTTTTAGATGGTGAAAGATGCTTGGGAGATGATGTTATAGTGGTGAGGAAAACATTTGGCATAGTGGTTACATTAGGTATGAACCACCACCTAGAAACCTAGTGGAAAACATTACAAGTGTTAGCATTATTACAAGGAAAATGCATAATGACTAAGGTGGATCTTGGTGAATGATTTAATGTGTTTAGAGGAGGGCTTAAGGTGTATTTGAGGTGCCCAAATGAGGTTATAACATATTAGGATATATGAGGAGAAGTTTGGAGTTAAAAGAGAATTTAGAAACAAGGTTCTGGAGCCGACCGACCTTAGGACCGGACCTGCAAGGTCGGTCGAGCTCAAATTACACTACCGGAGAAAGTTTCTGGAATCGACCGAACATAGGACCGGACTTACAAGTTCGGTCGGGCTTGTATTTTGTGAAGGAATTAAGTCTCTGGAATGGACCGACCTTGGGACCGGACTTGCAAGGTCGGTCATGCCAAGAATTTTGTACGGTAATAAGTCTCTGGAATCGACCGAACATGGGACCGGACTTGGCAAGTTCGGTCGAGCTCAAATTTCCCTCGGAAACTCTCGGGAATGGACCGACCTTGGGGACCGGACCTGCAAGGTCGGTCGGGGTAGAATTTTCAAACGGAATGTGTTCTGGAATGGACCGACCTTAGGCAAGGTCGGTCGGAAGTTCGGTCGAGCCTAAAATAAAAAAAAAGAAATTTTGAATTCTAAGAATGGTAATAGGTAATAAGGTATACCTTTGGTAGGGTGGTAATGATTAGGACCCTAAGAACTTAAGGGATTAAGTTAAGTTAAGTATAAATTTTAATGTTTAAAGTTAAGTTTGTAAGCTAAGTGGCAAAGACTTGAGAGGTTATTGAATGGAATCTTTAGGGACTAAGTGAGTTAAGTAAGGTGCAAATAACTAATGACCTAAAAATGAATGAATGTTTTAGGTTTGTGAATTGGGACCCCGAAGAAGGTTAATCAAACAACGATCGACGGTGAACGGTACAATCTTCTTGTGACCTGCTTGCTAACGAGGTGTCCCTCGGCTTGTGTGCTATCTGTTTAATTGCTATGACTAAAACAAGATAAAGCATGCAACCGGTTATATTGCTCTCGTTGCGTGTGTTTACAGTTACACTAACCGCGAGACTTGAGATTGTTACTAACCAAGTTTAGTACTTACTGAGTTAAGAATAAGAGTTAAGTTTGGTGGTTGTTGGTTAATGCCCGTTAAGGCTTAGCTAGCACACGGTGATTAAGATTTCTACTAACTGGAACTTGAGTGAGGAAACCCGGGACCGATCTCCGGTCATGCATGCTAAGGAAAAAGGGGGACGGTATCTGAATCAGATCCGCCCTCCACTTAAGGACTTGTCTTCGGACTTGTAGCCTAGGGCCGGTTGCCGGCTCAGCTACGCTGGACTCCCGTCCAGAGTAGGTGGCATTAAGATGGTGCGGTGGGATCACCTAAATCCCAGGTTCGAATTAAGCTACAACCATTCCCTTCCAGGAACGGTTTGTATACTGAGAATATGTTAAGATTTAGATTAAGGTAAGGAACTGAGATTAAGGAAATGAGGACTAAGGAGGGGGTTACTAACCCACTTGATAAGGGAACACTTGAGTCGTTCATTGTTTGTGAACTATATGTGTTCATCAGTGGTTATTGTTATTGCACTTCATATTATGCTTGTGTATGTAATCAATTTCCATGCTATTGACAATTAGTCGTCGTAGCCCCGTTAGCTTGGGGGCCATGAGAGGGTGTACCAGCATTCGTGCTGACCCCCTTGGGGTCTATTTTTACACTTGCAGGTAAGAGACCCATGAGGACACTACGAGAGTAGGAGCGGTTAGACTTAGGGTGGGATGTTTATTTTGAGTTCGGGTTGCGCCTGTGCACCCGACTGTTTATATTTAAACTGATGTAAGGTTGTGATTATGATTTAGCTACTTGTACTCGGTTGGTTGTGGTATTTTGGATGGTGATGCTTTTGGGTTGGACAGTTATTTTGGAAAAGTGTTGTAATTTTTAAGGCCGGTATACTCTGTGATCAGACCGTGGCAAGGTCCAGGTGTTTATGATTTCCGCTGCGACATATTCGTTTAAGTGTTCAGTTTTACGATAACCACGATTGGCTTTGGATGGGGTGTTACACCATGCTATCGACAATTAGTCGTCGTAGCCCCGTTAGCTTGGGGGCCATGAGAGAATCGTACCAGCAATTTTGCTGACCCCCTTTGGGGGCTGTTTTTATCTTGCAGGTAAGCGTCCCATGAAGAGTCACCCTGAGAGTAGGGGCGGTTAGACTTAGGCTGGGTTTATTTTGAGCACGGGTTGCGCTTATGCGCCCGTCTGTTAATGCTTAAACTGGTGAAGGATTATGTTGTTACATGAGATACTAGAAACTCGGTTGGTGGGTGTTTTGGTTGGTATGTATATTTTTTTTTGCATAAGCTTTTGTAAATATTTAAAGTTCGGTATATTCTGTTGTTCAGACCGTGGCAAGGTCCTGGTGTTAGTTTATTCTGCTGCGACGTTTGTGGTTAAGTTGTTAAGTTTGTGATAACCACGATTGGCTTAGGACGGGGTGTTACAAAAGTAGTATCAGAGCGTAGTTATGCTCTGATCAAGAAATACCGGACATAGGAAACCACCGAGTTAGGATAGGAGTTATGATATAAGTAATGGGTTAAGGATGTGAGAAGCTAGAGTGAGTAGAGTCAGATGACCACTATTAAGTGTGGATCGTCTTTACCGTCTACGGACGTTATAAATCCTTGAACCGAAACCGTGGTGGATATGAACATAATGTAAGTTGTGATAGTTCAGATGGCAGGAAGTACACGAGGAGGCCAAGGCCGTGGCCGAGGAGACGAGTCTACTGAGACACCGGGAAGGCAGACGATCGCAGAGATCGTGGCTGCCGCATTAGGGCACGTGGGCTATCAGCCTGGTGTTGGTGCACCACCTCCACCGTCATAGCCCCGGGAACCGAATTGTGTGAAGAGTCTAGCTGACCTTCGACCCGCACACTTTAAGGGGGAGACTGATCCTGCCAAGCTCGAGGCATACATCTCCGAGCTAGAGACCGCCTTCGAGACCCTTGACGTCCCTGCTGGGATCAAGGTGCGTCTGGCTGCATTCTATCTGAAATGGGCAGCAGGCGATTGGTGGAAGCTGGTGAGGGCCGAGCATGTGGCCAATTCAGAGTTCGGCTGGGAGCAGTACACCACACTACTACGAGCCAAGTACTATCCCGCCCATGTCCAGACGAAGAAGCGCTTACAGTTGGATGGCTAAAGCAGACGGACAAGATGACGGTGGACGAGTATTACTCAGAGTTCACTGTCTTGCTATGTCTTCTGCCGGGTCTTGGATATTCAGACCAGATTCTGGTGGACCGCTTCTATGGTGGGCTTAGCCATCAACTCCGCTACGGCATGGGGCCGACGAGTTATACTACCTTGCAGGTAATGAGAATAATTGAGATATGAGTAAGAGAATATGATTTAGACTTTGAGATATAAGGAAACTAATACTTTGGGAAGCAGGAGTGCTATCATGCCGCTGCTAAGGTTGAGATAACCGTCCAGCTGAGGGACGAGGAGAATGCTAAGAGGAAGAGTGTCAGGAAGAGCACACAGAACCAGTGGCAAGGTGGGTACAAGAAACAGAAGTACCAGCCTCAAGCCCAGAAGAGTCAGAGCCAGAAAGGGAAGGAAGAAACTGATAAGGCTACTGAAGGGCCGCTTCAGCTAACCTATGCTATTGCTGCGAAGCCCCTGCGTTATAGGGCGCCAAAGGGTAAGGAAATGTACATTGAGTAAGTTGAGAAAAATTTTGCAAAACTTTAAGGATATAAGTACTAATATTGAGAATGATCAGGATCTGAGACTCGGAAGGGAACCGGTGGTGGCTACCAACGACGATACATCTGTCAGTGGTGTCACAAGGACCACCCCGGGCTCGATTGCAAAGGGAACAAGGTGGAGTGCAACTTCTGTGGGGTGTACGGACACCGAGCTTACGAGTGTTTCCAGAACCCCGAGAACAGAGCCTTTAGACCCGAGATGAAGGGCAAGGGCAAGACCGATCAGGGAGCTGGATCTGACGGTCAGAAGAGAGCACAGCAAGCTGCAGACAAGAACCCACGGGTAGTCCAGAAGTCGGGACCCACTCTACACATGGTTGACTGGGACGATGAGGCTGAACCCTCATCGAGGCCAGGTACCGCTATAAACCATTAAGTAATAAAATTGTCTGCTTACCGCATTTCATGCATGCTTTGGTCAATAATTGAGTCAGATGAGAATAAGATAAGATTAGAACTTAAGTAAGACATAACTTATTACCACCTTAGGGAACTTCAACATTTTCTATCCAATACCTTCAACACCTAACCCGGAAGACACCGACATCGAAACCCGAGATTTCCAACTGAACAGTGTCAGGTTATCCGCCCAGGTATGATTTTATTAAGGGGATACCTGACACTCGAAGCACAAATAGCCATCATCAGGAGATGCAGTCAGTTAGGAGTGGGACCGGGAGGTTTTTATACACCTGGAGTACCCAGGAGGAGAAAGGATGAAGTTAAGGATGATGAGCTTAGGCAAGGATTGGAATCCGTATGCCAAGACTTACCAGACCACGAGAGCACAAGATGGAGTCTCACCACTGGGAATACCCGAAGAGTTCCATCCGGTTATTACACAAGTCGTGGAGATCGCACAGCAGTTGGAAGCTGACCCGATTCCAGACATACATGCGGACATCTGCATTGTGAATTTCTACGAGAATGACGGGCGACTTGGACTACATCAGGATAAGGATGAGACAACGGAGTCTCTCGAAAGAGGGATACCCGTAGTGTCTTGGTCCATTGGAGATGACACAGAGTTCTTGTACGGCGAGCAGAAGTGTGTGGACCGTGCTAATAAGTTAATACTTAAGTCAGGGGATGTATTAGTTATGGGAGGAGAATCAAGGATGTTATACCATGGGATTAAGAGAATCAAGCTGAATACAACACCGTCAGCAGTGATAAATGCGACGCACATGAGACCAGGACGGTTAAACCTAACCTTTAGACAATATTTGCCGTGTAATGTTTTAAGTAGGAAGTAAGGAATGAGATGTAAGAAAGAAGCACATGATGTAACATAGGATGGTTATTAATAAAATAACAGCGTTGTTCATATAATTTGTTACGACTCTTATTATACCATCATTACTCATGAAAGCTTGTGAAATACAATCAGGTTATGGACTCGGTACGGAAGGTGCGCTAAGCATACTTACAGAGGCACAGGCCGACGCAAGCGGTACTATCCTCACCGGCACCTTTCTGATTAATGGGATTGAGGCATTAGTTCTCTTCGACTCAGGGGCCTCGCATACCTTTATCTCGGCATCACTTGCGAGAAGGTTGGGGCTAGACGCTGATGAGCTACCCGACTTTACGGTTACGTTCCCGTCTAAGGAGAAGGTTCGTTGCACTTGCTATTACCGAGGAGCCATCGTCAGAATTAAGGGGGAGGACTTTCCAGTCAAATTTATTGAGTTCAAGGAGTTGGGATTTGATGTTATCTTCGGGATGAACTGGTTGGAGCGGCATAAGGGTCGTATCCTCTACGCCGAGCATCGACTACTGCTCAGGAGTCCGTCTGGGGTAACAATATCATACCGCTAGAGGCCCATAGAGCCTTCGACTAAGATCATCTCCGTTATGGCAACGTATAGGGAACTGAGGAGGAAGGAAGAAGTATATCTCTACTATGTCCAGGACATAGAGAGGGACCCCGAGATCGACCCTGACTTACCGGTGGTGTCGGAGTTCCCCGATCACTTTCCACGGGAACTGCCCGGCATGCCACCCACTCGGGAGGTAGAGTTCACCATCAAGCTGCTACCAAGAACCGGACCGATAGTCAAGGCACCATATCGCATGGATCCGGCAGAAATGAAAGAATTGAAGGATCAGTTGAAAGACTTGCTAGATAAGGGATTCATTAGACCGATTGTATCACCATGGGGAGCGCCAGTTCTCTTTGTGAAGAAGAAGGATGGTAGTCTCCACCTCTGCATCGACTACAGGGTTGAATGTAGTGACTGTGAAGAATAAATACCCACTACCCCGCATTCATGATCTGTTCGATCAGTTGAAAGGGTCATCCGTGTTTTCCAAGATTGATCTCAGATCGGGGTATCATCAGATAGCCATTAAGGAGGGAGATATTGAGAAGACGGCATTCCAGACACGATACGGCCACTACGAGTTTACAGTGATGCCGTTCGGTTTGTCGAACGCACCGGCGAAGTTTATGGATCTGATGAACCGCTTGTTCCGGGAGCAGCTGGACAAGTCGGTTGTGGTATTCATCGATGACATTATGATATATTCAAAATCGAAAGCTAAGCATGAGGAACATTTGAGGAGGGTGTTAGAGATACTGAGGGAGAACCAGCTTTACGCTAAGTTCTCCAAGTGTGAGTTTTGGCTTGACCAGGTCTCTTTCCTGGGTCATGTCATCTCAGATGCTGGGATCTCGGTGGATCCAGCAAAGATTGATGCGGTGCGTACCTGGCCGAGACCGAAGACAGTTACCGACATTCAGAGCTTTTGTGGTTTGGCAGGTTACTATCGGAGGTTTGTTAAGGATTTTAGCAAGGTCACGAAGCCGATGACCAGTCTGATGAAGAAAGATACATCGTTCGTATGGACGGCCGATTGAGAGAGTTCGTTTCAGAGTTTGAAGGACTCACTGACCACTGCACCGGTTCTGACCATTCCAGACGGTACGGAGGGCTTTGAGGCTTATTGTGACGCGTCCGGCAGAGGCGTGGGTTGTGTGCTCATGCAGCATGGCAAGGTGGTGGCATATGCCTCACGCCAGTTGAAGAAACATGAGGAGAACTACCCCACGCATGATTTAGAGCTGGGTGTTGTAGTCTTCGCTTTGAAGATATGGCACCACTACTTATACAGGGTTAGTGTGACGATCTACACCGATCACAAAAGCTTGAAATATATATTCACTCAGAAGGAGTTGAATCTTCGACAGAGGAGATGGTTAGAATTTTTGAAGGACTATGACATTGACCTCCAATACAAAGATGGGAAGGCCAATGTTGTAGCGGACGCCCTGAGTCGTCGAGCACACTCACTCCATTCGCTAGTTTCTTTCTCCAGCTTGGTTGATGAGGTGCGAGAGGCTCAGAGGACAGATGAGTATATGAGGGAAGTCAGACCAAAGCTGACAGAGGGTACCTTTGAGAGTCAGAAATATGACTTCAGACTTCATGATGATGATCTGATCAGACTTAAGGGCCGGTTATGCATCCCACGCAGCAGCACAGATCTGAAGGAGTGCATACTTAGAGAGTCACACTGTTCTTCAGTTTCCATCCATCCGTAAGCCTCGAAAATGTATAAAGACATGAAGAGATACTTCTGGTGGTTGGGGATGAAGACAGATGTTACCAAGTTCGTCTTGAGGTGTCTCACATGCCAGAAGGTGAAATTCGAGCACCGACGACTGGGCGGAATGGTACAGTCGATGCGAGTTCCGGAATGGAAGTTTCATGATATCTCCATGGACTTCGTAGTCGGACTCCCACCTGCTAGGGGAGGTTTGAACATGATATGGGTGGTGGTGGATCGCCTTACCAAAGTAGCCCGATTCATACCGATGAAGGATACTTGGAAGGTAACTAAGTTAGCTGAGTTGTTTGAGAAGGAAATTATGAGACGTCACGGGATACCGAAGACTATAGTGTCAGATAGAGATACCAGATTCCTTTCGAGGTACTGGAGAGCTACCAGAGAAGCATTGGGTGCAGAACTGAAGTTGAGTACCACGTTCCATCCTCAGACAGATGGTCAGACTGAGCGTACGATTCAGACACTCGAGGACATGCTGAGGGCATGTGCCTTAGACGTCCAGGGCAGTTGGATTGACAAGTTGCATCTGATGGAGTTCTCTTACAACAATAGCTATCATGCTTCAATCAAGATGACGCCTTTTCAAGCGTTGTAGGGTAGACCACGTCGTACACCGCTCTGCTGGGATGAGTCAAGTGAGACGGTCATTATAGGACCAGAATACTTAGAACAAGTTAAAGTGAAATACCCCGAACTTAAATATAGGGATTAAAATTTATCTAATACGTATTTAAGGGCCTAATGGTACCTAATTAATACTAGTAAGGAAAAATAAATCCGAAAAGAATAAATAAACGCTTAAAAGCGGAAAAATGCTAAATAAGCGTTAAATAACCATATGAGGTATGAGACCTCGGTTAGAGGAGTATTGGATTATAAATGGTTACTAAGAGCTAATAATATATGGGAACAACTCCCGAGGAAACGGACGACAAAAATGTATATTAACGCTAATAGAGCTTTAACGCATGTTTTTCGAGAAACCCGGAAACAGACTTTACAGTGGTCAAACAGACCCGTAAAAAATTATAAGTCATTAAATAAATATTTAGGCATTTATGAAAGCTTATAACCAGTAAAAATAAGGAAAACGAGAAAATCCGGAAAACGGGCCCGGTTAGTGAACAGTACCTAAACCGGGTAAAATAACGAGCGTTTTCTGTAAAAGACAAAAAACGCTCCAACTAGTATAACTGTAGGGGACCGATTTTAATAGTCAAATAAATCCCTCTCACACATGTAACAGCTAATTAAATAAGAGAGCCAAAAGTGAAAAGAGTAAAGTAAAAAGCTACTCTACTCATCTATACTCACTATCTCATTTCCCTCATATCTCTCTACCCTATTCTCCCCCCATTGATTCTCTCTCCCCTCTCTCTATGATTGCTGCTGCGATTTTGGAGCTCCACAGAAGCTCTAATGGCTTCCCTCCTTCAACCTCAGCTTCATCCTCATGTAAGCTCCAAACTCAAAAGTATAATCACACTATTTGAACTCCCCCTCATCATCCTGCTATTCCTCAGTCTTCCTTTTCAAATTCTAAAAGGATGAATTTTATCTCCATGGGTTTTCCCCATTTGAAGAGAAAAGACATCAATCTATGGGAGATTGGAGTCTCATCTTTCCAACAAGGTAAAAATCTACATGAAACAACTCATGTTTTCTTCACCTCCTTCATAACCGATTTGCCCCAATTGTAATGCTCTATTTTTCTCTTCTTTGGAGCATAATATCAAACTTGCAATGGTGGTGGATTCACCTTCTTGAACCAAGGGCTAAAACCCCTTCTAAACTCTCCAAAGGTAAACCCTAGAAAATTTCATTCAAACACTTCAATGAATTGTATTAATTTAAGGGTTAGTATATTAATTGTAGTGTTTGTGTTCTTGGGTGATGGGAATGGAGTTGGGCAACTCCATTCCCCAATGGCCGATTGGGCAAGAAAGGATTAAGGAGAGCGAAATGAGAAATAACAGAAGGAATTAAAAGCTGAAGGTAAGAGCTCCTTCCTAATGTTAATTCTAATTGCATTAGAGAATGGGAATGGGTGAACTAATTAAGGAACCCAAAATAAGATTAGTAATGTCATTTTGGAGTTTGAGTATTGTGAATTAGTATTGATTGTAGGCCTTGGAGCCAAGTATGTTGTGTAGAGTATTAGTATTGATTTGATGGAGTATTGTGTGTATTGGGAAGGATTTATATTTGTATTGATGCTGGTAGGACCCTTGTAAGGGTGTGGCTAGATTAGGAATGAATTTGGTGAGAATCGGTTATGTGTGGCCAAGTAAGAAAAGTAGATGAATTATGGCAAATTTTGGTAGGAATATGTGCATTTGTGAATGACTGGGTGAATGGGAGAACCAAGGTGTGTATTTGGGATTGAGGGATGTCTAATGACCATGGAATGTATTTGAAGTATGGAATACTAGAATGCAAAATCTGTAGCAAAGAGTGCAAGGAATGCCTTGGAGAAACTAGGAAGAACTAGAATATAAGACTTGGTAAAGTAAATGTTGGACTTGGGTATAGAAGGTGCAAATTGCTTGGAAATGAATTGGCATGGTGAGATGAGGTATTTGGGATGCTAATAGTGGCATTGGTTGAGAAGTTAATGGATGGTAGAATGGAGTTTAAAAATCTGTAGCATTGAAGGATGAAAAACTGTTGTAAGTGTGGAAGGGAGGAAGTGATGAAATTGTGTAAGTTGATTGAGGGATTTAGTAAAGAATTTGGTGGGTGAACTAAGGAAATTTGGAGGGCCTAGGTAGTGTTTAAACATGTGGGGTTACATGTAGGAAGATTGGAGAAAACAATGGGCAAAGTATAGAACTGAAAACAGAATTCAAAACTGAAATACTGGGCCGGACCGACCTTGGGACCGGACTTCAAGGTCGGTCGAGCCCAGATTTACAAAGGACAGAAACCTTCTGGAATGGACCGACCTTGGGACCGGACATGCAAGGTCGGTCGGCCAGAAGAATTTCCCATAATGCAACCTGCTGGAATGGACCGACCTTGCACCGGACTTACAAGGTCGGTCGGGCTAAAATTCTCCGTCATGTAACTTACTGGAATGGACCGACCTTGAGACCGGACTTGCAAGGTCGGTCGGCCCTGAAATTTTCCAACATAATTCCTTACTGACTTCGGACCGACGTTGGGACCGGACTTGTAAGGTCGGTCGGTCTTACAAAAAAAATTTAAATTAATTAAATAATATATATAGTATATATATATATATGTACATGTATGTGGTATACCCACATATACGTATGTACATATATGTAGTATGCCGATGTTAAGTAAGAAAACTAACTTAAGGAAGTTAAAGAAGTTAACAATGTGTAAGTATAAGAACATTAAGTGAACCCGAAACAACGGGACAACGGGGTAAGTACGGGAGTAGCAATTATGTATGTAATGTAATGCGTAGTATTGATTGATTGACCGTTTGGCATGTAGCCGGGGGTTCAAGAATAGGACTCGAGGGACAAATAAGGACTAAGGAACAAGAGGGCACCGGTAAAGTAAATTGCAGAAAAAGGTATGATTTCTTCATGCCCTGTATCCTAATCTGGTTACCCCGATTTATGTGCTTATATGATCACCTAAATAAGATAAATGCATGAATCGGACTATATTGCACTTATCTGTGCTTGACTTATGTTGCTCTTGATATTTATTGTCTTGAACACTAGTTGTATAATTCATGAAATATAGGAATGATGATGAATTGTATTCGAATCTTGTATTGTACTTAAGTATCGTATTGTATTTCGTATAAATGAGTATTGAGCATTGTATTTGTGTATGTGGCTTGTATGAATGACTTCTGCTAATTCCTAACTACCTAACTCCTAACTTAAGTGAGTAAATTGGAATGAGTAGAAGTACGATATAGCTTCGGCCACGCGTGAGGATGAGGAGACACAAGAGGTTGGATCCGATTCCTGACTCTTAAACTGGTCTACGGCCCAAATCCCTTAAATGGGTAGCATCCCGGATTGGTGAGTCAAGTAAATCCCGGTGGTGGGATGGAGTAGTCCCCGGGCCGGAGGTCCCGACGACTTAACATGAGTAAGAGTAAGTAAGTAAGTATGTTTGAGTATAAGTATGAGTATGAGTATGAGTATGAGTATGAGTATGAGTATGAGTATGAGTATGAGTATGAGTATGAGTATGAGGTATGAGTATGAGTATGAGTATGAGTATGAGTATGAGTATGAGTATGCGTATGAGTATGAGTATGAGTATGAGTATGAGTTATGAGTGAGTATGAGTATGAGTATGGATGCGTATGTATGGAGTAACGAGTACAAGAGTAATCTCCACCCGATTAACCCGGGTGGACCAATGAAGCTAACAAGTATTGTATATTGTGTATGTAATGAGTATGTGTAATTTGGGAGAAGGTAAGTATGTATTAGATGGTTTACATTGTACTCCTTGTATGAAATGAAGTGTATGTATGTATGCCTTGCATAGGTATTGTAATGTTATGTATAAGAGCATGTATGCATGTATGTATGAATAAAATGAACCGCATGTATTCGACCAATTGGTCGGCGTACCCTCACTAGTACGCGGGGTATGCGGTTATCATGCTCAGCGAAAGCTGACCCCTTCGGGGGAACGTTTTTAGTGTGCAGGTACCGAAGCGGATGTGGTCAAGGTAAGAGACCGGTGGCTACACTTGGATAGCTAGAAGTAGAATGTAGAGGTGTGCTAGATGGCACACTCTAGTACTTAGAAAGTAAGTGGTTTGTGAGGAATGGGTAGATGTAGACTCTTAGTGACTAAGTAAGAATTTGGAAGAGGTATTGTATTTGTATAGGATCTTAGAAGACTCGGTGTATTACATTGTATTGAACTTATGGAGTATTGTAATGAATGGGAAGTTTTAGTATTGGAATTGGTAATTGGAATATGTATTGTAAGTGTGTAGTACTCGGATATTCCGGTCCATCAGACCGATGCTATAAGCAGTAGTGGTAGCCTTGTTAGCCACGTGGGTGGTTAACGGCATTGTACCACCCATTGTATGTAAGTAAGTATCCGCTGCGTGACTCGGAAGCACGAGAAGATTAGACGGTAATGATCGTATTAATGTTAGGGGTGTTACATAAAGCTAAAGTTCAGCAGATCAGGGAGAATATGAAAGCTGCTCAAGATAGGCAGAAGTCGTATGCTGATGTTCAACGACGAGACCTAGAGTTCGCAGTGGGCGACCGGGTATTTCTACGGGTTTCACCGATGAAGGGTGTATTTAGATTTGGGCAGAAGGGCAAATTGAGCCCAAAGTTCGTTGGTCCTTATGAGATTATGGAGTGGGTGGGCCCAGTTGCTTACAGGTTGAATTTGCCTACCGAGCTGGGTAAAGTGCATGATGTCTTTCATGTCTCACAGCTGAAGAAGTACATGCACCACCCCTCCCATGTGTTTGAACCTGAGAGGTTGATGTTAGAACCGAATATGAGATCAGTGGAGGTTCCTCAGAGAATCTTGGATAGTAAGACTAGGGACACTCGCCATAAGTCAGTACGACTGGTGAAGGTTCTCTAGTCTAACCATGATGAAATACCCCAAACTTAGATATGGTGTTTAAATGATAAACTAAGATATAAGAAGGCTAAATAATGCCTTAGAAACATTAAGAAACATTTCTAATCAAAGAAAATATAAGGAAACACCAAAAGAGCAGTTTTAACGAAAACGTGCTCTAAGCTTGGAGGGACATGGGAGAGTACCCAAATATTGTCCTAAGACCTTAGTAATATCCTAATGGTCATTTTAAATCAATTACCAAAGAAACCAAGCTTGAAAACAAGTTAAAACACAAAATGTGCTTTAAGGAGTCTTAAAGCACGTTTTTGAAAAATTGTCTTGTAAATGAGTTTTGAATGGCTAAATGTCATCATTACTCTTTAATTAATATGTGTACTATATAGTATCACATTTGGAGGTCTATGTCAATGGGATATCAAAAATTTCACAACAATGTGCCTTGTTTTTGATGAATAGTGAATTAATTAAGCTAGTTTATAATATAAGTCTATATAAGTGAGACATTTGGTCAACAAAGACTAAGTTACCCTCATTACTAAAAGGGGGCCGGTTTCTTAGGAGGTGAGTCACCACCTTCATGACTCATTAAGTAATTAAGAAAGCAAATAAGTCTTATAAAGCATAAAGTACTATTCACCTTTTAAGATAAATATCACATTTTACTTACCTCTCTCCTCACTTCTTCATTCTCTCTTGTTCCACACGGTTTCTTGCTCTCTTTCTTTTCTCCATTAACGTGAAGCTCCTCTCCATGCTAGCCCACCTTCTCTTGCACACAACTTGCTCATTTTAGCTCCAAATCCAAAACAAAATACATCTTCTTCTTAGTTAGCTTAAGCTCCTCCTTTCTATCTTTTCAAAACTTTAAGAGCTTCATTTTGGTGCCAAGTCAAACCACCATTAGAGGAGGAAATTCAAGTTTGGAGACTCCATTGGCATCTCCATTCTCTTAAGGTAAGGAAAGTGTAAGAAATCTAGGTTTCCACCATTTTCTTCACATGTCCGAAAATATATACTCATGGAACTCCATGTTTATGCCTTGTTCTAGCTTGTTTCTACTCTTCAAAGGAGAGAGGAGGTCCTTCTTGCTTCACATCCAAGTTTGTCTTGAGAAAACAAGGTAAAATAATCACATTAATACCTTAAAGCATATTTTTAACCTAGGGTTTGTTCCTTAGGGTTAATGTGTTATCTAGTACTCATTGGAGTCATGGATATTGGTTAGAACATTGGCAAGGAGACACACATTGGGACCGAGATTGAACAAAGAAAAACCTAAGGAGAAAAGCTTTTAAGCTTGTGAGAAAACAAGGTAAATTACTTACCTTAAGGTGTTTTGTTGTTTAAGGAAATGAGATTTAGGTATATGATGAGTTTAGTAGTGATTACATTAGAAAAGGGTTATATAAAACCTAGGAGAAACAATGACTATACTTGTGAACTTGTGACTAAGGAGCAAATGAGAAAAAGAGATAGTCTAAGAATATCAAGGTGAAGTACAAGAAGCATTTTATTTCAATGGGAGCCTTGTTGAGTGTATTCGCAGGTTGAAGGCATATATATGTGGAAATTCAGTGGTTAAGATTATTGTCATTTAAGGGCCTAAGTGCCAAGCATTTTAAGTTTAAGCACTATATGATGATGTGGTGTGGTTTTGGTGTAAATTGGGTGTTAAGGTGTTGTGGTGAGAATTTGTGTGATGTTGGTTGTTTGATGGGGAAAAGCCATGTATTAGGTGGTATTATATACTAGAGAACCTATGGCAAAATTTAAAGGAGAGCTTAAGTGTTTAAGACATTCTAAGGGAATTTAATGACCAATGAGGTATTAGGAAGTTCTAGAGATTGTCTTGATGGAAAAGGGTGAGAATAAGGTGTTCTAAGGACTTGTAATGACTTAGGTATTACTAGGAAGGATTTAGGAATCAAGAGAATGACTTTGAGTATTTAGAACTTAGGTAAATGTTGATAAAAGAAGCTAGAAAACTTGGGTAAATTAGATGTAAGTGAGGGTGAAACTTTGAAATGGTTAGGTGAGAACTAGAGTATTGAGTCTAAGGAAGGTTTGATAAATGCAATAAGGCTGAGAAGTGGTGTACATGGTGTGATCAAGTTCTTAAGGAGGGAGCATTTGGTTAATTGAAACTTTTGGTGGAATGCATGTGAGAAATGTAAGAAAATAAGTGCTAAGTGTTGGGAGCTTAGTAAGAATTGAGTAAATGTTTGAGAAGATCTTTGGAGGTTGTTTTAATGAGTTTGGTGGAGGTTATAAGGTGATTTAAGGTGCCAAAATGGTGTTTGACCTATTAGGACACTTGTGGAAGAGTTTGGAATTGAAAGAGACAATTTAAGAGGAAGGTCTGTAGAGGACCGACCCAGGGTCCGACCCAGTGTTGGGTCGGTCGGGCCAAGTTAAGCCAGCCGGAATGCCTCTGGACTGGACCGACCCAGGGGGTTTGGGTCGGTCGGCTTAGCCTTGGGTCGGTCGGGCAAGGTTTAAGTAGGAAAATGGGTTCTGTAAGGGACCGACCCAGAGGGTTTGGGTCGGTCGGTCTAGCTCTGGGTCGGTCGGATGGGTTTCAAGAGACGGAAGAGTTTCTGTAATGGACCGACCCAGGGGTTGGGTCGGTCGGTGGGTCGGTCGACCCTTAACACTTAGAAAAAAAAAGAAATTTTGAATTCTAAGAATGGTGATAGGTAATGAGGTATACCTTTGGTAGAGTGGTAATGATTGGGACCCTAAGAACTTAAGGAATTAAGTTAAGATTAAGTATAAGTTTAATGTTTAAAGTTAAGGTTGTAGTTGTAGTTAAGTGGCAAAGACTTAAGAGGGTATTAAATGGGAATCTTTAGAGACTAAGTGAGTTAAGTAAGGTGCAAATAACTAATGACCTAAAAATGAATGAATGTTTTAGGTTTGTGAATTGGGACCCCGAAGAAGGTTAAACGAACAACGATCGACGGTGAACGGTACAATCCTTCTTGTGACCTGCTTGCTAACGAGGTGTCCCTCGGCTTGTGTGCTATCTGTTTAATTGCTATGACTAAAACAAGATAAAGCATGCAACCGGTTATATTGTTCTCGTTGTGATTGTGTTATATTTACACTAACCCGCGAGACTTGAGATTGTTACTAACCAAGTTTAGTACATACTGAGTTAAGAATAAGAGTTAAGTTTGATGGTTGTTGGTTAATGCCCGTTAAGGCTTAACTAGCACATGGGGATTAAGATTTCTACTAACTGGAACTCGAGTGAGGAAACCCGGGACCGATCTCCGGTCATGCATGCTAAGAAAAAAAGGGGGACGGTATCTGAATCAGATCCGCCCTCCGCTTAAGGACTTGTCTTCGGACTTGTAGCCTAGGGCCGGTTGCCGGCTCAGCTACGCTGGACTCCCGTCCAGAGTAGGTGGCATTAAGATGGTGCGGTGGGATCACCTAAATCCCAGGTTCGAATTAAGCTACAACCAATCCCTTCCAGGAAAGGTTTGTATACTGAGATTAAGATTGAGATTGAGATTAAGGTAAGGTAAGGAACTGAGATTAAGGAAATGAGGACTAAGGAGAGGGTTACTAACCCACTTGTTAAGGGAACGCTTGAGTCGTTCATTGGTTGTGAACTATATATGTTCATCTGTGGTTATTGTTATTGCACTTCATATTATGTTTGTATGTAATCAATTTCCATGCTATCGACAATTAGTCGTCGTAGCCCCGTTAGCTTGGGGGCCATGAGGGGTGTACCAGCATTCGTGCTGACCCCTCGGGGGCTATTTTTACACTTGCAGGTAAGAGGCCCATGAGGACGCACTACGAGAGTAGGAGCGGTTAGACTTAGGGCGGGACATTTATTTTGAGTTCGGGTTGCGCCTGTGCACCCGACTGTTTATATAAACTGATGTAAGTTTGGGGTGTTTAAGATACTAGTACTCGGTTGGTTGTGGTAATATGAATGTTGATGTTTGAGATGATATGTATTTTTGGATAAGTATTGTAAGTAGTTAAGCCGGTATTCTAACGATCAGACCGTGGCAAGGTCCAGGGTTGTTTATTTCCGCTGCGACGTTTTCGATTAAGTGTTCAGATTGCGATAACCACGATAGGCTTTGGATGGGGTGTTACAGAAAGTGGTATCAGAGCGTAGTTACGCTCTGATCAAGAAATACTGGACATGAGTAACCACCGAGTTAGGATATAAGTTAAGGAATCAGTGTTGGGTTAAGGGTGTGAGAAGTTAGAGTGAGTAGAGTCAGATGACCACTAATAAGTGTGGATTGTCTTTACCGTCTACGGACGTTATAAACTTACTAACCAAAACAGTGGTGAGTACGAGTCTAATGTAAGTTATGCTTGATCAGATGGCAGGACGCCCTAGAGGAGGCCGTGGTCGCGGCCGGGGGGAGGATACTTCAGGGATACCTGGAGGGTAGAGGATCGCAGAGATCGTAGCTGCTGCTTTAGGGCACATGGGCTATCAGCCTGTGTGGGTGCACCACCTCCACCGCCACAACCTAGGGAACCAAACTGGGTGAGAGTCTTGCAGACCTTCGACCCGCTCATTTCAAGGGGGAGACCGATCCCGCCAAGCTTGAGGCGTACATCTCCGAGCTGGAGACCGCCTTCGAGACCCTTGATGTCCCTGCTGGGATCAAGGTGCGCTTAGCTGCTTTCTACCTGAAAGGGGCGGCAGGCGATTGGTGGAAGCTGGTGAGGGCCGAGCATGTGGCCAATCCAGAGTTCGGCTGGGAGCAGTACACCGCCTTGCTGCGAGCAAAGTACTACCCCGCCCATGTCCAGACGAAGAAGCGCTTACAGTTGGATGCGCTTAAGCAGTCGGACAAGATGACAGTGGACGAGTATTACTCAGAGTTCACTGCCTTGCTCCGTCTTCTGCGGGTCTAGGGTATTCTGACCAGATCTTGGTGGACCGCTTCTATGGCGGGCTTAGCCATCGACTCCGCTACGGCATGGGGCCGACGAGTTACACTACCTTGCAGGAGTGCTATCATGCCGCTGCTAAGGTTGAGATTACCGTCCAGCTGAGGGACGAGGAGAATGCTAAGAGGAAGAGTGCTGGTAAAAGCTCAGAGAGTCAAGGGCAAGGAGGGTACAAGAAACAAAAGTACCAGCCTCAGGCCAAGATAACCAGAACCCGAAAGGGAAGGAGGAAAAGGAGAAGGCTTCGGAAGATCCATTGAAGCTGACCTATGCTATTGCAGCTACACCACTGCGCTCTAAGGCGCCAAGGGATCTGAGACTGAGAGGGGAGCCGGTGGTGGCTACCATCGACGCTTCATCTGTAGATGGTGTCACAAGGACCACCCCGGCTCGACTGTAAGGGAAACAAGGTGGAGTGCAACTTCTGCGGAGTGTACGGACACCGGGCATACGAGTGTTACCGGAACCCTGCTAGCAGAGCCTATAGGCCCGACACCAGGGGCAAGGGCAAGACCGATCAGGGAGCTGGATCTGACGGTCAGAGGAAAGTGCAGCAGCCGGTGGACAAGAACCCAGGGTGACCCAGAAGACGGGGCCCACTCTACACATGGTGGACCGGGACGATGAGCCTGAGCCCTCATCGAGGCCAGGTACCACTATAACTATTTAGTGATAAAATTGCCTGCTTACCGCATTTCATGCATGCTTGGTGAATAAATGAGATAAGTAAAAATAAGATGAGATTAGAACTTAAGTGAGACATAACCTACTACCACTTTAGGAAGATTCAATATCTGCTACCCAATACCATCTACACCTAACCCGGAGCACACCGACATCAAAATCATAGACTTTCCAACCGAACAATGTCAGGTTATCCGTCCAGGTATGATTCTATTAAGGGGATACCTGACACCCGAAGCACAAATAGCCATCATCAGGAGATGCAATCAACTAGGAAGGGGACCGGGAGGTTTTTACACACCGGAGTACCCAGGGGGAGCAAGGATGAAATTAAAGATGATGAGCTTGGGCAAGGGTTGGAATCCGTATGCCAGAATTACCAAACCACAAGGGAGCAAGATGGAGTCTCACCACCGGGGATACCCGAAGAGTTCCATCCAGTTATTCACAAGTCATGGAAATCGCTCAGCAGTTGGAAGCTGAACCGATTCCAGACATCCAGCCAGACATTTGCATTGTAACTTCTACGAAAAAGATGGAAACTGGGACTACACCAGGATAAGGACGAGACAACGGAGTCTCTCGAAAGAGGGATACCCGTAGTGTCTTGGTCCATTGGAGATGATGCGTAATTTTTATACGGCGAGCAGAAGCGTGCGGACCGTGCAGATAAGATAGTACTTAAGTCAGGTGATGTATTAATTTTGGGGGGAGAATCAAGGATGTTATACCATGGGATTAAGAGAATCAAGCTGAATACAGCACCATCAGCAGTAGTCAATGGCTACGCATTTGAGACCAGGAAGATTGAACCTAACCTTTAGACAATATTAGCCATGTAATGTTAGAATGAGATGAGAAATGAGATGTAAGATTGACGCACATGTTGTAAACAGGATGGTCATGAATAAAATAACAGTGTTGTTCATACAAATTGATTACGACTCTTGTTATACCATCAATACTCATGGAGCTTGTGAATACAATAGGTTATGGACTCGGTACGGAAGGTGCATTAAGCATACTACAGAGGCACAGGCCGACGCTAGCGGTACTATCCTCACCGGCACCTTTCCGATCAATGGGATTGAGGCATCAGTTCTCTTCGACTCAGGGCCTCGCATACCTTGTCTCTGCATCATTTGCGAGCAGGTTGGGGTAGACACTGGTGAGCTACCCGACTTCACGGTTACGCCCGTCTAAGGAGAAGGTTTCGTGCACTCGTTATTACCGAGGAGCCACCATCAGAATTAAGGGAGAAGACTTCCCAGTCAGTTTCATTGAGTTCAGTAAGCTAGGATTTGATTTATCTTCGGGATGAACTGGTTGGAGCGGCACAAGGGACGTATCCTCTACGCTGAACATAGATTGCTGCTCAGGAGTCCGTCTGGGGTAACAATATCATACCGCCAGAGGCCCAGAGAGCCTTCGACTAAGATATCACCGCCATGGCAATGCATAGAGAATTAAGGAGAAAGGAAGAAGTATACCTCTGCTATGTACAGGACATAGAGAGAGACCCTGAGTTCGACCCCGACTTACCGGTAGTGTCGGAGTTCCCCGACTAATTTCCACGGGAACTGCCGCGCATGCCACCACTCGGGAGGTAGAGTTCACCATTGAGCTGCTACTTGGTACCGGACCGATAGCCAAAGCACCATACGCATGGCTCCGGCAGAAATGACTGAATTAAAGGAACAATTGAAAGATTTTGTAGAAAGGATTCGTTAGACCAAGTGTGTCACCATGGGGAGCGCCAGTCTCTTCGTGAAGAAGAAGGATGGTAGTCTCCGCCTCTGCATCGACTACAGAGAGCAGAATGCAGTGACAGTGAAGAATAAGTACCCACTACCCCGCATTGACGATGTATCGATCAGTTTAAAGGGAGCATCTGTGTTTTCCAAGATTGATCTCAGATCGGGGTATCATCAGATAGCCATTAAGGAGGGAGATATTGAGAAAACGGCATTCCGGACACGATACGGCCACTATGAGTTTACAGTGATGCCGTTCGGTTTGTCGAACGCACCGGCGAAGTTCATGGATCTGATGAACCGCTTGTTCCGGGAGCAGCTGGACAAGTCGGTTGTGGTTTTTATTGATGACATTCTAATATATTCGAAGTCTAAAGTTGAGCATGAGGAACATCTGAGAAGGGTGTTGGAAATATTGAGGGAGAACCAGCTATATGCTAAGTTCTCCAAGTGTGAGTTTTGGCTTGACCAGGTCTCTTTCCTAGGTCATGTCATCTCAGATGCTGGGATCGCAGTGGATCCAGCAAAGATTGATGTCGTACGTACCTGGCCAAGGCGAAGACTGTTACCGACATCGGGAGCTTTCTCGGTCTGGCAGGTTACTACAGGAGGTTTGTTAGAGATTTCAGCAAGGTCGCGAAGATGGACCAGTCTGATGAAGAAAGACGCACCATTTCTTGGACAGTTGACTGCGAGAGATCATTTCAGCGCTTGAAGGACTCACTGACCACTGCACCGGTACTGACCATTCCAGACGGTACAGAGGGCTTTGAGGTTTATTGTGATGCATCCGGCAGAGGGCTGGGTTGCGTGCTCATGCAACATGGCAAGGTGGTGGCATATGCCTCACGCCAGTTGAAGAAACATGAGGAGAACTACCCCACACATGATTTAGAGTTGGGAGCTGTAGTCTTCGCTTTGAAGATATGGCGCCACTACTTATATGGGGTTAGTGTCACGATCTACACCGATCACAAGAGTTTGAAATACGTATTCACTCAGAAGGAGTTAAATCTTCGACAGAGGAGATGGTTAGAGTTTCTGAAAGACTATGACATTGACCTCCAATACAAAGAAGGGAAGGCCAATGTTGTAGCAGATGCCCTGAGCCGTCAAGCACACTCACTCCATTCGCTAGTTTCTTTCTCCAGCTTGGTTGATGAGGTGCGAGAGGCTCAGAGGACAGATGAGTATATGAGAGAGGTCAGACAGAAGCTGACAGATGGTACCTTTGAGAGTCAGAAATACGACTTCAGACTTCATGATGATGATCTGATCAGACTTAAGGGCCGATTATGCATACCACGAGGTAACACGGATCTGAAAGACCGTATACTTAGAGAATCACACTGTTCTTCAGTTTCCGTCCATCCGGGAGCCTCTAAAATGTATAAAGACATGAAGAGATACTTCTGGTGGTCGGGGATGAAGACAGATGTTACCGAGTTCGTCTTGAGGTGTCTCACATGCCAGAAGGTGAAATTTGAGCACCGACGACCGGGCGGAATGGTACAGTCGATGCCAGTTCGGAGTGGAAGTTCCATGATATCTCCATGGACTTCGTAGTTGGGCTTCCACCTGCTAGGGGAGGTCTCAACATGATATGGGTGGTGGTGGATCGCCTTACCAAAGTAGCCCGATTCATACCGATGAAGGATTTGGAAGGTGACCAAATTAGCTGAGTTATTTGAGAGAGAAATCATGAGAAATCACGGCATACCAAAGACCATAGTGTCAGATAGAGATACCAGATTCCTTTCGAGGTACTAGAGAGCTACCAGAGAAGCGTTGGGTACAGAACTCAAACTGAGTACCGCGTTCCATCCTCAGACAGATGGTCAGACTGAGCGTACTATTCAGACACTAGGACATGCTGAGGGCATGTGCCTTAGACTTCCAGGGCAGTTGGATTGACAGATTACATCTGATCGAGTTTTCATACAACAATAGCTATCACGCTTCGATCAAGATGGCACCTTTTCAAGCGTTGTACGGTAGGCCATGTCGTACACCGCTCTGCTGGGATGAGTCGAGTGAGACGGTCATTATAGGACCAGAGTACTTAGAACAAGTTAAGGCTGAAGTTCAGCAAATCAGGGAGAACATGAAAGCTGCTCAGGATAGGCAGAAGTCGTATGCTGATATTCGACGACGAGACCTCGAGTTCGCAGTGGGCGACCGGGTATTTCTGCGAGTATCACGATGAAGGGTGTATTCAGGTTTGGGCAGAAGGGCAAGTTAAGCCCGAAATTTGTTGGTCCTTATGAGATTACGGAGCGGGTGGGCCCGGTTGCTTACAGGTTGAATTTACCTGCTGAGCTGGGTAAAGTGCATGATGTATTTCATGTTTCACAGCTGAAGAAATACATGCACCACCCTTCATGTGTTAGAACCTGAGAGGTTGACTTTAGAACCAAATATGAGATCCGTGGAGACTCCTCAGAGAATCTTGGACAGTAAGACTAGGGACACTCGCCACAAGTCAGTGCGACTGGTGAAGGTTCTCTGGTCTAACCAGGATGTCGAAGAGGCCACCTGGGAATTAGAGGATAAGATGAGGGCGACGTACCCTTCTTTGTTTACAGACTAGATCGTCTGTATAGGGTACGGGGCGTACCCCTCTTTTAAGGGGGGTAGAGCTTCCTCGCTTTTGAGTTAGGAAACGATCATGTTTGTCGTTTGTTTGGTTGTTTAAGATGTGAGTTTGTGTAAGTTGCTACACTTCGGTGTAAGTTTGAGTTATGTATGATACTTATGTATTATATTTAAGATTGACCTTGAGTCTTGAGATGTATGAATGTGAATATAAGATGTGGTATTAAGATTAAGAGAACTGTGTACCGTGAATGGTTAAGCACATGTGTGAACTTTGAGGACAAAGTTCTTTTAAGGGGGGTAGATTGAAATACCCCAAACTTAGATATGGTGTTTAAATGATAAACTAAGATATAAGAAGGCTAAATAATGCCTTAGAAACATTAAGAAACATTTCTAATCAAAGAAAATATAAGGAAACACCAAAAGAGCAGTTTTAACGAAAACGTGCTCTAAGCTTGGAGGGACATGGGAGAGTACCCAAATATTGTCCTAAGACCTTAGTAATATCCTAATGGTCATTTTAAATCAATTACCAAAGAAAACCAAGCATGAAAACAAGTTAAAACACAAAATGTGCTTTAAGGAGTCTTAAAGCACGTTTTTGAAAAATTGTCTTGTAAATGAGTTTTGAATGGCTAAATGTCCATCATTACCCTTTAATTAATATGTGTACTATATAGTATCACATTTGGAGGTCTATGTCAATGGGAAATCAAAAATTTCACAACAATGTGCCTTGTTTTTGATGAATAGTGAATTAATTAAGCTAGTTTATAATATAAGTCTATATAAGTGAGACATTTGGTCAACAAAGACTAAGTTACCCTCATTACTAAAAGGGGGCCGGTTTCTTAGGAGGTGAGTCACCACCTTCATGACTCATTAAGTAATTAAGAAAGCAAATAAGTCTTATAAAGCATAAAGTACTATTCACCTTTTAAGATAAATATCACATTTTACTACTCTCTCTCACTTCTTCATTCTCTCTTGTTCCACACGGTTTATTGCTCTCTTTCTCTTCTCCATTAACGTGAAGCTCCTCTCCATGCTAGCCCCACCTTCTCTTGCACACAACTTGCTCATTTTAGCTCCAAATCCAAAACAAAATACATCTTCTTCTTAGTTAGCTTAAGCTCCTCCTTTCTATCTTTTCAAAACTTTAAGAGCTTCATTTTGGTGCCAAGTCAAACCACCATTAGAGGAGGAAATTCAAGTTTGGAGACTCCATTGGCATCTCCATTCTCTTAAGGTAAGGAAAGTGTAAGAAAATCTAGGTTTCCACCATTTTCTTCACATGTCCGAAAATATATACTCATGGAACTCCATGTTTATGCCTTGTTCTAGCTTGTTTCTACTCTTCAAAGGAGAGAGAGGAGGTCCTTCTTGCTTCACATCCAAGTTTGTCTTGAGAAAACAAGGTAAAATAATCACATTAATACCTTAAAGCATATTTTTAACCTAGGGTTTGTTCCTTAGGGTTAATGTGTTATCTAGTACTCATTGGAGTCATTGGATATTGGTTAGAACATTGGCAAGGAGACACACATTGGTGACCGAGATTGAACAAAGAAAAACCTGAGAAAAGCTTTTAAGCTTGTGAGAAAACAAGGTAAATTACTTACCTTAAGGTGTTTTGTTGTTTAAGGAAATGAGATTTAGGTATATGATGAGTTTAGTAGTGATTTTACATTAGAAAAGGGTTATATAAAACCTAGGAGAAACAATGACTATACTTGTGAACTTGTGACTAAGGAGCAAATGAGAAAAAGAGATAGTCTAAGAATATCAAGGTGAAGTACAAGAAGCATTTTATTTCAATGGGCCTTGTTGAGTGTATTCGCAGGTTGAAGGCATATATATGTGGAAATTCAGTGGTTAAGATTATTGTCATTTAAGGGCCTAAGTGCCAAGCATTTTAAGTTTAAGCACTATATGATGATGTGGTGTGGTTTTGGTGTAAATTGGGTGTTAAGGTGTTGTGGTGAGAATTTGTGTGATGTTGGTTGTTTGATGGGGAAAAGCCATGTATTAGGTGGTATTATATACTAGAGAACCTATGGCAAAATTTAAAGGAGAGCTTAAGTGTTTAAGACATTCTAAGGGAATTTAATGACCAAGGAGGTATTAGGAAGTTCTAGAGATTGTCTCGATGGAAAAGGGTGAGAATAAGGTGTTCTAAGGACTTGTAATGACTTAGGTATTACTAGGAAGGATTTAGGAATCAAGAGAATGACTTTGAGTATTTAGAACTTAGGTAAATGTTGATAAAAGAAGCTAGAAAACTTGGGTAAATTAGATGTAAGTGAGGGTGAAACTTTGAAATGGTTAGGTGAGAACTAGAGTATAGAGTCTAAGGAAGGTTTGATAAATGCAATAAGGCTGAGAAGTGGTGTACATGGTGTGATCAAGTTCTTAAGGAGGGAGCATTTGGTTAATTGAAACTTTTGGTGGAATGCATGTGAGAAATGTAAGAAAATAAGTGCTAAGTGTTGGGAGCTTAGTAAGAATTGAGTAAATGTTTGAGAAGATCTTTGGAGGTTGTTTTAATGAGTTTGGTGGAGGTTATAAGGTGGATTTAAGGTGCCAAAATGGTGTTTGACCTATTAGGACACTTGTGGAAGAGTTTGGAATTGAAAGAGACAATTTAAGAGGAAGGTCTGTAGAGGACCGACCCAGGGTCCGACCCAGTGTTGGGTCGGTCGGGCCAAGTTAAGCCAGCCGGAATGCCTCTGGACTGGACCGACCCAGGGGGTTTGGGTCGGTCGGCTTAGCCTTGGGTCGGTCGGGCAAGGTTTAAGTAGGAAAAGGGTTCTGTAAGGGACCGACCCAGAGGGTTTGGGTCGGTCGGTCTAAGCTCTGGTCTAGTCTGGTCGTGGATGGGTTTCAAGAGACGGAAGAGTTTCTGTAATGGACCGACCCAGGGGTTGGGTCGGTCGGTGGGTCGGTCGACCCTTAACACTTAGAAAAAAAAAAGAAATTTTGAATTCTAAGAATGGTGATAGGTAATGAGGTATACCTTTGGTAGGGTGGTAATGATGGGACCCTAAGAACTTAAGGAATTAAGTTAAGATTAAGTATAAGTTTAATGTTTAAAGTTAAGGTTGTAAGTTAAGTGGCAAAGATTTAAGAGGGTATTAAATGGGAATCTTTAGAGACTAAGTGAGTTAAGTAAGGTGCAAATAACTAATGACCTAAAAATGAATGAATGTTTTAGGTTTGTGAATTGGGACCCCGAAGAAGGTTAAACGAACAACGATCGACGGTGAACGGTACAATCCTTCTTGTGACCTGCTTGCTAACGAGGTGTCCCTCGGCTTGTGTGCTATCTGTTTAATTGCTATGACTAAAACAAGATAAAGCATGCAACCGGTTATATTGTTCTCGTTGTGATTGTGTTATATTTACACTAACCCGCGAGACTTGAGATTGTTACTAACCAAGTTTAGTACTTACTGAGTTAAGAATAAGAGTTAAGTTTGATGGTTGTTGGTTAATGCCCGTTAAGGCTTAACTAGCACATGGTGATTAAGATTTCTACTAACTGGAACTCGAGTGAGAAAACCCGGGACCGATCTCCGGTCATGCATGCTAAGAAAAAAGGGGGACGGTATCTGAATCAGATCCGCCCTCCGCTTAAGGACTTGTCTTCGGACTTGTAGCCTAGGGCCGGTTGCCGGCTCAGCTACGCTGGACTCCCGTCCAGAGTAGGTGGCATTAAGATGGTGCGGTGGGATCACCTAAATCCCAGGTTCGAATTAAGCTACAACCAATCCCTTCCAGGAAAGGTTTGTATACTGAGATTAAGATTGAGATTGAGATTAAGGTAAGGTAAGGAACTGAGATTAAGGAAATGAGGACTAAGAGAGGGTTACTAACCCACTTGTTAAGGGAACGCTTGAGTCGTTCATTGGTTGTGAACTATATATGTTCATCTGTGGTTATTGTTATTGCACTTCATATTATGCTTGTGTTTGTAATCAATTTCCATGCTATCGACAATTAGTCGTCGTAGCCCCGTTAGCTTGGGGGCCATGAGAGGGTGTACCAGCATTCGTGCTGACCCCCTCGGGGGCTATTTTTACACTTGCAGGTAAGAGGCCCATGAGGACGCACTACGAGAGTAGGAGCGGTTAGACTTAGGGCGGGACATTTATTTGAGTTCGGGTTGCGCCTGTGCACCCGACTGTTTATATTAAACTGATGTAAGTTTGGGTTTGTGTTTAAGATACTAGTACTCGGTTGGTTGTGGTAATATGAATGTTGATGTTTGAGATGGATATGTATTTTTGGATAAGTATTGTAAGTAGTTAAGCCGGTATATTCTAACGATCAGACCGTGGCAAGGTCCAGGTGTTGTTTATTTCCGCTGCGACGTTTTCGATTAAGTGTTCAGATTGCGATAACCACGATAGGCTTTGGATGGGGTGTTACACATGATGTCGAAGAGGCCATGTAGGAATTAGAGGATAAGATGAGATCAATGTACCCTTCGTTGTTTACCGACTAGATTGTCTGTATAGGGTACGGGGCATACCCCTTTTTAAGGGGGGTAGAGCTTCCTCGCTTTTGAGTTAGTAAACAAATATGTTTGTTTGTTTGGTTTGTGTAAGATGTGATTTTGTGTAAGTTGCTACACTTTGTGGTAAGTTTAAGATATGTATAGTACTTATGAATTGTACTTGTGGAAGTCCTTTGAGTCTTGAGGTGAGTGAATGTGAATATAAGATATGATGTAAAGATTAAGGAAATTGAGTATCTTGAATGGTTAAGCACATATGTGAACTTTGGGGACAAAGTTCTTTTAAGGGGGGTGTATTGAAATATCCCAAACCTAGATATGGTGTTTAGATGATAAACATAGATATAAGAAGGCTAAATAATGCCTTAGAAACATTAGGAAACAATTTAAACTGAATAAAACACAAGGAAACACCATAAGAGCAATTTAAGCAAAAATATGCTCTAAGCTTGGAGTAACTTGGGTTAGTACCCAAATATCATTCTTAGACCTTAGTAACATCCTAATGGTCATGATAAATCAATTACCAAAGAAAACCAAGCTCAAAAACAAGTTAAAACACAAATGATGCTTTAAGGACTCTTAAAGCACATTTTTGAAAAATTGTCTTAGAAAGGGGTTTTAAGTGGCTAAATGCCCATGATTACTCCTTAATCAACATGTGTAATACTTATTATCACATTAGGAAGTCTAAATCAATGGGAAATCAAAAATTTCACAAATATGTGCACTAATTTATGAATAGTTACCAAATAGTGCCTAGTTTTGTCTTTAGTCAACTAAGTTTAATTAAATGGTCAAACAAGACCTTGACTAGCCTTAATTAATAAGAAGGCCGGTTTTCTAAGGGGATGAGTCACCACATGAGTAAGCTAGTTTATAAAATAAGAGGGAAAAGTAGTAAAGGTACTATTTACCTTTTAAGAAACAAATATCTCTTTTATGCTACCTCTCTCCTCCTTTCTTCATTTCTTCTTCTTCCCACCGATTTCTCCTGCTATCTTTCTTCTTCATTAACATAAGAAACAACTCCATGCTAGCTTCATCTTCATTTGCTTGCCAAACACTCATCTTAGCTCCAAAACCAAAGCAAAGTACATATTTCTCTTAGTTAGCTCAAGCTCTTTCTTTCTATACTTTCATATCTCCAAGAGCTTCAATTTGGTGCCAAGGAAAACCGCCATTAGAGAAGGAAATATAAGCTTGAGGAGTCCATTAGCTTCTCCATTCTCTTAAGGTAAGGAAAATGTAAGAAATACTTGGATTCCATCACCTTTTCTCCATTACAGAAAATTACACTCATGGGGCTCCATTTTTATGCCTTGTTCTAGCTTGTTTTCTATTCTCCAAGGGCTAGAGGAGGTCCTTCTTGATTCATATACAAGCTTGTCTTGAGACTCCAAGGTAAAACATTCAATTAAATACCTTAAAACATATTTTTAACCTAGGTTTTATTCCTTAAGGTTAGTGTATTGTTTAGCACTCATTGGAGCCATTGGATATTGATTAGAACATTGGCAAGGAGAAATAAATTGGTGACCGAGATTGTTCAAGGAAAAAGGCTAAGGAGGTAAGTTTGTGTAGCTTGTAAAAGAACAAGGTAAATGTCTTACCTTAAGTTGTTTTAATGCATTAAGGGATGGGATTTGGATGGATGATAAGTTTAGCTTAGAGTTTACAATGAGAAAGGGTTATAAAACTTCGGAGAAGGAACATTATTATATTGAGAACTTGTGACTAACGAGCAAATGAGAAAGGAGATAGTTAAACAATGTTAAGGTGAATTATAAGAACATTTATGTTGCAATGGGAGCCTTGTTGTGTGTATTTGCAGGTCAAAGGCAATATATATTATGGAAAATCAGTGTTTAAGATTTATGCATTTAAGGGCCTATGGGCCAAGTCATTTAAGGGCCTAAGTGCCAAGCAATTTAAGTTTATGCACTATATTGTGATGTAGTGTAATTTGAATGTATATTGTGTGCTAAGATGGTGTATTGAGGATTTGAGTGTTCATAGTTGTTTAATGGTGAAAACCTAAGTGCTTGGGTGTACGTAGTAATATACTAGGGAAGCTATGTCAAAATTTGGAGAAGAAACATGATGTTTAGGAAGTTCTAAGAAGATTTTATGACTAAGGAAGTGCTAGGAAACTTTAGGAGTTCTTTTGATGAAAAAGAGTGAGGTTAAGGTGTTCTTGTGAATTAGGATGACTTAGGTATACCTAGGAGGACCTAGGGGTTACAATGGTGAATTTTAGGCACCAAGACCGTGATAAAAGAAGTTAGGAAACTTGTGCAAAGTTTAATGGTCGCACCCTGGGCGGGCTGCCTACGTACTCAGTTTTGTATTGAGATCAGACCATACGTAGTTCAAAACTCTGTGGACAAGGCCTTGGTAAGGAAATGGCTTTTGTGTTGCCTTAGAGATGATCTCAAGGATGGTCTCAATGTCTGAGGATGGCACCCGCATGGCTCCAGTTTGGTTATGGATACGGCGTTGATGAGGCTCAAGCATGACGCTGGATGGCTCCGGGATTGTCTTCATACGGCTTCGGATGGCTTTAGTTTGGTTCGATGTAGCTTGAGGATAGCCCAGGATTGCTCCGAGATGGTTCGATGTAGCTTGATGATGGCCTGGGATGGCTCCGAGATGGTTCGACCTAGCTTGATGATGGCCTGGGATGGCTTCAGTTGACATCTATTGATCAAAAGTTATGCTTCAGCAACAGCAACTGAAGTCGACTTTCACTGAGACTAGGCAGAGTTCTTATCGGTCGGATGCTGATGATGAACTGGTTATGATGCATGTAGATAATAGATGCTAGGTACGATGCAAAATGCATATGCAGTTTTTTGGAGAGAAGGTACGGTCCTATCTCCACTACTACGGGGTTTACGAGTATAAGACATCTTCGGTTCGATCTTGAGTGACCGTTGAACTGGAATATGTGAATCACTTTCCTCTCATGGAGGGATGCAGATTAATCTCTCATGAGTGTGGTCGTGTGTGTTGATGGTGTGAACATACTTTTGATGCTCAGAGTAGTATTTTCCTTAGAATTTCTTTTCGAGGTGTTGGACCTTTAGATCCTCACAAGTTCCTCACCTGTAATGGGTTAGCTGTTTAGGATTTTGGTGCTTAGATCAAAGAGGCACTCACACTCAGAAGACCTTGAGGGTAAGGTCGCACTCATCCGCTCATGGTCCCTTTGGTATGACGGGACATGTAACACCCCAACTCATAAAGCCATACTTATCTCATAAACCTTCATTCACTTATATTAACTTGCAGCGGATTTCTTACAATATTTGGTGTTACCGCCGTTAGTCACCCACGTGACCAACTAGGCATACTAAAATCTCAAAGATCTAGCTATGGTCTGATGGACCCGAATATACCGAACATTAGTACTTACAAGCCTTAACCGATTACATAACACTCTTACAACATCCTTACATCCTATACAACTTACTAACTCTAATTGTCATACGAGTGTACATGCACAACTCGTAGGTCACATCCTATACATCTTTCTACCCTATCTTACTCTCAGGACGGTCGCCTTCTGACATTCACCTACAAAATATAAACAGTAGCCTCCGAGGGGGTCAGCACCTTTGCTGGTACGATCCTCTCATGGCCCCCAAGCTAATGTGGCTACAACGACTAATTGTCGATAGCATGGAGGTTGATTAGATGCACAACATAATAGAAAGTGCAATAAACAACAAGCCACATATGAACAATCAAAGTTCAAACACAATGAACGACTTAAAGGCGTTCCCTTAATTAGTGAGTTAATCATTTAACTCCTTAAGTTATGTTTCCTCTTAATCTCAGTCCAACCTTATCTTACCTTAATCTTAATCCTTATCTCAGTCATAGAATACAAACCATTCTTTAAATAGAAATGGTTATATCTTATCTCAAACCTTATCTCAATCTTATCTCAGTCTTATCTCAGTTAAGTCAACCGTTCTTTAATTAGAATGGTTGTTCCTTAATTCATTGTTTATCTTGTCGGGTCGAGTAACCCTAACCAATGAGTTATGAGCTCCATGGTTTACATATACAATATTTGTTAGAATTAGTCGGGATTTAGGTAGATCCCACCACACCTCCTTAGTAGTGCCTCCCACCTTGAACAGAAATCAAGGTGACCGAGTCTTTATGTCGACTCTAGGCGACGAGTCCGAAGACAAGTCATATTTGGAAGTCGGTACCTGATAAGGATACCAACCTCCCCTAAAACACATGTGCCGGAACATTTTCGGATTCCCCACTCCCCCCAAGTTCCAGTTAGTGGAAGCCTCAAAGTCAATGTTGGTTAGTTAACCTCTTTCGGTTACTAAGAAAACAATATTTGCGAGTGTTCCTTAATCTCACACCATTGTTTACTAAACATTAGTTAGTAAGTTCTCACGGCAAGTTGTGTTAGTGCATCACAATCACACAACAAACATAATATTCTGGTTGCATGCTTTATCTTGTTTAGTCGGCACACATAAACAAATAGCACACAAGCCGAGGGACACCTCGTTAGCAAGCAGGTCACAAGAAAACCATACCGTTCACTGTTGGTCGTTCGGTTGCTTACTCTCCTCCGGAGTCCAAATTCTCAATCCCTAAAACATTCATCGAATTGGGTGGTTAATTAATTTTAATTAACCTAGCTTACTTAATCACTAATGATTTCCAACTAAAAACCACTAACTCATTGTAGTTTAAACTTAACCACTTATGTTATTTACTTCTCATTTTAACTCATACTTGTTCACACCTCAAATGGCCTTAAAACTCCACCAAAATACTCTTAACAATCATATAATAACATTACCCAACAAGCCCCCACCATTTACCACCTAAAAAGCACATTTTCTTTGCAAATTGGTCTGGTCCGGGACATGGTCCGGACCAATGTATGTTTTGACTCTCGGCAACATTTTAGCTATGGTCCAGGACTTGGTACTTACCCAAGGTCCCGGACCAGTTCTGGGGTGTACTCTCGGCATGTTTTTAGTGCTGGTCTGGGACTTTATCCAAGGACCAAGCTCCGGACCACACTTTAAACTATCAAATTTTAAAGTTTTGAACCTTTTTCCACACTTGTTCTTTTGCCCAATCTTCTTATAATATTTCCCCAAGTATTCACAGATGTTCTAACACCATTTTAGCACTTAAAATCCTCCTAACTCATGGACCAACTCACCTCCAAATTCCTTGATCATTATTCAAGTTCTTACAAAACTCTTAACACTTATAACTTAATTCCTTACACTTCCAAACGTAAATTTTGTCTAAAACTTCAACTAACCAAAGTGTTGTCTTTTAACCAATATAACTACTCCTCAAACATCATTATTCATCCATCTTTCCTTTACTAAACTTTCCAAGGTTATCTTGCATCTCCATGCACAAATTTCTCTCCTTTCCATTTGTTACTCATCACTCCTAAACTCTTGAACTTACTTATACTTTTTTCCATCCTCTTAACACCTTAACGTTGTTCTTCATTTACCTTGACCATCCTACACCCTCCTTAGACATTTCCACCTCTTTTACTCAATTTACTCACCACTCTCATGATCATACACTCTTATACATTCCTAGTCATTTTCCTTGACAATTTTCTCTTCCATCACCCAAGTCCACTCTTTACCATCCAATCTACAACCTTAATAATCCACTACTAGCATCATCACCACTTACACAAGCTACCCAAAAATTCTCATTGTTATATTCTCTAGTTCATACCTAAATCATCTCAGAGTATTATCTTATTCTTATCTCACACATAATTTCAAATCGACTCATATCTCATATATTCCTTAAGTCTCTTTAATCCTCTTCACTAATTCTCTTAACTTGTACTCACACCGGAGTTAACAAGATAGGTACTTAATATGTATGGTATTCGCATCTTCTGTGCACAATAACCATAATTAATCTCAAAATGTTTATGTAAAACAAATTCTCAAATTCTTTTGTGCTATGCACACCGTAGTCTACGTACTTAGTACATAAACATATGCTAAACCGCTTAGCGTATGTTTATGTACTGAATACGTAGACTAAGCATAATAAATCCAAAAGAAAAGAAAAAACGCTTAAAAAGTGAAAAACGCTAAAATGAGCGTTAAGTGACCCTAGGAGGAATACAACCTTAAAAAGGGCATTGAATGAATTTTAAAGGCTTAATAAGGCCTAAATAATATATGGGAATGATTCCCAAAGAAAATGGATCCAAACAATGTATTAAAACGCAAATAAAGCTTTAGCGCACGTTTTTCGAGAAAAACCAAAAACTTGACTTTAAGTGGTCTAATGAACCTGTAAAATTATAGTTCATTAAATAACTGTAAATAAAAATTAATGGTAGTATAATAACCATTAAAATTAAAGAAACGAGAAAATTCTGGAAAACAGGCCCGGTTAGTGAATAGTGCTAAACCGGGTAAATAAACGAGCGTTTTCTGCAAAAGACGAAAAATGCTCCAGGTGGTACATATATAGTGGGGCGGTTTTAATTAGTAAAGTATCCCCCACTCACACACACTAAGCTAGAAAGGAAGAAAGAAAAGAAAAGATAGAAAGGAAAAAGTAGAAAAGTACCCCCACCCTCTCTCTCGTCTCTCATTTCTCTTTTCTTCCTTCTCTTTCCTCCTTTCATCCTTCCTTGTCATTCTCTCTTTCTTACTCCATGCCATCTGATTTCTCCTCTTCTCACATGGCTGCTCAAGCCTTCAATGTCATGCCTAAGCTTCATTAAGGCTCAAATCACAAAAATAAATACATATTCTTCTTTCTCTCATCACCCTCTATCATTCTCTCTTTTTAAAATTCCAAAAGGAAGAACTTCATCTCCATGGGTTTTCACCATTTGAAGAGAAAATAGCATCAATGGGTAGCTTGGAGTCTCCTCTCTCTCTCCTAAGGTAAAAAGATCCAAGAAAAACTCATTCTTTCTCCTTCTTGTAGAGCTGGCCGGTTTTGCTTTCTCTCACACCTTGTTTTATTCTTGATTTCGAGCTTCAATTCAACCCTCCAATGGTTGTGGAGTTTCCCCTTTTGATTCATGGGTGAAAACCCCTCTTGAACACTCCAAAGGTAAACCCTAACTTGTGGTGTTTAAGCTCTTTCTTTGAATTAGAATTTTTCTAAGGGTTAGAGGTTTGATTATATTCATTTGGTGCCTCTTGAATGTTGGGAATGGATTTTGGAAACTCCATTGCCCATTTGACCGAATTGGACAAGGAGAAGAGGAGGAGGAGAATTGAAAAGAGACTTGGAAAAATTAAGGTAAAAATCTACCTTAAACCTTGTTTTAATTTTTTTATGATTTGGGATGGGTAAATAAATTAATGAACCCAAATTATGAATTGGAATCCATGTGGGAGGATGTGTATAGTTGATTTTAGAGAGATTTGTGAACTTGTGTTGATTTAAGGGCCTAAGTGCCAATGTATTTGAATTAGGAGCTATATTTTGATTTGATGGACTTTGAGGAAATGTTAGGTGCTGGTAGGACCCTTATGGGTGTGGCTAGATTAGGAATGAAAATTGGTGAGGGTTGGTGGAGTGGAGGATATAAGGTTTATGGGGAGGTTATGATAAAATTTTAGTAGAAAAATAAGTGTTTTAAGATGACTTAGCAAATTGAGGAATCTAGATATTAGTAGCATTGAGTGGAATGGATTAATAGCCTTGAAATGGTGTTTGGAGAACTAGGGAGTGGAGTGTAAAAATCTGTACACAAATGGGGCGTAAAGACCTAGGATTTCAAGAAAAGAGTTTAGTGTTTTGTAATCTTGGAATGGAGATTGGATTTGGGTTCGGTAGTGCATTGGTCTAGGAATGAATTAGTGGTGAGTAGTGTTTTGGTAAGGATGGTGGAAGGTATATACCACGAGAAGTTAGAAGTGCACTAGTGTGCAAAGTGCAAAATGGGGGAATTGATATTTGTGAATTTGAACAGAATTGGAGTAAAGATTTGACCATTGATTTGATGAGGTTTTAAAGCATGTTTTGAGGTGTTTTACATGAGGAAATGTGGAAAGATTGTGGAATGAGTGGGAAAAGATGGGGTGAATTTGGAGTTCAAAATGTGTAGAAAAACACTTTAAAAATAGGGTCTGTTGCGGACCGCCCCTAGGGACCACGCCCCTGTGGGGAGGTCCAGTCGAATTCTGCAGAATAAGTGTAGCTTCTGTTGTGGACCGCCCTGGGACCTCCTTAGAGGGCGGTCCCGACCAAGAGAAAGAAAAAAATTTGTTTAAGGCTTCTAATGATGGGGGATTGAATGGTATTGGTGTTAGATGATGTATAGTAGTTATTTGGTGACTTGTAAAGGTCTTAAAAAGTGTAAACAAAGTGGAGAAGTGATTTAGAAAGTTGTGAGTTTAAGGGCACATAAACAAAACCAAAGAATAATGGGTTTACGGGGTTAACTACGGGGGTACAAATTTTACATACTGTACTACCTTAATAATAATGGAGTCACTTGATATATGATTAGTGATTCGGAAGTGAGATCCGAGGAACAAGAGGTGACCCGGTAAAAGTAAAACCCCGGTGAAAGGTATGATTTCCTCATGCTCTGTATCCCTAACTTGGTTACCCGATTTGTGTGCTGTTTGATTGTGTGATCACCTAACAAGATAAAAGCATGATCGGATTTGTTTTCACTTATTGGCTTGTGTTGTAATGTTATTTGTTGGATTACCTTTTAACTAAAGTTTGTATAATTCATGAAATGTGAATTGGTGAATGAATTGCTTGGATGTGATTGAGTATGGTAGTGCGACTCATAATTGAGTCTTGTTTGAGTAGTGACTCGTAGAGAGAATCCAGTTGTGAATTAACGAAAACGTGGAAACCCACTAAAACTATCGAACCTATACATGGTAACATAAACCTATGAACTCAATAGAATGTGATAAAGTATACGGGAGTAGTAACCTCCCGATAACGTTAGAGACGCGAGTTGATTTAATCCACATAATATAAAATAGTGGAAGTATTTGAGTAACCTCTATCTACAGGATCGATAATTGTTCAAATTATGAACCTTGAGTAAAGTAAAGCATGGTAAGGGATCGCCAAACCCCTTAGAAATATAGTTGAACTCCAATGAGAGGAACCAACTAAAACGAACATAGTTCATAAGCAATGGAAGTGTAGGGGCGACCCTTAAATCGGTGGATACCACAAAATAGGAAAATCTTCTAAGTTGTATGATAGCATCGAGAAGATGTGGCTGACTGATATCTATATATATGTATTTATATATGAGTACCTATTGTTACTAACCCGAGAGTAGGGTTAGGGGGATTGTGAGTCACGCGTGCAAGGAAGAGGAAGCAACAGAGCGTTTGTTTCCAAATCCGTGGTCGAACTCCCTTGTTACCGGGCCGCGTGCCACATAGTGGTGCCCGATTGGAGTAGACTGGCAGAGCTTACCCTCTAAAGAGGTATTCTGGTATTACGGGATAGGAAAGAGGGAACGTGAGACAATGTTTATATTTCCGTATTTAGATTATAAAAGCCCGGTGGTGAGACCTATATATGTCTCTGCCCGGAGGCATATGAGGCTTAACTTAAAATTATTCAGGAATAGAATAATTAAGAAAACTAGATCGGAACCGAGAGTGCCTAATGATCTAGGAGACAAGTAAACTACCCGGTTGGGATGGAAGTTGGTGATTAACGAGAATGAAACTCACTTGAGATATGGTCTCTCAAGGTTTAAGATAAGGTAGATGTACTTACCGAGCTGGGATGTGATATCTGTGTGGATTCTATTCCTTGGTTGTGTATCTTTGAATGTTGCATGATTAATGCATAGATATTGAGCATGATTGATGAAATAAAAATGCGCATGCTCTCGACCAAATAGTCGGCGTACCCTCGCTAGTACGCGGGGTATACGGAAGTCATATGCAGCATTTGCTGAGCCCCTTGGGGCGCTGTTTTTATTTTCCAGGTACAAGGAAGCCGATCACCGTTCGAGAGTAGGACGGGGTTGTGATTAAGCATGAGTAGTCGCTAAATAATTGTATTGTTGTATTATGGAATTGTAAGACCGAAAGGTCATCAATAGTCTTGGAGATTGTAGATACTCGGTATAGCATCGAATGGATATTGTATTTGTATATTAGGGAATTGAAGTTGTAATTGTTTTGAGAATTGAGAAAGTAATGGATTGTATAGTTTGGTTGTAGTACTCGGTATATAAGACCCTTCAGACTGATATTGTAAATGTTGTTGTATTTGATTTGATGTGATGAGTTGGTCTTGTTAGTCACGTGGTTGACTAACGGCATTATAATACCCGCCGTCGGTAGTTTGATTCCGCTGCTTGAGTATTGGTAAATGAGACAGGTTAGGAGTTAATGGTTGGATTAGCGGCATGGGTGTTACAAAAAGTGGTATCAGAGCGATACTTCGCTCTAATGGCCTAAATACCGAGTGTAGGAAAATACCGAGTTTGGAATTAGAGACTTAGGGCTAAGGGTTGAGTGTTAGCGTATGAAGTGCGCTAGTTAGGAACTTCCAGTGTGATCTGGATACCTGCCTAACCAATCCCGCCCTCCGTAACCCCCATTATAAGTTAGGGAAAGAACGCTCGAGAGATGGAAAGACCTCTCATACTCGGGAAAACCCGATCTAGCAGTGGTAGAATAAACTTTGTAAAGTAAAGGAACCAGTCATACGGTAGATTCCAAGAACTGGAAATCCCAAAGACAGTTCCCGTTGGAGCAACAATAACCGCAGTCAACGATAGAAGATTGAAGATCCTAAATACAGGATAATGAAATTTGCGGCATCATGGGGCGACGCGCTTCGCAGTCGCGAGAACCATACGCAGCCAACAAGAAGGGAGACATAGCTACACAATGAGCAGAAAAGCGGAAAGCGGAGTAACAAAACCGAGACAAGAGAGTCTGCAGACTGCAAACATTGACAATACCGTTAACAACATACAACTGACTAAGGAATGAGTCAAGGTTGGATAAACTCCAAACCTACAATGCCAAAGGGCGGTAATGCCCAAATAACATGGTTCGGACAACTATGGGAGTAATTATTAAGCTTACACTAACAGGAATACCATGTAGTTCCTAAGGATCCGATAAACCTCGGTAACCACTGCCAATGTGGAACGAGCTAGGGAGAAAGGTATATGGAGTACCAAAAGGATCAGGAAGCACCTCAATTATCGACAACCTTATCAATCTCACTGAGAAACCACTCAAGATATCGATCACTAAGATCAAAAATGGATGGAAGACCCAATAAAACCACCAAATATGGATGAAAACAATACCGTAATCGGTATATTTTAACCCAAAAACCACCGTACCCGCACACTTGCCTTGCAACAAGGCAAATTGGGGGACTTTAGAAGATTAACAAGTACTTACTAATGTACCAGCATGGAGATGGAAGCAATCATAGGATCGCCAATCCTAAGACTTGAAGAAGGAAACCTTGGAAAGGCCTAACGGCCCAACCATCATATTAAGAATGTACCAGTCAGCAAGAAGCTGAACTTGGTCAAAACCTTGGACTTGGCAATGTCAGGAAGATTTTCTCTTGAACTCAAATTTTTATTTCCAAACCCAAAAACTTCCTTCTAAACCACAAACCTTTTTTTTTAAACCTCAAAATTTTTAAAACCAAATCAGATGAATCACGATGAGTATCATAGAATGATACAAGTGGAGTTGGCAATAGAATACTTCACCTAGGCATGTGACGAGCACTACGAGTGTACCCAAATACGGGATGTGGGACGACCGCACTCCAAAGGAGCTTGCGGGCCTGACAGACCCTTTGTGAGTTAGTCGGGTAAGTGGTAACGTACCAATAAGGTACCCCACGTATGTATACATGTAGTGTATGAAACACGGGAAGTAGTCAGCTCCGTTCTACGGACCCTAAGTGAATTCAAATCTGAACAGTTGGATACCTCGAACAATCGAAGAACTCAGATAAGCTAACGAAACTAAAAGAGTCAAGAACTTACTCCTGGAGAACGATTAAGAGTTAGGAAGTGCGAGAAGCACTAGTAATTAACTAAAGACGTTGGAGATGTCTCAAGAATTTGAAACAAAAGCATATTAGCTGGAATGGAAACCCAGCCTAAACACAATAAGGCAAGGCCTATCGTGAACACATAATGTTCAAAGAATAATGTGAAATACCCAGAGTGATCATCTAAGGTACCAGAGGATACCGTTCACCACTGAAGGAAGTACCAAACTAGTTAAAACCATAAGAGAAGTACCCATAGTCTACCCTGGGAACGAGAGACGTATAACCCCAAACGGGATAATTTGAAATCCGAACCGCAATGCGGAGTAAACGGAACACACTCAAATGTTAGCTGGAAGTAACTGCATAATCAACAACACTAGGAGCAATCCATAAAGGGGTATCAAAGTCAACATAGTTGAACGAAGTGTCGTAACAAGAGCACCAGAGCTATAACGAACACTCGGTTAGAACACCGAAGGGATCCCACTTACCAGGGGATACCCTAAATTTGTAAATGCTACCGATCAATACCAAGATACTGAAAGGGCATCCAACGGACGGAAGCATGATGCAATGATCCTTATCATGGAGCCCAGTGCTACCTCCAAACCAATTTACGGTTATGAAGAAGCACTGCTTGTAAACAGCCTAAGATGAGCAGAGCTCTAGGCAACGAGGCTAGTATGCCGAGTAACTATTATAATACATAATTTAATGGTTGCAAAACCATTGTGAACTATATGGAGAGTTGTCAAGAATGGCACCAGTAAAGGGTTTAATAACCAACGAGCAAAGATACCCCTCGTTATTATGACACCGTAAAAGCAGAGAACCTACGGATCCCAAAGAAGAGGATACCATCAATAAATGTCTGAAAATATATCTCTTTCATAACTACTAATGTAATACTCTGTATTTTCGTTTCCAGATTTTATAACACTTTGGGTAATGTTGTTACTTATATTATGTGATGCCCTGTTTAGCTGATGGGACGTCCGAGGCATATAATTAAAAGACGGGGGCAAGGAGGTCGTTTCCCTCTCTTTTATTTTGGTAAGACTTTATTAAGGAATATAAGCAGTTTTCTTCCTATTTTCTTTTCCCGATCAACGTCAGTTTGCAAGCGTTCCTTCCATCGACAGTTCTTTTGAGCGTTCTTCTTCCTCCTTCCTTTGGTTAGCTGGCTCTGGAATCTGCTGCGATTGTACTCGTTTTTCTGCTGCCGCTGTTCGGCTCACTCCTCTACGTGTTCAGGTTGGTGATTTTGTGAATTCGGTAGTCTCTTTGCTGTTTTGGAGAAGCAGTTTTCTGATTTTGATTTCTGTTTTTGGGGGCTGTTCTCTACGAATTCAGTGGTGCTTTGGGCGTCTCTTCTGCTGCATTTTGTTTGTTTGATTATTGGCAACGTTGGAAAGAAGCTGCTCTGCGAATTCAGTGTAAGTGGGGGATGGAATCGGGGTAGTTTACTCACCCTCGGGGACTGTTTTATTCTAGTGTTTCTGAATTGGAATTGTGTTGTGATTGTGTGTTTTCACTTCGGTTTTGCGTTGTTAAACGTTTGGCTAAACCCCCGAGGGTATGATAAGTGTAAAATACATATACTTTTAACAGTATATTTGATTTAATATTCAAAATCAATTGGCATATATTTCACACTTATCTTATAGTTTTTCCATTATTTATATTTTGATGAGAACTGATATATTTTATATGTAAAATGCAGGAAAATTATTGGATTTACATTAAAAATTACGACACAACAAATGATGACATATGTATACATACTTATATACATGCACGTGAATATTTTGACAGGCTGAAATGTTGGGCTGGTCCGCAGCGCAGACATTGGAGAAGATGGGCCGATTTAAAGCCCTGTTGCTCGACTCAAATGGATAGAAGAATAAACGATGACATATTATCATTTTATGAAAAGAATATAATTAACCCATGCTAATCATATATGATATTAAAAAAACCCATGCTGATAGCTGGCATCGCACTATTACTGTGCTCCGTCTTCATTCTTCACGGAGATACCAACATCTTCATATACCCGATCTTCCACATCGATCAGAGGGCGTCGTCATCTCCATTTACTCCATTGTCACTCACCTCGTCCACACACCATCGCCTCACCCACCTTCATCACCATCGACCCATCGCCACCATCTTCACCACCTTCAGCGGCCGATCACCCTCACCATATCGTCATCTCGCCATCGCCATTCAGACCACCTCCACACCATCCACCGTCGCCACGCCTCACACCACAATCCCACCACATCTCCATCATCCTCCATCTCGGTTTCACCACACCATCCATTCACACCACCGATTCACCGTCGACACCTTCATCCCATCACGATCATCACCGCCATTCATTTCACTCCTCACACTACAATCCCGCTATCATCGATTCATCGCTCACCACACTACACCAACACGACGGTCTCCAGTCCACACCCATCGCCACCTTCACCGCGAATCATCATCCCACCTATTCCATCGATCACCAACGCCATCGCCTCCATCAATCCATCTTCATTCACGCCCTCACTTTCACCACGTCGAACCACATTCAGCCTCGCCTCACTATCGCCGCGACCATTCTCACCCTCATCTCACAAGGGATACACCATCTTCATGACAGCATCTCATTTTCACCATTACGTCATCATTCTCCATCAACGAGTTATATTCGAACTCGCCATCAGAGCCTCATCTTCACAACCACTCGCCATCACCTCTCTGTTCTGTAGTCCTCAGCGATATGCCACCGCATCATCATCGCCATCGTTGTTTTCCGTCGTCGATTGTAAGAGGAGAGGAGGCGGGAGCGAGAATCATCCACGTCTTCATCGTCACCGTCGGCGCGAGCAAGGAGGAAGATTATATCGACGGGTGTGAGATTGGCGAGGTGAATCGGGAAGAAATACAGGGGCATGAACCGACATGGGAACTGAAAAAGGTGCAAAAAACCGCTGGGTAAGGCAAAACCGGACCGGTCTGGTTTATATATAAGGGTTTAATAAACCAAACTCTTTATATTGTTACATGTTAATTGTTTCTTATTGCAGTTTTGGTTATTACATGACATTTGATATTGGTTTTAACGCGTGCCTTTATTGAATTTATATTTTTACTGGTTTAGTTAATATATAGATTGTTACAATTAATGTGCTTATGCTGCAATAATTCTGATCGTTTAATTGCTTATCTTCTAAATCTATTTGACCCGATCAAGTGAAAATATATAGGTTCGATTAATTCGTAAATTTGGAAAACTTGTTTTCATCGGACAAGTTAATACTTCATCTGCATTAATATTATCTCTCAAACTTATTTTGTTTACATGTGTTTTGCTGGTCTAAATCAAGTCATAGCATGTTCTGGTAAACAAATTCGTCAGAGTTATTATTTTTGCTAATCTATAAACCAGAAGAAATAACATAATTAACCAAACTGCAATAACCGAACCCGGATCCGCTCAATCATATCACCCTTCATTTTTATTTATCTGCATTTTATCAGTTTCATTTACAATTTAGTAAAACCCCCCCTTTTGTGACACGCTTAGGAATTAGACATTTTCGCTTAAGTCCCACGGTTCGATTACCCAGTTGCTTCAATTTTACTATACTACTGCGACCGGGATTGTTTGCAGCCCGATAGATATTTTGACTCACTCTTTATTTACTATTTTATCAGGTCAAAAATCTCATCTGCAAAAATGGCGCTGTTGCCGGGGACTTGACTTTGTCTAGTCCCTAAGACCCGGATAATTCATTTGTTATTTTAATATTTTGTTTCTTTGACATTTTGTTTTCTTTTTATTTTTCTGTTTTTTATTTTGCTTCTAATATTCTGTTTGTTGTTTTGATTTTTGATTCATTAATCAGTCTTTTTATTATCTTTCATTTTCTTTTGTTGTTTATATTATCACTATTGTTCTGTCATTTAATTATTCCAGCAATTTACTTATCGTATTGTTTTCAGTAATTGATATTCCAGTTATTTTGTTGTTATTTTTAATTTCCAGCTATTTATTTTACTGTTATTTAATTTCTGTCATTTAAATTCTGTTATTTAAATTCCAGTTATTTAAATTCCTGTCATTTATTTTCTTGTCATTTATTTTCTAATTATTTAAATTATTGTCATTTAAATTCCAGCCATTTAAATTCTTGTCATTTAAATTTTAGTCATTTAAATTCCAATAATCTGGTCCTTTTCAGTCATTTTTAAATTCCAGTAATCTGGTCCTTTTCAGTCATTTTTAAATTCCAGTAATCTGGTCCTTTCCAGTCATTTAAATTCCGCTATTTAAATTCTGCCATTTAAATTCTAGTTATTTAAATTCCTGTCATTGAAATTATTGTTGAAATACCCTAAACCTAAGTATGATAAGTAAACATCAATTTATGATGTAGTAAGGCTAAAATATGCCTTAGAAAGATTGGTAGACAATTTAAACCAAGAAAAACACAAGAAAATGCCTTAAGGGCAATTAAGGCAAAAATGTGCTCTAAGCTTGGAGTGACTTTGATTAGCACCCAAACATTATTATAAAACTTTAGTAACATGCTAATGGACATGTTAAAGACAAACCAAAGAAAACCAAGCTCAAAAACAAGCTTTAACGCAAAATGTGCTTTAAGACTGCTTAAAGCACCTTTTTGAGAAATTGTCTTAGAAATGGGTTTTGAGTGGCTAAATGCCTATGATTACATCTTAATCAACATGTGTGCTAATTAGTATCAAATTAGGAAGTCTAAAACAATGGGAAACCAAAAATTTCACAAATATGTGCACTAATTTGTGAATAGTGCCAAATAGTGACTAGTTTAAGTTTTAGTCAACATAAGTCAATTAGTTGGTCAACCAAGACCATAAATATCTTGATTATAAGGGGGGTGGCCGGTTTTAATGTGGGGAGTCACCACATGACTAGGCAACTAAAGGAAAATAAGAGTAAAAGAGAGAATAGTACTATTTGCTTTTAAAACAAAATATCCCACCTTTTAACCTACCTCTCTCCTCTCTTCTTCATTTCTTTCTTCTTCCACCGATTTCTCTTCTTCTTCTCTTTTCTAAAACCGTTCCAAGTAGCCTCCATTGTTGCCTCACCTTGCTTTGTCCATAGCTTACTCATTTTAGCTCCAAATCAAAAACTAAACACATATTATTCTTGGTTAGCTCAAGCTCTAGCTTTCTATCTTTTCAAAATTGGGAAAGCTTCATTTTGGAGCCATGGAAAAACTCCATTGATGGAGGAAAATCAAGTTTGAAGAGCCCATTTGGTTCTCCATTCATTCAAGGTAAGAAAAATGTAAGAAAAACCATCTTTCCACCACTTTCTTACATGGCCGAAAATTACCACTCATGGGGCCTTGTTTTTATGCCATGTTCTAGCTTGTTTTATTCACCAAGGACTAGTGGAGGTCCTCTTTCATTCATTGTCCAAGTCTACTTTGAGACTTCAATGGTAATCATCCACTTGTATACCTTAAAACACATTTTTAACCTAGGAATGATTCCTTAAGGTTAGTGCATTATCTAGCACTCATGAGTGTCATTGTATATTGATTAGAACATTGGCAAGGGAAATTTAAATGGTGGCCGAGATTCCCAAGGGAAGAAACCTAAGGAGAAAGTTAAGAGAAACTTGAGAAAAACAAGGTAAATTGCTTACCTAATGGTGGTTTAAGTTTTAAGGAATGAGTTTTAGATAAGCACTAATGTAGCTTAAAGCTTACATTAAGTAATGAGTTATATAACCTAGGAAAAAGGAATTTAAACAAGCTTGTGAATCTGTGACTAAGGAGCCAATGGGAATGAGATAGTAAGATAAGCTTAAGGTGAATTAAGAAAACACTTATATTGCTATGGGAGCATTGTTGTGTGTATTTGCAGGTTGAAAGCTTTTATATGTGGGAAATTCAGTGTTTAAATTCATGTCATTTAAGGGCCAAAGAGCCATGTCATTTAAGAGCCTTAGTGCTATGCAATTTAAGATTATTGCATTATTTGAGTTTGTTGTGAATGAGTTGAATAGGGTGAGAAAGTAAGATGAGAAGAACTTGATGTGTGTGAGATGGGTGAATGAGAAAAACAATGCTTGGGCATGATATATACTAGAGAAGCTATGGCAAAATTTGAATAGAAAACAAGTGTTTAAGTGGTGGTGGTGAGTTTTGCCCTAGGATTCACTAGGGATCATTCTGAGGAATTTGAGTGGAAATGAGTTAACTAAGGAGTTCTTGAGGTTTAGAATGACCTAGAATTGTCTATGAGGACATTAGAGTTTAGATGGGTGTATTGAACACACCAAAGTCATGGTAAGAGGAATCGTAAGACTTGTGCATAAATTTGAAGGAAAAGATGTATAATGCTTTAAGGTGATTTAGTAATGAACTAGGGAATATAACAATGAGAATTTTGGGAAGCTTGTGTAAGTGAAGAGGATGCTAGTGGTGAAACAATAAGGTTCTAGTTTTGATGGTAATGAGTGGACTAGGGAGATGGAAGAGAAAAGTGTAAGAGAATGTTGTAAAAGCTCAAGGTAAAGAAGAACAAGGTTAAGGGGATAAGAAGATGGGAAGAAATGTTTAGGTATGTTCAAGGGTTTAGGAATGATGAGTAACAAATGGAAAAGAGAGGAATTTGTGCATGGATATGCAAAATGACTTGAGGAAGTTTTGGTAAACGAAATCAGGATGGGGAATGATGTTTAAGAAGTGCTCAAACTGTTAAGGAGGGAACACTTTGGTTGGTTGAAGTTCTGGTAAGGTTACAAGTTGGAAATGTAAGGAAATAAGTGCTAAGTGTTAGTGAAATACCTAACCTTAAAAACTTAATTAAATGATCTACTAATGATCTAAGATGGATTAAACATCTAATAACATTGACTAAGGCCTAAACATTCCTTAAAAGTCAACTGAGAACAACAGTGGTCAACACAAAGCAAGACTTTGCACCCTTTGACTGTTTAGGGTAAATAAATACCCAAATGAACTACTTAGGACCTAAAAATTGTCCTAAGATTATTAACACATTACTAAATATTACAATTGTTGGACAACACTCCAACACAAAACAAGCATTTTCATGCTTCAAGGTCAAGTAGGGCAAAAATGTGCTCTAAGGGAACCTTAAAGGTCTAATGACCTCTAAATGATATAAAATTGGATACCATGATCAAATATCATGTAAGGAACACAAAAAACAATTCTCAAAGAAAACAGAGCTCAGAAACACCCTGCGACTCAAAATGTGCACTAAAATTCCTTAAAGCACGTTTTTGTGTAATTGCCTTCTAAATTGGCTTTTAAATGGGCTTAAAGGTTATAATTACCTATAAATATGCTAATATATCATATTATAACATATTAGGAATTTAATTCCAGAAATTTGCAAATTTTTACAAATTTAATATTAAAATATTAATAAAACCCTAAAGGGGGCCCGTTTGAGTCAACGTTGACCAAGAATGGTCAAGAGGTCAAAGTTGACCCCTTGGATTCCATTGAGTCGGCAGCCACAAGGCAGGGGGAGCCTGATTGAACTGAATTATTGACAAAAGGAGACTTAGTGGAGTGTTACTTTTCCATTTAATAAGAAATTAATACTTTAACTTACCTTTTCCTTATTTTCTTCATTATCCCTCCCTTATCTCTTGTCTCCAACGACTCCTTGCTCCTTCCTTCTGTCCCAGCCGAGCTCACATGCTCCCAACCTCACCATTGTTGAGCTTTGAAGCTATCTAGCAAGGAAACCAACCTAATTCACCTAAGGTAATGGTTTAAGGCATAAAATAGCTCATTTTCTTCCTTTCTTCAAGGGCTATCTTATGAGCTAACTTCTATACTCTTCCCATGGCTCAATCTCAGTGTGTGGATGTTAGAGTAAGAGTTCAAATTCGTTGGTAAGGGTTCTTGGAGCTAAGAACACAAAAATCATCCTTTAAGGTAAAAATGTGCTTTAAGCACATATCTTTTGATTCCCTTCAAATTCGGCTGTGAAACTTTGTTTCTAAGCTTATAATCTTCATCTTAACATACTTATTCAGTTGGTACATCAAGAGCTTCGAAGTATAACCAGATCCAAGCCTAAAACACCATTTTAGGCATTTTAAACAAGGTAAAGATTAGCCATCTTCTAATCTGAGTTATACCAGTTTAAAGCTTGGTTTTAGTAGCTCTTTTAACACTCTTTGCCTACTGTAAAAACAGGCCGTGACCAACCTTATTTACCTTGGCATTTTGAGGTAAATTTTACCTTGAAAATTGACATTAAACACTTCTTATGGTTAGATCTTGCTTGGAGACTAATCATGCCTTAATTGCTGTTTGAAAACATGTAAATAATGCTGTGGAAATTTTATCCTAAGCTGGGCGTGGCCAAACAAGGCTTAAACTAGGCAAAAACAAGGTATAAATCACTTAAACCTTCACTTGGTATATTAATATGTGTTTATACATATGTATATAGTGCCGTGAGTGAATGGTTAATTAAGGTCTTATTTTGACCTTAGGTGGTTAAGGAATGGTTTAATAAATTTATATAACTAATTAATAAGCATAATTGTCAAATTTAAGACATTATGTGGAAAATTGGTAAATAAAGAAAATATATGGTAAGGGCCGAGAGTTTATAGTACTTTTGGGCATTTATGTGTAATTTATTTTATAAGCCAATGTTTGTAATAAGGCCATGTACTTTAGGCCATTTTATTTATGCATTTATAAGCTTTTAATTAAGTTTAGGTGCTAAATATGCATTACCGCAAATTATTGGGGTTATAGTGTAAATAAATTAAATTTGGGGGCTATATATTAATAAAGCCGAAAATTAGAGGTTTAAATAACTTTATATAAAAATTATAAGATTATATAAAGTTTTGGGGTTAAATGGTAATTTCTGAAAAGATATGGGTATAAACCGTAATATATGGGGATTAATGGTCAAGGAAGTATTAAGGTGGTCAACCTTGACCATATGGTAGGTTTTGACCAAATTAAATAAGCTAGATAACTTATTTAAGGTTTTATAATAAGTTATGTACTTAATTGTAACAACTTTATAACATATGTGGTATATATGTTATTACCGAAAATAAAGGGTGTATAATGGTATTATAAACACCCATGGGCTATTAGGAATTTTTAGGAATTTATTGGGTTGATTTTTTTGGAATTAAAATAAACTATATATGTATAATATATAGTTATTATGTCATTATGACACTTTGGAGAAATATATGTGGTGGTATAGTAAATACCGAAAGTATATGGGTTAATAAGGTAATTATAACCCTTTGGTAAAATTTGGTGATTTTTAGAATTATATAAGGGTATTTATTGAGATATATGTATAATATATAGTTTTAATGAATTATTAAACTATATGTTATAAATTGGGCCAAATGGCAATTATAGAACATATATGGGCCGTTCGGAATTTTACAAAATATTACCATAGGTTATACCCTTTTTATAAGTTAGAAATGTTATATTAAATGGTATATATAACATGGTATAAATAATGGGGTGATTTTGTAAATAAAGGAAACTATGGTTTATAGAAAAGAATAAGGTTTAATATATGTGCCTATGCGGCAATATATAATAGTTTTGTATAAAAACTATAGGTTATGAATTAAAGGGAATAAAAATATCATAATATATGATATTAGTATATGGTATAACATTACATAATGTCATGTGGTCAAAATAGAATTTAAATAAATTCAAGGGCTGTACCGAAATATTAATAAGAGTTGGAAAATGAATTTTAGACTATGGTCTACTATGTTATAAATGTTATAACAATTATATGGTATAAAGGTGGTTTTAATGGAATTAAAATAAGTAAGGATATTCACATTAAGTAATGTGACAAACTATAAATAAATAGGATTTATAAACTAAGGTATTGTTGATTAAACCTTGGGAGTTGTAAAGATACAACATAAAATGTTACATAATATTAGGATAGTAATCTTAATGTAAGTTGTATAATATAGTACAACTAAAGGGGAATAATCATCTAATAAAAGATGATAAAAATGTAACATATAATATAAGAGTTTATAACTCATGGAACTTACCTATGTGGTAAATATATACGTACACAAGAAAAATGTATATGAGGATGTATATAGTTCAAAGTATTTTTACAGATGAATTATACTACATTAAATGGGGAAAAACTAACCTTAGGAAAATAAATACTAAGGTAAAATGTATGATTATGATTAAGGATTATACATGCGAATATAGAAACAAACTATATAATATACAAGGGTATATTAAGTTACATGCGATAATAAACGTTTAAAGTTAAGTATATTAATATACTCGACGTAATCACGCATGAAATATGACGTTTCTCCAAATTCCGAGTTAAGCCGAAAACCCGACAAACGTTGACAGTTAATAACGGGGGATTAACCGGGAGGTAGTAGCGACGGTACGGGGTACCGTAGAGTTAAGTTGTTATACGGGATTCTAATCAGTAGCGTTATGTATTGTTAGACTGCTAGAGACGACACGAGGAGCATCGGATCTAGCTGAATCATACTCCACCGTAATACTTTCAGGGTGAACGGTATGTTATTTATGTGGCTTGATTGTCTCTGAGGATTTCCTCAGTTCAGACATTGTGTGAAAATCTGTGATAAGATTGAATGTCTGCTTGTGTGAATTAATATGCTTGAGTTGTGTATTAATGCTGCTTTATTATTACTGTTGTACGATAACAGTACCGTTCGTATATATGAACATATTATAAAACGAACTAGCGGCAATGATGCTATCTTATATGTGTAATATAAGGAACGTAAGTAAAACGTTGTAGCATTAGGATAATAAGATATATAAATATCTGAGACTTATATACGGAGCATTGGCCTCTTTAACGCCGCTCTCGTATCTAGCACTGGATCCCGAGTCGACATACTCAGGATTGGACTACGACCTTAGTCTGCTGTGTTAGGAAAAAAAAGTAAAACGATGCGATGGTTTAGATAAGTTTATCAAGAGGATGTGGCTCTTGCTGTGAACTGTGATCCATTAACGATACTAGGATACCGTGTGGTAACCGTAAGTATCTGGATAAATTCCCAACGAACTACAGATTGTTCGTAGGTCGGAGACTCTACCGCTGGAGTGGCTATTGCCGTGGGTGACCCGCCATAAGAGATGGGTAACTTAGAGACACGTCGTTCTAACGAGACGTTGTCATTAGACATGACTGAACAATTACGAACGACTATACTAGCTCGTACATTAGACGAACATTATTTGGGCTCGTACGCCAAAGACGAGTAATTATACCTGTTTATAACTCTCGTTGTTTCGCCTTGTTGCTCAGTGGTTATGCTTTGTAATTAGTGTGGTATGTTGGTGGATTTGTTTGAACGAGCCATTGTGCTCATATTGTGTGTTGTGAACTGGTTGAGTCGAGTCGCAGTACTCATGTGTAGATTATGGTGGATTGTTTGGTCGAGTGAGTCGCCGTACTCAATTATGAACTATTAAGTGTTTGTTGGAATGGAGTCTCTGTACTCATATAAGCGTTGTAACGCTTTCAGTGGTTTATTACGATGCGATGTGTGAAGCCGGGGCTTGTTTGTTATTTGAGTTTACTGCAATATATATTGTTGCTTTACAGTTTTAACATTAAACTACTTGCATGAAAATGAATTGCATGCTCTCGACCAATTAACTGAGGGTCCGAGGGGGCATGACAGTCATGTAGTAACATACTCAGCAGGGGCTGATTCCATACCATAAACAACCATTTTTTGCAGGTATGCAGCTTCCGGTGTCGGCAAAGAGAGGGACGCGCTGGGTAGTTTAATCACAGTTGTTTTAATATGCACTGTTGCATTTCGATACAAACCTAGAAACGTGTATAGGATTGGGATACTTAGAATGCTCACTGTGAATGTATTTTATATTGGTTTGGGAAGGTTAGACCTTCTCGTCGTCACTGTGGGAAATTGTTTCGTATTTAAGAATATATCAGTAAGCACGTTATTACTCGTATGGGCGAGTAAGAACGGTGACACCAGTAGTACAATTGTTGAGATTACCGCTGCGATTATAATGTTAAGTAAGATAGTTAGGAGCCGATTAGAGTAGTGGTGTTACGGTAGTGTAATGTGTAGGAGGATACAATGTTTTAAACCCTTAAAAGACATTAAAAACTTGTGGAAACCTGGATGGGAATTGAATGTAGTGTGCAGGAATTTTTAAGAGTGTTTAGTGTTGGTATATGTATATAGGAGCTATGTATATTGTGATTAATGAAAACAGGTGAGATAGATGATAATGTGAGTGTAAATGATGTGGTGAGATTGTAAAGTTATAGGAGAGACTATGGCAAAATTTACCTATGATAGGATCGGGGTGCTGACCGAGTAGGTCTGAGGTGTTAGTCTCAGGCCAACCCTACTTTGAGACAAGTATTTGCCAAGGAGATAATGGGAAGCGTTTGTATATAATTTAACAAGATAGGATTCTGCTTATATTGAAATTCAATGTGAATTACAACCTAGCTTCCTATCTTGGGATTCGACAGAGGTACTCTGTCTCATCCAACACTCGCTCTACTCTCGGCTTTGATCAATGCATAACAAGGAGTAAAGGGGAGTGTTTAGTGTGCTCTATAGGTAATAAATACCTAACCTGATTGACTAAGTCTCACTAGAATCTCTCGAAAATGATATCTCTCTCAATATGACTCTCTCTCTCTAGAAATATAGAAGTGAAGAGCTCCAACGATTACAAATGATTCTAGGTGCTTAAATACTGATAATACCCGAAGTTTCTGCTCCCATTACGTGTAAAATGACGTTTCCACGACCTCCCACGATCTCCCACTACGCATTAGGCGGGAAATATCTCAGCAGCTCTGTAGTGGGACTCGCTCTGGCGCTCTTTCAGCTTGACCGCCTTGATTTTCGGGCCAGATCATATTTGAACGTGTGTGACAGTTATCTCCTTGTTTTTCTCCACGTTCTAACAGTAGAGGGTCGCCTTTCATTTTCTAGAACTTTCCATGAGAGTCTTGTGTCGCAGAACGACTCCTTCCGCAGTCAGACTCCTTCGTCGCCTAGACTTACTCTGATGCTATTATCAGTGATACTTCTTCTGTCACCAGACTTACTCTGTTGCCATAATCAGCAAAACTTGGGTTCCAACAAATTCCCCCTTTTTGCTGATGATGGCAAAGGGAACCGACTCAGTCAAGATGAGATAAAGTTCCCCCTTAAGTTGAGCATCATTTATAAGATGATATGAATGAACCGCTTGACAGATCGAGTTGGTTGACAACCAAACTACGTCTGTCGAAACTCTTTGTCTGTTGGCAGGTTCTGGATGACTTGTTCTACAGTGGGAGTTACTGTTCGTTAAACTCATACTCTCTTTGACTTGGTCTCTTTTCGTTGCATCAATTCTCAGGCCGACTCTTGCTGGCAGCTAGCTTTGGCAATCTTCAGCAAAACTCTAATATCTTCACACATTTTCCCCTTTTTGCTGATGATGCCAAAAATTACTCGAGTGAATCCTGTAGCAAGAGTTAACCTGCAAAAAAAAACATACAAGCAACAAGCTTGGAAGAACCAGCCATATTGACTGATTCCCCCTTAGTCCAATATTCCCCCTAAGTTTGAGCCCGTCATTTAAGACAAGACCAATGAGAAAAAGAGCGTAATAGAATTAAACTAAGCTTAAACAAAACAGTCTGCTTGACCATCAAGCAGGGCAAAGTCCATAAGTGCAATTTAAGTCTTTCTACCACCAAAAACATTAATTCGTCTTAGTGAGAGGGGATTCACCGCTTTCCCCCATTTTGACATCATCAGGCAAAACAGGGTGAGTATGCGTGACATCCAGAAGCAATCACATGGCTAAATAGTCAACCAACAGAGTCTACCAAAGTTTGATAAAAAACATTGCCAAGATAAACAAAGTTTGAGATAGGTTAAAAGTATGGTTAGGGCTGTAGGCTAGGAAATGGGGTGAGGGACTTGGTCTGCATCTTGGTATTGACCCATTCATTTTGAATCTCAAGAGAGTGCTAGATGTGGCTAACCGTTGTAGTGAAGCGTATTAGCCAAAGTATTCATACCCATATTTGCAAGCTAGCGTTGCTGTGAAGCACAAACCAGAGTCACGCAAGTTCCACTCTTGGAAGTGGTGGCTGGAGCAAGAGTATGTCTTCTTCAAATTGAATATAAGTTGAAGAGACGATCGTAATTTGCTTTGTTTTAGCCTTCTCATGGGATTTCTGTCTTTCTTTCCTTTTCTTTTCTTTCCCTTTTTTTTTGAAATTCACTTCAACTATGTGGGTATTGTTGTCAGACCGATTATGTCTACAGATTGACTCTAGCGGTATTTCTTGGTCAAATGAAGGGAAGGGGTTGTGATGGATTTAGGTAGTAAAAGGTAGTGAGTTTGGTAGGAGTGGCAAGGGCTTCGGCTGAGATAGTAGTGGAGCTTGGGCAAGGTAGGTTGGGTAATCTACTAGGGCTGAAGGGTGAGTTGGGCATTAGTAATGATGGACCCAAGGTGAATGGGATTTTTGTATGGTGAGACGGCCATTGGAGACTTAGTGATATTTTCGGGAGTTGAGATAACAATAGTGCCTTGTTTGAAGGGTTTTCGGCTTTGAGTGGGAGAGTGAGTAGGAGTGGTTTGAGGGTTAGGATAATTTGTGGGTTGGTTGTGAAGGTAAAGTAGCAATGGTTTCAAGGACGGTGGAGTTAGGTTTTGGAATAGTGAGATGGTTGATGTGGGTGCTTTGGTCGAATTGGTATGAAAAATCTTGCGGGTTTTCAAACAAAAATTTGCAGACAAAGTTAAGTTGAACTACTTAACCAAGGAGAGTATGGTGCCAGAGAGACTATACCCGAGTACACAGATTCTATCTCCAAGAGGGAGAGGAGACAACCACCCTCATTCAGAACGAGTCATGCCATGGTGTGTGCGAAAGAGCTCAAATGCAACCATGTGTGATGCCTTGGTGATGATATCAGCAAGCTGGGGTCTGTGGAAACTTAGTTTAATTAGATTAAGTTCATCTCCACATGATCTCGTAACAAATGAGAACTCAAGTATATAAATTTAGTGCGAGCATGGAATTTAGAGAATTTGACGACCTTAGCTGGTATTATCATACATAATGGTAACATTTTGATCAAAAATACCGTAGTCTTCAAAGTACTTGAAGCTGGAGCGAGTCAGCTTGCTTTCTGCACAAGATTCGCAGAGATAGTCGGCTTGCTTCGGTACATGATTCACAGACCGAGTCTGCTTGCTTTCTGCACGTGATTCTCATATATATATATATCGGATATTCATATCAACACGTGCCATATTGCCTTAAGATCACCAGTATCAGAGTCATACACCATATTTCCTTACAATCACGAGTGATAGAGTCATAAATCTTATAACATAAGATTGGAGAAATCACAAATTTGAGAGACACTTGAGAAACTATGTCCAAAAATAACAATTAAGTAAACATTATGAACTTTAAATAAAGAGGGGTTACCAATGGATCCAATTCTTATGATTTTTATGTGCATGTTGTCTCTAAAAGTAACCTTTCCCCCTTGATTGTCAGAGTGAGTTGTAAACTCAACTTGGTTTCCTGTCATATATCTTGAACAACCACTGTCTAGAAACCAAGAGTCATTGTTCCGAGCCCTCTGTCTGCAAAAGCTACAGGTTAGTTTTGGGAACCCAGATGTACTTGGGTCCCCTCTTATACGACGATAAAGAACTATGATAGTAAATATCACGAGCTTTGAGAATTGCAGAGACACGAGATATGTTGAATGATAAATCACGACAAAGTTTATTACAGGATGAGTCCGTGTGACCATCATAACCACAATATCCGCAAATTTCATCGGAGGGAGTCTAACGTACTTCTTTTGCCACCTAAACTTATTTGTAAATTTCTCACACTGAAGCTTACGACGAGAAAGATTATTTGGCCTCGATGCCATTTCAGCAAGATTCACTCTGTTTTTACTTTTCAGCCATGATGGGGTAGTCATTGATTTGAGAGAGTCGCTCTGCACCTTCTTAAGGGCAGAAGTGAGAGATTCAACTTCCTTTTCAAGTTTTATTTGAGTGGATTTCGACTTAATAAGCTTTTCCTCACACCACTTTGGTTTTTCAACAGCAGCGATTTTCTCGAACGAAATTAAGTGGCTTGAAGAGAGCTTTTGGAAGTGGCTTGGATTTTTTCTTTTTAAGCTTTTGATGTAGAGTGACTGCATGTGCATCTAAGATATTGATGAGAGTTCTAGCATCACGCAACTCTTGCTGAAGTTTTTGAATTGTGCTATCACAATCATGAAGTTTGATTCAATCTTTGGTGACATGCCCTTTAAGAATGTGTATCTCTTCATAAAGAAAGGCAATTCTTTCTTCTTCCTCGGTTAGATCAAACTCAGGATGATTTGGATCTAAAGTACGTGGAAAGATCTAAAGAGGGTGTCGAATTTGCACTAGCAGCAAGATTTGATAACACATGTGCAGAGGGAGTCTTTCTTACCTGATTATAAGCGATTTTCTCACCATTGTGAGCCATCAAGCACGTCAAACTGGTGATGCCCGTCTCAGGCTCCTCTAAGTCGATAAGATCTTCCATCTTGAGATATTTGTCAGCCAACTTGGCTCTGATACCACTTGATAGGATCGGGGTACTGACCGAGTAGGTCTGAGGTGTTAGTCTCAGACCAACCCTACTTTGAGACAAGTATTTCCAAGGAGATAATGCGGAAGCGTTTGTATATAATTAACAAGATAGGATTCTGCTTATATTGAAATTCAATGTGAATTACAACCTAGCTTCCTATCTTGGGATTCGACAGAGGTACTCTGTCTCATGCAACACTCGCTCTACTCTCGGCTTTGATCAATGCGTAACAAGGAGTAAAGGGGAGTGTTTAGTGTGCTCTATAGGTAATAAATACCTAAGCTGATTGACTAAGTCTCACTAGAATCTCTCAAAAATGATATCTCTCTCAATATGACTCTCTCTCTCTAGAAATATGGAAGTGAAGAGCTCCAACGATTACAAATGATTCTAGGTGGTAAATACTGATAATACCCGAAGTTTCTGCTCCCATTACGTGTAAAATGACATTTCCATGACCTCCCACGATCTCCCACTACGCATTGGGCGGGAAATATCTCAGCAGCTCTGTAGTGGGACTCGCTCTGGCGCTCTTTCAGCTTGACCGCCTTGATTTTCGGGCCTGATCATATTTGAACGTGTGTGACAGTTATCTCCTTGTTTTTCTCCACGTTCTAACAGTAGAGGGTCGCCTTTCATTTTCTAGAACTTTCCATGAGAGTCTTGTGTCGCAGAACGACTCCTTCCGCAGTCAGACTCCTTCGTCGCCCAGACTTACTCTGATGCTATTATTAGTGATACTTCTTCTGTCACCAGACTTACTCTGTTGCCATAATCAGCAAAACCTTGGGTTCCAACAACCTAGGATTAGAACACTTAATGAATGAGAAACTAGGTGAAAAATATATGTTGTTACAGATTTTGATTGAGATAGTTAGAGGGTAGATGGAGAGAGGTAGTTAATGTATTGTAATGTATTAGAAGTGTTAGAAATGACATTAGAAGAGGGAGCTAATGATGGAGAGAGTTAGGATTAAAATCAGTAGAGAAATGCAACTAAGGAAGATTTAGTGTAAGTGCTGAAATGGAACTTAGGAAAATGAGTGTGTAAATTAGTATAGGAATGAGTGATGAATTAAAGGATGAACTAGGGTATATTAGGAGGTTTAATTAGTGTTAAAACATGTGGGATTAAGTGTAGGAACAGTGGGGAAGTAATGGGTAAGAAGAGGGACTGAAAACAAAAATAAAAATCAAATACTGGACTGGACCGATCTTGGGACCGGACTTGCAAGGTCGGTCGAGCCCAGATTTACAAAGGACGGAAAGCTTCTGGAATGGACCGACCTTGGGGACCGAACTTGCAAGGTCGGTCGGCCAGAAAATTTTCCGTCATAAAACCTTCTGGAATGGACCGACCTTGGGGACCGGACTTGCAAGGTCGGTCGGCCTAAAATTCGCCTGTAATGTAACTTACTGGAATGGACCGACCTTGGGACCGGACATGCAAGGTCGGTCAACTCCAGAATATCGAAACCGAAACTCACTGGAATGGACCGACCTTGGGACCGGACTTGGCAAGGTCGGTCGGCCCTGTAATCTTCCAGCGTATCACCTTACTGACTTCGGCCGACCTTGGGTCCGACCCTGGGTAAGGTCGGTCGGGTCAAACAAAAAAATAAGAATAATAATTATAATAAGTATATATACATATATGTATACCCACCTATACATATGTACATATATATGTAAGTACACCGTTGTTAAGTAATGAAAAGTAAGTAAATAAAGTGTAAGTGTAGGAATTGTGAAGACTTAGTAAATAGGAGTTAGGAAACGTAAGAGTAATCGAGTTAAGTTAATGATAGTTAGATTAATCACTCGGTTGTATGTACATCATAGGATCTGATTTGTGAACACCGGAGGAACGTTGGGACACAAGTACAACGGTGAACGGTATGAATTCCTCATGCCCCGTATTCTATCTTGGTTACTCTGATTTGTGTGTTGTGTGCTAATTGATCACCAAATAAGATAAATGCACGAATCGGAGTTATTATGCTTACTTGTGAATATGTAGTGTTGTATGTTGTGAATATTGCCTTTAAACCATAGTTTGTATAATTCATGAAATGTATGGATGATAATGAATGTGTGTATGTATGATATATTGTATTGTGACCGAATGTGTTTGAGATTGGACTTCTAACTGATTCCTAACAAGCTAACCAATCTAACTTAAATTGGTAATTAAATTGGAATGAGTAGAAGTCCGATATAGTTTCGGCCACGCGTGAGGATGCGGAGACACAAGAGGTTGGATCCAAGTCCTGACTCTTAAACTGGTCCGCGGCCCAAATCCCTTAAGTGGGTAGCATCCCGGATTGGTGAGTCAAGTAAATCCCGGTGGTGGGACGGTGTAGTCCCCGGGCCGGAGGTCATACCGACTTAACATGAGTATGAGTAAGTAAGTAAGAATGAGTAAGTAAGTAAATGAAAGTAAGTAAGTAAAGTAAGAGTAAGTAAGGTGTAATGAGTAAAAGAGTAATAAGCATTCCGATTAACCCGGATGCACAATCTGGCTAACCCTTGGGAAGGTAAGTAATGTGTATGCGATTGTATTGCGGTATGGATTGTGAATGGTATTGTGAACGAATGTATGTGTATGCAAAGCATGTGTGTATGTTAAAAATGAACCGCATGCCTATTCGACCTTAATTAGTCGGCATGCCCTAGCTAGCACGCGGTATATGCGGATTTATGCGCAGCTTTTGCTGAGCCCCATGGGGCGATGTTTTTACTACACGCAGGTACAAGAGAAGGGTGAAGACTGTGAAGAGATTTAGTTTAATTTCTTTTTGGTGTAAAGATGAATTGTGATGGTGTACCAAGTTGTACACGGCTGTAAGCCTTTTGATTAGCCGGTATACCATGGGGTACACCTTTTTGGATATTGTGAAGGGATTATGATTGGTATAGATGAGTAGTTGGTAGAAACTCATTCTTTTGGAAAATTGGAAAGGGATGTAATTAAATACTTTAAATACTCGGTGATCCGGTAATGTAAGAATGTTATCTTTTGTATTCGATATGCAATGTAGTAGCTCGGTATACTTAGGCATCAGACCGTCACTGTAAGTAGTATAAGCCTAGCTAGCCATATGGGCGGTTAGCGGCGTTGTATCACCCGCAGTAGTAAGTAATGTTTCCGCTGCGAGTAGCTTTGATTATTGGGATGATTGGACGGTAAACATAGGATTAGCAGTAGGGGTGTTACAACCGCTAATACCGTCATTACCATCTCTACACCCCGTACTTACTTACCTCCGCAGCGGATACATGCTTACACAACGGTGGGTGATACAATGCCGTTAGCCACCCACGTGACTAACAAGGCTTACTACTACATACAACATCGGTCTGATGGACCGAAATATCCAAGTGCTACACAAATACAATACACACTCCACTTACCAACCAAGTACTACAATACTCCATTCAATACAATGCTCCATAAATACAATACAACATACCGAGTTTACTAAGATCCAAATACAAATACAGTTACAACAATTCCTTCAAGTTCATACTTACTCACTAAAGTCTACATCTACCCATTCCTCACAAACTACATACTTCCAATACATATGGTGTTCCCCTTGGTACACCTCTACATCAAGGCTTCAAGCCTAATACCGTTCTCTACAATTTACATTTCATTCCTAATGATCTAGGCATATCCACCGGTCTCTTACCGTGACCATCGCTGCTTCGGTACCTATACAATAAAAACATTGCCCCCAGGGGCTCAGCTTACGCTGCATATGACTTCCGCATACCCCGCGTACTAGTGAGGGTACGCCGACTACTTAGGTCGTATACATGCGATTCATTTTAATCATACATACATACTTACATGCTTTCGTACATAGTACTACAATACTACACAAGGAATACATACATACACTTCAATGCATGCAAGGAAGACAATACACGCCAACCGATACATACTTACCTTCACCGAAATACACATACACAATACATACACAATACTTGTTAGCTCTTTTTTATCCACCCGGGTTAATCGGGTGGAGATTACTCTTTTACTCAGGGTAATTGACTTACACCAGCCAAGACCATTACTCATACAATAATTACTTACTTACTCAAGTCAAGTCGTAGTGACCTCCGGGCAGGGACTACACCATCCCACCACCGGGCTTTACTATGGCTCACTAATCCAGGATGCTACCCATTTAAGGGGTTTGGGCCGTGGAAAAAATTAAAAGCCAGGAATCGGATCCAACCTCTTGTGTCTCCTCATCCTCACGCGTGGCCGAAACTATATCGGACTTCTACTCATTCCAATTTACTCATACTTAAGTTAGGAGTTAGGTAGTTAGGAATTAGTAGAAGTCATCACATCTACACAAGGAATAATACACTACACACTTACACATCCATACCAAGGTACATTACATTACACAAGTACACTACAAGGTACATATACACATCCATTCTCATTCATTCATTTCATGAATTATACAAACTAGATGTTCAAGACAATATAGCAAGAACAAATATAAAACAAGCACAAGTAAGTGCATTAAAGTCCGATTCATGCATTTATCTTATTTAGGTGATCAAATAAGCACACAAATCGGGGTAACCAGGTTAGGATATAGAGCATGAAGAAATCATACCTTTCACCGGGATTTACTTTACCGGGTGTCCTCACGTTCCTTTGGTTCACTCTTGTTCCTCGAGTTTTATTCTCGAACCAATGACTACATGTCAAATGATTCCATTAATACTAAGCGTTACGATACATACATAATTACTACTCCCGTACTTACCCCGTTATTTAGGTTTAACTTATGTCCTTAGACTTACAACTTTCCTAATTACTTCTCAAACTTGTTTACACTTCTTAGGGCCTTTAACAGTCACCAAACAAGGCCTAAACAACTTCTAAAACCATTACCCATCAATCCCCCATCATTTAAACCCTAAAAATCACATTCTGCAACAATTTAGGGGTGGTCCGGGACTTGGTCCGGACCCAAGGTCCCGGACCATACAAGAAGAATACTCTCAGCTGATTTTCATTATTGGTCCGGGACTTGGTCCTGGACCTAGGTCCTGGACCACTTGCTGAAATGACTCTCGGGCTTATTTTCGGTGCGGTCCGGGACTTAGTACATATCCTAGGTGAAATACCCCTAAATTAATCTAAATTAATTTAGGGGATTTATTTATTAAAATCCTTAATAATATTATTAAACATCAAACTATTATATGGTATTATTTGAAAATTATTTAGGGGACTTCTTATATTAAATTCTAAATAAGAATACAATTTAAATTAATTTATTATATGGTATTATGAATTTAATAACAAGATTTATAAGTCAATAAATCTTGAAAAAATTCCTAGACACTCCAATTATATTATAAAGATTTTAGAAATATTTGGAGCTTTGATTTGAGGCATAAAAGTCAATATAAAATTCTAGAAACCCTAAAGCTTCTTAAGCCTTGCTAGGGTTGACTTTTTGAGAATGGTCAAACCAGCCCAAAAAACATATACCAATAAATAGGTTATGGAATACCATGAAGATCGATAAAAAGAACGTCAAAAACGGATCATCCTAGCCAAAGTTATGATAGAATGAAGTTTAGAGCCTAAATTTTGAAAACTGCCACGTGTCAAGCTCACACGGGTCGCCTGTACTTAGCACGAAAATCGGCCAGAATCCTAACTGCCATCAGTGTTTTTGCCCTAATTAGACACTTATATCTCACTCATCTTTACAAATTTTGCAACGCTGTTTTTTTTTTCATTCTCCTCTCCTTAATCTCCTCTTTGCAACCATAGCTCACACTTAACCTAAATCTTCCTAAATCCACCGGAAAATCAATCCAAAGTCGCCTCCTTGCAAAGTCGTAACCCAGATTCCCAGTTTCACCGAATTAAGGTAAACTTCGTTTGATCATAACTTCTTCGTTTCTAAGCCAAAATTAATGTTCTTTAGCTTGTTTTGAAGATCTCTAACCCCTCTACAACTTACATGTTGATGACCAAGGCCAATTCGTAATCGTTTGGAAGATTTAGGCGTCTAAAGTTTCCGATTCATCATCACATAAAATCATAGAAAAAAACGCAAGGTAAACTCGTAACTTTAGAACTAGATTTCTTTTTGTATAGTGCAAATTAGAGTGAGTTTTTGCTATCAATGTGTAGAGCTATGTTTCCTCTTTAGATTAAGCCCAAGAACAAAGCCTAACTCAATCTGTACTTAAACTTATAGTGTTACAAAGTTGGCTACTCAATCAGCTCGTAAAGGTTGAGTTTTTCCAGAACCCGAACTCGAATTTCCCCGTTCTCGCAATTCCGGTGAGTTTCCGATCAAATTGCTCCGTTATTGTCATTCCTAATCGCATTACTGGTCAGAACCATGTACCAATTTTATCTATTACGCGTTAGATTGAGAGAATTTGTTAGAATTGAATTCGGAAACCCGAAATAACCCTAACTTCGAACCCAGAATCGTTTTTGCAAATTTGTGCACGTTAGATCGTAAATTTGGTACCATTGGAACCGCAAGAAGATTTCGAATCCAATGGAACAAGAATCACTAAGTTTCGTTCTGTGGATTAGGAGAAATTGGCAATTTAGTACTCGGGTAATCGCTGGAGGTTGGGGATGAACTCGTGGATTTTCGGCCGTCCGATCGTAGGTTTTAGAAACGGACGGCCGAGATTAGATCTAGGGAGTTTAAGTTGGTTATGAATTATAATATTTCCAGAATTAAACCCTAACTTGTTGAATTAATTTAAATACCTTCCGAATGTATTTTGACTTGAAATTTTAACCATAGACTTATTATAAAATCTAGTTTATTTTGATGTAAATTAATATGGTTTTGGAGTTTTTAAACGTAAGTTATGATTTTTGCAAGTTACGGGTATTATGGAATTATTTGGATAAATTAAAAAGATATTTTTATGAAATAGAAATTTTATAATATGTCTAAAATGTTATAGCTACTATATATTTAATTTGGGAATTTTTGGACAATGGTAAATGGGTTTAAAAATTGTGTTTATGAATTTTTCATAAGAATAACTTATAATATATGGTTTTTAATGTAACAAAAATTAAAGTATAGTTTTTAATAAACTTTTTAGGTTGGGAAATAATGAAAAGATTAAACTAACATTCAGTAACAGTAGTTTATAAATATCTTGGGAATTAACTTTTAAGTGAAGTAAAAATTATTTACATATATATATATATATATATATATATATAGATATATAATATAAATATATATATACTATAGGTTAAACTTATATGAGAGAAATAAAATAGTAACTTAGGTTAAACAAGGGATTAAATAATCTTCATTTATAATTATATAGAATTGAAGTTAATATACTTAATTGGAACTAAGGAAAATACTTTATAAACCATATATTGGATATAGATATGTGTAAAAGTTAATATAAATAATTAAATGCAATAAACTACATAAATAATGTCTTGAATAAATCCTAGTATATATATATACTAAACATAAATAAAATAAATAAAATACCTTATAGAAAATATAATATGAAGGAATTAATGAGATAAACTAAACCTCTACATAATACTAATAAAAGAATATTATATGGGGTGGTATTAATTTATGGTTATGAAATTGAGTTTTGAGTTACCTTTGAATTTCTAAGAATTATATAAATCCTATTTAAATACATTTATAGTATTATTTGTCAATGACCAGAATGTAAATCTAAAATTGGGTTAAGTAATTAATAAGTTAAAACTTAGGAAAAATTGTGATTATAAAACTTAGGAAAAATTGTGATTAGATTACATAAAATGTTACACAAATAGATTTTATTCTATAATTAATGATAAATAAATGTAATACTTTTACATCTAAATGTTCTTAATATAAAACAATAATAAAATAAATAAAATATTTTTACTTCTAAATGTGAGGTGGATTAGTAAGTCTAGATTTAATCATTTCTTAACATTTATGGTATTGAAATATAACTTAATGTTTTAAGATAAAATCATTAAAAGGATTATGATATAAAACTATATTAAACTATGATTTGGAATTTATCTAAATAATAATCCTTAAGTTTCTTGGCTTTAGATAAGCCATATGAAATACATTTATAACATTAATTACGAGTACTTAGGATGTGAGCTTACAATTAAGTGAGGTATTTAGTAGTTAGAATTTATAGAAAGGTTTATAATAGGAATTTGATACTTAAAACCTTTGAACCTTTTATTAGATAAAACTAAGTTACATAAGAGATTATATTGATCTACTTTACGACACTGAAAATATTAATATGTCATTTGAGTATAAGGTATGAGGATTTTTCAGAATATATTATCTTATTAAGTAATTGACAATTTCACTTGTGAATGAGAATTAATTCTTAGACAAATTTTACCTTGTGTTAAGATATGATGCTTATCCTAAATACAATAAAGGAAATTAATTTATTAAGTTATTCCTTTGAAACCTTAGGTTTTGTGAACAACTTAAGACGTATTTAAGACTTAACTTTATTGAAGTTTAGTATAAAAGGATTATACATAGTCTATGGAGGGAATGTGTGTTAAAATAAAACATTTAGGAAATTAAATGTAAGCAAGGACATAAAAGGTTATCTTAAAACGCCTTATTATATAGTTAATGATAAAGTAAATAATATACCTTGGGAATACTAAATGTAAGAGTTCGATAAATCTAAGTTAACTATAATATAGTTATTCAAGATGAGAAGCAATTTAAATCTTATGATAAGATTATTAGATGGTTGTAATAAAAGTCATTCTAAACTAAACATAAGATAAATGAGTTTAGTAACTCAATTAGGTTATAATAAAATGCATCTACAACACCATGATTCCAATATACAGGTTATAGATCTTAGTTAAAGGGGAAGAGTTAATCATAATAGGTTGGCTAGTAGATGTTGATAAGAATGAATAATCGTTACATTGTGGGATATTAATATAGTATTCTAAGACAACCAATCAGGGGTTATGATACGACGTTATTCTAAACTAAGAGTAAGGGAATTGAGCTTAAGAGTTATTATTGACATTCTAAGATAAGTCGAATGTAACACCCCAACTCAAACCAAATGTGGTCTCGCAACTTAACAGCATATATATATATACATGTCACAGCGGAATTCTTACACTCCAGGACCTTGCCACAGTCTGACTACAGAATATACGAACATTAGTACATAACAACCTAACCAATACATATTCTTCTTACAATCCCTCAACAACCTATACATCTACTAACTCAATTACCATACGAGTGTACATGCACAACTCGTAGGTCACACTTAATCCTTAACACTTGTATCCTCTTCTTACTCTCGCGACGGCCGCTTCCTGATGTACCTGTGTAGTAAAAACAGCCCCCAAAGGGGGTCAGCACGAATGCTGGTACGATCCCCTCATGGCCCCCAAGCTAACGTGGCTACGACGACTAATTGTCGATATCATGGAGGTTGATTAGATGCACAACATAATAGTAAATGCTGTAAACAACAATCCAAATATGAACAATCAAGTTCACACACAATGAACGACTTAAATGTGTTCCCTTAATTAGAGAGTTAGTTATTTAACTCCTTAAGTTAGTTTCCTCTTATCTAGTCCATCCTTATCTCACCTCAATCTTAGTCTTATCTAATCTTAGGAACAACCATCCTTTAATAAGGAGTGGATGTAGCTTATCTTAATCTTAATAATACAAACCATCCTTTAAAAAGGAACGGTTGCAACTTATCTTAACCTTACCTTAATCTTAATCTTAACTTAATCTCAATATACAAACTATTCGTGGAAGGGAATGGTTGTAGTTTAATTCGAACCTGGGATTTAGGTGATCCACCGCACCATCTTAATGCCACCTACTCTGGACGGGAGTCCAGCGTAGCTGAGCCGCAACCGGCCCTAGGCTACAAGTCCGAAGACAAGTCCTTAAGCGGAAGTCGAATCTGCTATAGATACCGACCCCCTTTCCTTAGCATGCATGACCGGAGATCGGTCCCGGGTTTCCTCACTCAAGTTCCAGTTAGTAGTAATCTCAAGACCCTTGTGTTGGTTAACCTCTTTCGGTTCATATCGTCCCTTATTAGGGGTGATCCTTAGTCTCACTCAATTCCTTACTAAACATTGGTTAGTAAGTTCTCACGGTATGTTGTGGTTAGTTTTCAAACATCACACAACAATACAATATATATAATATATTCCGGTTGCATGCTTTATCTTGTTTAGTGAGCACACTAAACAAATAGCACACAAGCCGAGGGACACCCGTTAGCAAGCAGGTCACAAGAGAACTGTACCGTTCACCGTTGGTCGTTCGGTTGCTTACTCTCTTCCGGAGTCCAAATCCAAGATTCCAACCCTAAAACATTCATTCAGTTTTTAGGTTGTTAATCACTTAACTTAATTCAACCCATTTGACTTGCTTAACCCATAATGATTCCCACCTAACACCTCTTAAGTTTTACAACTTAGTCTCACAACTTAACCTTAACTTTTAAGTTTATACTTAACTTAACTTAATCCCTTAAGTCCTTAGGGCCCTAATCATTACCACCCTACCAAAGGTATACCTTATTACCTTTACCATCCTTATAATTCAATTTTTTTTTATTTTTAGGCTCGACGAACTTCCGACCGACCTTACCTAAGGTCGGTCCATTCCAGAACACTTCACCATTTGAAAATTCTACCCCGACCGACCTTGCAAGTCCGGTCCCAAGGTCGGTCCATTTCCCGAGAGTTTCCCCGAGGGAAATTTAAAGCTCGACCGAAACTTGCCCAAGTGCAAGCGGTCCCATGTTCGGTCGATTCCAGAGACTTATTACCGTACAAAATACATGCCCGACCGACCTTGCAAGTCCGGTCCCAAGGTCGGTCCATTCCAGAAACTTTCTCCGGTAGTGTAATTTGAGCTCGACCGACCTTGCAAGTCCGGTCCTAGGGTCGGTCGGCTCCAGAACCTTGTTTCTAATTTCCCATTTGACTCCAAACTTCTCCACAAGTTCCCCCATGTGTCCTAATACCTTTTAGGCACTTAAACTCACCTTAAAACTTCCACCAAACTCTCCAAAACAACTTCCAAAGGTCTTCTCAAACATTTACTAAATTCTTACAAACACTCCTAACACTTGTCATATGATTCCTTACATTTCCAACTTGTAACCTTGCCAAAACTTCAACCAACTCAAGTGTTCCCTCCTTAACAGTTTGAGCACTTCATAAACATCATCTTCCATCTTCCATTCATTTACCAAGACTTCCTCAAGTCACCTTGCATATCCATGCACAAATTCCTCTCCTTTCCTTTGGTTACTCACCACTCTCATGATCATACCCTCCTATACGTTCCTAGCCAATCTATAACCTTCTCCTTCAATCTTCACTCCCATCACCTAAGTCCACTCATTACCATCTAAACTAAAACCTTACTAGCATCGCCACCTCTTACACAAACTTCCCGAAACTCTCATTGTTATACTCTCAGTTTATACCTAAATCACCTTAAGCATTATACACCTTCTTCTTCAAATTCATGCACAAGTCTCACCATTCCTCTTACCATGACTTTGGTGTGTTCAATACGCCCATCTAAACTCTAATTTCCTCATAGACCATTCTAGGTCATTCTAAACCTCAAGAACTCCTTAGTTGACTCATTTTCACTCAAATTCCTTTTTATGGTCCCTAATGAACCCTAGGCATATTAACTCACCACTACCACTTAAACACTTTGTTTTCTACTCAAATTTCGCCATAGCTTCTCTAGTATCTTATCATGCTCAAACACATTGTTTTCCCCATTCAATCATCTCACACATATCAAATTCTTTCCCATCATATCTTCTCACCCAAACAAACTCAATCGCATCAAACTCACCATATTGCAATAATCTTAAATTGCATAGCACTAAGGCTCTTAAATGACATGGCTCTTAGGCCCTTAAATAACTTAAACTTAAACACTGAATTTCCCACATGTATAAGCTTTCAACCTGCAAATACACTCATCAATCTCATAGTAGTTATAATGCTCTTAAAATCCATCTTAAACTTATGTTACTAGCTCACTCCCATTGGCTCCTTAGTCACAAGTTCACAAGCTTACTTAAGTTCTTTTTCTTAGGTTATACAACCCAATACACAATGTAAGCTCTAAGCCACATTGGTATCCACCTAAACTCATCCCTTAAAACTTAAACCACCATTAGGTAAGCATTTTACCTTGTTTTCACAAGCTTATCTTAACTTCCTCCTTAGACCTTCTTCTTGCATGAATCTCGGCCACCACTTAAACTTCCCTTGCCAATGTTCTAATCAATATTCAATGACTCATATGAGCACTAAACAATACACTAACCTCAAGGAATGAAAACCTAGGTTAGAAATATGTTCTAAGGCATAAAAGTGGATGATTACCTTTGAAGTCTCAAAGTAGACTTGGGCATTGAATGAAATAGGACCTCCACTAGTCCTTAGTGAATAAATCAAGCTAGAACAAGGCATAAAAACATGGCCCCATGAGAAGAAATTTTCGGCCATGTAGAAGGAATGATGGAAACATGGTTTTTCTTACATTTTCTTTACCTTAAGAGAATGGAGAAGCTAATGAGCTCTTCAAACTTGATTTTCCTCCATCAATGGAGTTTCCTCTTGGCACCAAAATGGAGCTTTGAAAGATTTGCAAAGATAGAAAGATAGGTCTTGGCCTAACTAAGAGAAATATGTGTTTAGTTTTTGATTTGGAGCTAAAATGAGTAACTTATGGACATTTGAAGATGGAACAAGTATGGAGCTGGTTGGGCACGGTTTGGAACAGAGAGAACAAGAAGAAAACCGTGGAAGAAGAAGGGGAAATGAAGAAGAGAGGAGAGAGGTAGGCTAATAAGGATATTTGCTTTATAAAAGCAAATAGTACTTTTCTTTACTTATCTCTTCTTTTTCCCTTATTTGATGAAGTCCATTGTGACTCATCCTTAGGAAACCGGCCCCTATCTTAAATAAGGCTAGTCATGGTCTTTGTTGACCAACTAATTAGCTTATATTGATTAAAACTTAAACTAGTCACTATTTGGCACTATTCACTAATCAGTGCACATATTTCTGCAATTTTTGATTTCCCATTGATTTAGGCTTCCTAATGTGATACTAATTAGTACACATGTTGATTAAGGTGTAATCATGGGCATTTAGCCACTCAAAACTCAATTCTAAGACAATTTCTCAAAAAGGTGCTTTAAGGAGTCTTAAAGCACATTTTATGTTTAAGCTTGTTTTTGGGCTTGGTTTTCTTTGCTAATTGATTTAAAATGTCCATTAGCATATTGCTAAAGTCTTATAATGGTATTTGGGTGCTAATCAAAGTCACTCCAAGCTTAGAGCACGTTTTTGCCCAAATTGCCCTTAAGGCACTTTCTTGTGTTTTCCTTGGTTTAAATTGTCTACCAATCTTTCTAAGGCATATTCTAGCCTTACTACATCATAATTTGATGTTTAATTAGCATACTTAGGTTTGAGGTATTTCAATCTACCCCCCTTAAAAGAACTTTGTCCCCAAAGTTCCCATGCATCTTATCTTATTAGAATACATGTCTTACCTCATTCCATAGATCATATAGATCATACTTATGTATACTCAAACTCATTGAGTCCTTAGGTCCTCCATATGCTTATTCTTAAATATTACACAACATGCTTACGCATGTATAACACTCAAAATTCTCTTTGTTTCTTTTGATGATTAAAACATTCACATAATTTCCAACGTATTCTCCCATGTCACCGGTCCGTAGACAATGGCTCATTCGTCCTCGTCACCATGGGCCAGAATAAAAAACACTCTGCTCTCCCCATGTCACCGGTCCGAAGACAAAGGCTCGTGCGTCCTCAACTTCATGGGCGAGACTCAGTAAAAAGGTAATCCTTTTTACGAGGTCATGTGAGGAATAATTCCTCTAATTAAAAATACAATCAACTCCAATTTCATTTTATCCTAAGGCCTCTATCCATAGTGTGATTTAATTGTGACCACTGGTAGGGAGTTTCAGGAATCATCCAACCCTGATGTGATCAGCATCAGTGTCGAACTATCCTTCCACTCCAATTTGTGTTTGGCTTCCCTTGATCCCTAGAAAATCAAGTTCCACCTCCCACATCATTTTCAAACATCCATATAATTCACTCATGTCCAGTTTTCTATCTTTTTAGTTCTTCTAATCATAATCAATACATCTCCAAAGTGTGGACTCAGTCCATCAAACATTCCCGATTCATCTCTTAGTAATTACCTCAAGACTTAAATTCATACTAAGTTCTATATCAGTCTCATACCAACTTCCACCGTCTCATACCACATAGCATTACTATTTCCTTCCTCATACTCATATCAAATAATATCTCTTAGTGTTATCTTATTCTTATCTCACACATAGTCTCATATCGACTCATACCTCATATATTCATATTTCTTAAGTCTCCTTAATCCTTTTCCTTAATTCTCTTAACTTGTACTCACACCGGAGTTAACAAGACAGATACTTAATATGTATGGCATTCAGATCTTCTGTGTGCAATAACCATGATTTATCTCAAAATGTTTGTGTAAAACATATTCTCATATTCTTTTGTGTGCTATGCACACCGTAGTTTATGTACTAAGTACTCAACATACGATAAGCGGTTTTCGCTCTACCCCCCTTAAAATGGATTACGCCCACGTAATCAACACCATCACATTCTTGAACATAAGTTCAAGATGTCTAATTCTCACCAAGCATTCTAGCTTCCACGTCATCTATCTTACTTATAATTTGATCAGAAGTGACTTAGTCTCTGTATCGAGGATTCTTAACGGTACTTATACCGTTTCCTTAACTTCGTTTGGTCTAATCTCAAAGGTAGTGATCTGCTAGCTTCTGCTGCACCACTCTGATGTTCTTAGGCTTAACTGCTTCACTTATCTTTTTTTTTTGGCATTGTATATCCTCCTGCCTCCTTACAGTTTAGGTATATTGGTCTCTCAATGGACACGTGTTATCTTTATGTATACACGGCCTTAATGAGTTGTAACTCGTCTATCCATTCTCCTTGAAGATCTTATGTTCATACTCTTAGTGTTTTCTCGAATGTTTAAGTTGTTCTCTCCAACTGACCTTTGGTCTGAGGGTGATCCTTAATTTGAAACTACTGTTTAGTGCGCATTGCGCTTTACAGTCTTAATCCCTTATATCTTAAGACATGTCCAATGTCTGTACTTAACAATCCGTGCTCTTCGCACTTCATAGTCCTTAATTATATGTTCTTTGGTTTCTCTGCGTTGCTGGCTCAACTGAATTCTTCTCTTCAACTGTTTGTGGTAGTAGTTGCTGTTGTCTGGTCTTGTGTCGTTGTCCGTGGTACGGAGTCGACTACCTCCCGTGTTCCTTACACCACTCGTCTACATGCATGGGGTACCTTACTGGTACATTACTACTTACCCAACTAACTCATAAATGAGCGTGTCAGGCCTGCAAGCCCCTGTGGGGTGCAGTCGTCCCACGTCTCGTTTTAGTAAACTCGTAGTGTCCGTCACACGTTTAGCTATTGCTAATTATGAAGTATTCTGTTGTCGATCTCCTCTTTCATTGTTCCATAATAACATTTATTGTTCTTCTTGAAGTTAATCAAGGGAAATCAATTATTGTGTTCTTGGTATTGTATGCTCTAGCTCTTTCTGTATCCGTACTGCTTCGGTCTCTTAATAATTGAGGTCTCTTCCGTAGAGCCTCTTATCTTGTTCCTCATATTTATGCTACTAGGAATGCACTTCCAGTTCCTTAAGGAATGGGTTGTGTGCTTCCTGTGTAATCTTACCAAACCAGGTCCAGACTACTGGCCTCAATGCTCAGTTCGTCTACCATCTTATTTTCTTACTTATGCTGGTCTTAACTCATAAATCTAATTGCCTCGATGTCAATATTTGACGGCTCATACATAATGGTCGCCTTACCGCGCACCATGACTTAATCCACTTATCTAACTATTATACTCACGACCATTACTACCGTGGTAGTTGGCCTTTACCATGTTGCCCATTAATGGTACAACCTCTTACTCACTTATTCTAATGTCTTACCTTATACTCAATCCCTTCTTGGTGTAAACACACTGGGAGTTCTCTCATTCCGGTATTGGCGGTTGTCGTACCGTGTTGTAAAATAGTTGACTCTTGATATGAAGATGTTCTGCTCCAATCTCAGATTCGTAAGTAGGCTAATCTCTTTCGCTTTCTTTCATCCTTAGTGATGTTATCTACCATGTAATTTAACTGGTTACTGAAGAAGTCATCCACTGAATCGCAAGCTCTTCTGAGCATTGATTAATTGACGTGCCATAATGTGCAGTCACAATGTTTATCTCTGACAATTACTAATTCTTACATCCTGGGTGTTGGATATGGGGTCTATTTGTGCAACCTTCCTTATTACTCAAGTGTATCTGACCTGTTCTAAAGTAATCTCAATTTTACAGTTTCCATTCTTTAACAAAAGCGTATTGCATCTCTAATAAGTGAAAGCCCTTTTGAGGGGTTCATCCCCACTCATGGCCTCACAACAAGGAGTGGTATCCCCACCCTAAAAGGCATGGTTCGTTCTCCGCTCCTGTCCTTAGCATTATCTCAATATTCTCATTGGTACCCTTTCTTGGTAATGTTCTTCCCATTCTAAGTTATAGGTTTGGTAACCGTTCATATCTACAAATTGTAGTCCCTTCGTGGCTTAAACAAGCTCTCTCATAACTTACCGCGCCTTGGGCTCTGATGTGGTTAACATCCTTGGCTCGTAGGCTCTTAATGCTTAATGTCTCAGTTCATTATTTGTACTCTTACTCATCTGCAGGTCATCCCTATAAGATTCTGGTTCTTTGAGCACTATCCACCGTTAGGTTACATACTAAATGTAGCATCGGGTTTCGTGATAAGTTGATGCATCCTGCTTCCTGCTAGGGAAGTTGTTCAGGTGATCTGAGGTTACTTAATGTCTTTTAATAGTCAAGGTTAGGTTCGTATTAGGCGTTCGCCTTAAGGTGTCCAAGTTGGATATAATCCTGTTATCTTATACTCCCATCTCAACGCTTCGTTCAACTTCCGTTGACTATGCCACCCGTTGATGATCAATCATACTTGGGTGTTAATGAGTTAAACAAACAGTGTTAACTGTCATTCATCAGTTGTTCGGCTCGACTATGCCCGCTCTGTGGGGGTAGTCCTCTGAGCTTTCCTTTTGGGACTCGTATGTCCTTAACTCTTGGTAGGTTATATCTTAAGTCTACTCTCTCTGTCCTTGTTTCCGGGGTTTACTAACATATTCATCGAAATTTGTTGCTATCGGTAGGTTTTAACGGTCATCTCGGGAGTCTTATCCCGCTCTTTTTAGAAGACGTTATGTCAACGGTCTCAATGGTATCTTATAGTACATCCCTTGTATATCATTGCTTATATAGTGCTTTTGCTCGCATTACCGAGCGATCTCTTAGGTTTTCCCCTTGGAGTTCGAGATTGTGTCCTTACCGTACTGTCGGTTGTTGTTGTAGTGGGTTTTACCGTTGCTCATATTCATATTGTTTAGTATTCTGTCCAAGTTCAGCTCCATGCTGACTGGTGTGTCACCTCATCTTATCATGGTTAGGCCGTCGGCCTTCCAAGGGTCTTTGTTTCTGTTCTTATGGATTTACAGTGCAGTATTAATATGTGTTACAACTGTAGCGTTCTCCTATCTTGCCATGATGGCTTTCCGTGTAGCTAAATCGTGGTAGCACTTGCTATGGCAAGTGCGCCATGCAGGATGGGCTATTGGTACAAGGTACATTGGTAATGATACCTCCTTCTAACTTCCACATAATTGGTAGTCCTCAGGACTCCTTCGATAATCTCTTATTTTGGATAACTGACCATTCGACAGTTTCCTTGTTGTTTGACAGTATTGTCATTTATGAGGGCGTTCCTCTTTCTGAGGGAACCCCTTAATATTTCCCTATGTCTTAATCCTCGCTCTAGTCTCCACACATCTTGTTGTGGTTACCAAGTAATGATTCTTCTTTAGGCACTATATCGTAGTCCTATTCCGGTATACAATTTTGTATAAGTTCCTACCGTCGTCCGCGTTATGTTGGCCAGGTTTTGTAACCTTCCTCATTGTATGGGGTTTGGAGTTCCCGTTTATAACTGGACTTTCCAGTAGTCTCAGTCCTCATGCTTGCATTATCCTACTGTTATGCTCCTTCAGACCACTGTCCGATACTCATGTCACTTCCCCTTTTCCTTTCTATTGCACCCGTAGTGCTTTCCTTACCATTGGTATTGCGAGTTATTTCGACTGCGTAGCATGTCGACCCATGTTGCCGGTAATTACCGTTCCCTTATTGATAGAATTCCATAGGTAGCGCCTGTTCCTCTATTGCGCTCCATTAAAAACCTCCAAGTTCTCCATAACTGTTGTACAACAAATTGTTTCTCGTATTGCTTACTGTTAGCTAACTGCCAGATCGGGTTTCCCCGAGTAAGAGAAGGCTTTCTTCTCTCTGGCGTTTGTTCCACATATTCAGGGTTAGGGATGTGGAGGGCGGGTCTAGGTACTATGGATGGCCGGTAAGCACCGGGAAGTCCCGACTAACGCACTCTCACTCTATCACTCAACCCTCAACCCATAACTCAAACTCAACCTCTGTATTCTCCTAAGTTCGGTAATTCTTGTCTTCAGAGCGTAACTACGCTCTGATACCACTTTTTGTAACACCCCAACTCAATCCAAATGTGGTCTCGCAACTTAACAGCATATATATATACATGTCACAGCGGAATTCTTACACTCCAGGACCTTTCCACGGTCTGACTACAGAATATACCGAACATTAGTACATAACAACCTTAACCAAATACATATTCTTCTTACAATCCCCTCAACAACCTATACATCTTACTAACTCAATTACCATACGAGTGTACATGCACAACTCGTAGGTCACACTTAATCCTTAACACTTGTATCCTCTTCTTACTCTCGCGACGACCGCTTCCTGATGTACCTGTGTAGTAAAAACAGCCCCCAAAGGGGGTCAGCACGAATGCTGGTACGATCCCCTCATGGCCCCCAAGCTAACGTGGCTACGACGACTAATTGTCGATAGCATGGAGGTTGATTAGATGCACAACATAATAGTAAATGCTGTAAACAACAATCCAAATATGAACAATCAAGTTCACACACAATGAACGACTTAAATGCGTTCCCTTAATTAGAGAGTTAGTTATTTAACTCCTTAAGTTATGTTTCCTCTTAATCTTAGTCCATCCTTATCTCACCTCAATCTTAGTCTTATCTTAATCTTAGGAACAACCATCCTTTAATAAGGAGTGGATGTAGGTTATCTTAATCTTAATAATACAAACCATCCTTTAAAAAGGAACGGTGCAACTTATCTTAACCTTACCTTAATCTTAATCTTAACTTAATCTCAATATACAAACCGTTCCTGGAAGGGAATGGTTGTAGCTTAATTCGAACCTGGGATTTAGGTGATCCCACCGCACCATCTTAATGCCACCTACTCTGGACGGGAGTCCAGCGTAGCTGAGCCGGCAACCGGCCCTAGGCTACAAGTCCGAAGACAAGTCCTTAAGCGGAAGTCGAATCTGCTATAGATACCGACCCCCTTTCCTTAGCATGCATGACCGGAGATCGGTCCCGGGTTTCCTCACTCAAGTTCCAGTTAGTAGTAATCTCAAGACCCTGTTTGTTGGTTAACCTCTTTCGGTTAATATCGTCCCTTATTAGGGGCGTTCCTTAGTCTCACTCAATTCCTTACTAAACATTGGTTAGTAAGTTCTCACGGTATGTTGTGTTAGTTTTCAAACATCACACAACAATACAATATATATAATATATTCCGGTTGCATGCTTTATCTTGTTTAGTGAGCACACAAAACAAATAGCACACAAGCCGAGGGACACCTCGTTAGCAAGCAGGTCACAAGAGAACTGTACCGTTCACCGTTGGTCGTTCGGTTGCTTACTCTCTTCCGGAGTCCAAATTCCCAAGCCCTAAAACATTCATTCAGTTTTAGGTTGTTAATCACTTAACTTAATTCAACCCATTTGACTTGCTTAACCCATAATGATTCCCACCTAACACCTCTTAAGTTTTACAACTTAGTCTCACAACTTAACATTAAACTTTTAAGTTTATACTTAACTTAACTTAATCCCTTAAGTCCTTAGGGCCCTAATCATTACCACCCTACCAAAGGTATACCTTATTACCTATTACCATCCTTAGAATTCAAATTTTTTTTTTTTTTAGGCTCGACCGAACTTCCGACCGACCTTACCTAAGGTCGGTCCATTCCAGAACACTTCACCGTTTGAAAATTCTACCCCGACCGACCTTGCAAGTCCGGTCCCAAGGTCGGTCCATTCCCGAGAGTTTCCCCGAGGGAAATTTAAGCTCGACCGAACTTGCCAAGTCCGGTCCCATGTTCGGTCGATTCCAGAAACTTATTACCGTACAAAATACATGCCCGACCGACCTTGCAAGTCCGGTCCCAAGGTCGGTCCATTCTAGAAACTTTCTCCGGTAGTGTAATTTGAGCTCGACCGACCTTGCAAGTCCGGTCCTAGGGTCGGTCGGCTCCAGAACCTTGTTTCTAATTTCCCATTTGACTCCAAACTTCTCCACAAGTTCCCCCATGTGTCCTAATACCTTTTAGGCACTTAAACTCACCTTAGAACTTCCACCAAACTCTCCCAAACAACTTCCAAAAGTCTTCTCAAACATTTACTAAATTCTTACAAACACTCCTAACACTTGTCATATGATTCCTTACATTTCCAACTTGTAACCTTGCCAAAACTTCAACCAACTCAAGTGTTCCCTCCTTAACAGTTTGAGCACTTCATAAACATCATCTTCCATCTTCCATTCATTTACCAAGACTTCCTCAAGTCACCTTGCATATCCATGCACAAATTCCTCTCCTTTCCTTTGGTTACTCACCACTCTCATGATCATACCCTCCTATACGTTCCTAGCCAATCTATAACCTTCTCCTTCAATCTTCACTCCCATCACCTAAGTCCACTCATTACCATCTAAACTAAAACCTTAGTAGCATCGCCACCTCTTACACAAACTCCGAAACTCTCATGTTTACTCTAGTTGTTACCTAAATCACCTTAAGCATTATACACCTTCTTCTTCAAATTCATGCACAAGTCTCACCATTCCTCTTACCATGACTTTGGTGTGTTCAATACGCCCATCTAAACTCTAATTTCCTCATAGACCATTCTAGGTCATTCTAAACCTCAAGAACTCCTTAGTTGACTCATTTTCACTCAAATTCCTTTTTATGGTCCCTAATGAACCCTAGGCATATTAACTCACCACTACCACTTAAACACTTTGTTTTCTACTCAAATTTCACCATAGCTTCTCTAGTATCTTATCATGCTCAAACACATTGTTTTCCCCATTCAATCATCTCACACATATCAAATTCTTTCCCGTCATATCTTCTCACCCAAACAAACTCAATCGCATCAAACTCACCATATTGCAATAATCTTAAATTGCATAGCACTAAGGCTCTTAAATGACATGGCTCTTAGGCCCTTAAATAACTTAAACTTAAACACTGAATTTCCCACATATATAAGCTTTCAACCTGCAAATACACTCATCAATCTCATAGTAGTTATAATGCTCTTAAAATCCATCTTAAACTTATGTTACTAGCTCACTCCCATTGGCTCCTTAGTCACAAGTTCACAAGCTTACTTAAGTTCTTTTTCTTAGGTTATACAACCCAATACACAATGTAAGCTCTAAGCCACATTGGTATCCACCTAAACTCATCCCTTAAAACTTAAACCACCATTAGGTAAGCATTTTACCTTGTTTTCTCAAGCTTATCTTAACTTCCTCCTTAGACCTTCTTCTTGCATGAATCTCGGCCACCACTTAAACTTCCCTTGCCAATGTTCTAATCAATATTCAATGACTCATATGAGCACTAAACAATAGACTAACCTCAAGGAATGAAAACCTAGGTTAGAAATATGTTCTAAGGCATAAAAGTGGATGATTACCTTTGAAGTCTCAAAGTAGACTTGGGCATTGAATGAAATAGGACCTCCACTAGTCCTTGGTGAATAAATCAAGCTAGAACAAGGCATAAAAACATGGCCCCATGAGAAGAAATTTTTGGCCATGTAGAAGGAATGATGGAAACATGGTTTTTCTTACATTTTCTTTACCTTAAGAGAATGGAGAAGCTAATGAGCTCTTCAAACTTGATTTTCCTCCATCAATGGAGTTTCCTCTTGGCACCAAAATGGAGCTTTGAAAGATTTGCAAAGATAGAAAGATAGGTCTTGGCCTAACTAAGAGAAATATGTGTTTAGTTTTTGATTTGGAGCTAAAATGAGTAACTTATGGACATTTGAAGATGGAACAAGTATGGAGCTGGTTGGGCACGGTTTGGAACAGAGAGAACAAGAAGAAAACCGTGGAAGAAGAAGGGGAAATGAAGAAGAGAGGAGAGAGGTAGGCTAATAAGGATATTTGCTTTATAAAGCAAATAGTACTTTTCTTTACTTATCTCTTCTTTTTCCCTTATTTGATGAAGTCCATTGTGACTCATCCTTAGGAAACCGGCCCCCTATCTTAAATAAGGCTAGTCATGGTCTTTGTTGACCAACTAACTAGCTTATATTGATTAAAACTTAAACTAGTCACTATTTGGCACTATTCACTAATCAGTGCACATATTTCTGAAATTTTTAATTTCCCATTGATTTAGGCTTCCTAATGTGATACTAATTAGTACACATGTTGATTAAGGTGTAATCATGGGCATTTAGCCACTCAAAACTCAATTCTAAGACAATTTCTCAAAAAGGTGCTTTAAGGAGTCTTAAAGCACATTTTATGTTTAAGCTTGTTTTTGAGCTTGGTTTTCTTTGCTAATTGATTTAAAATGTCCATTAGCATATTGCTAAAGTCTTATAATGGTATTTGGGTGCTAATCAAAGTCACTCCAAGCTTAGAGCACGTTTTTGCCCAAATTGCCCTTAAGGCACTTTCTTGTGTTTTCCTTGGTTTAAATTGTCTACCAATCTTTCTAAGGCATATTCTAGCCTTACTACATCATAATTTGATGTTTACTTAGCATACTTAGGTTTGGGGTATTTCATCGAAGGTTATACGTAACATTTAATTGAGACTTAGAAATAAGAGTGAGGAGTTTATTTAGCTTAATGTAGGCTACAAGTGATTGATGATAGACTACCTTTAATATTCTTCAGAGTGCTATTGATTGTTTGTGCAATTTGGCTGGAACTGCTACAACGTTATCCAAGTACGATTTCTCGTATTCGTATGCTTTGCTAACAAGACTTAAAGGATGTTTTTGACAAACACTAATTGAGCTAAAATGGATTTCTAAAAGGAAATGGTTGTGTGACTAACTCAGCTTGTGTGACTAACTGAGCCTTGAATGTGAAACTTACATGGTTATTGGTTCCTTCTGTTGGGTTGTTTCATTAGACATTAACTGCCTAGGGTTTACGCTTCTACACTCTGTAGGACTGAGTGTTTTGGTATTGCTCTGGTGTAGTTAGTGATCTAGTGGAAGTATGGAAAAAGGCAATCTTGGTAATTTTTCTTTTGACTCTGGATATTGTTTCATCCATGAGCTGAGTCTTTTGTTGTGACGTGCGCGCGTCTTCACCGATGACTGAGAACGGGTCGGTAACAGCAGGGGGCTGTATATCCCTCGTCCACAAGGACATTTATATCAGACAGCAGGGGGCTGTATATCCCTCGTCCACCAGGACATTTATATTTGACAGCAGGGGGCTGTATATCCCTCGTCCATAAGGACATTGATATCTGGCGGTGGGGACCATCTCTCCCAATTGGTTTTATTCCACTCTTGAGTTGTTGGTTCTTGGATATCTTCTTTCATTCCTTGTCCTTGTGACTACCTGGGTCTCTCTACTCCTAACTGGAATTGGTTCTAACTTGAGCATTGGATGTTCACTAACTCATGGTGTGATTTTTGGATTGACTAACTTTACCTTTCTATTATTTATCTCTATCCTTAACTTGTTATCTTTGACTTGGTGATTTTAAAGTGCAATGTTTCCCTGTTTTACTTTCAAGAGTTTGATTTCAAGTTACTGTTTATTTTGAGGAGTTATGTTTTAATTATTGTTTTGAAGAATTGTACCAGTTTCATTCCAGGGAACTGACTCACCCCTCCCGGGGTGGGCTGCTTGGTTTCATCTTGCAGGTACGAATTTTTTATACAGGTGGCCACGAAGTGCATGAGTGATTGGGACAGGAATTAGGAATTGTGGAGAGTTATTCTGTTTTACGTTTAGTTTTGTTTACGTTGTTTTCTTGAGTTCAGACCGTAACTTAGATAATTGTAATTGTTGTAATTGGTGAGGTTGGTACCGGGTGTTTGGAACCCGATGGTCTGTAATCGCCTTAGTATTTTAATTCCGCTGTAAATACGTTAAATAGGGGCGTTACAGAAATTGGTATCAGAGCATAGTTACGCTCTGAACCCGAGAAAACAACCCGAGTGAAATACTTAGAATATAGGTGCACTTAAAACTGGGGAATTGGGGTAGAATTGGGAAGTGAGGACTCCAGTAAGGCACGACTCCTAACCCTTCTTGGAATTGTGAATGATTCCTTTACACACTTTTCTTTTATGAATGTCTATTGAGTGTGATGTGTTTATACTGTTCCAACATTAAACTACAGATATATATATATATATATATTTAAGTTTGGAACATCCTATATTAAGTACGATAAGATTTTGGTTGAGATAAATCAAATATTAAGCTATTTTTCAAAAGCATACTCATGAAGAATACATTGCTAAAAATGCAAACCTTTAAAAGCTAGTACACATGTTCCTAGAACTTTAAAGAATACCTTTTGTTGAAAATAGTATACAAATGGAGCTTGAAATTACTAAGTGATATGTACTTCCATTTCTTTAAAGCTTGTAAATAAATCTCAAGAACTACTTGGTACAAATTATTACCTAAAGATAATGTTTAAGATAAATCTTAAGTCTAGAAAATTATTAGGCTAACAAGAACTAGTAGCATATTGGAAAAGATCAACATCTGAACCCGTAAACCACACAAAAACTCTATGTTAACTTTAGAAAGAAAATACCTAAACCTAACACCTTACGGGAAGTGCCTGGTGCGACGAACTCCTAGGCTGAGAGTAGTGGGGGTGCACACCCACTTCTGGAAGTTTAGGGGCTAGACAAGCCTTGTCATCCAACCGTAAATAATCTTCTACGCAAGTGATGGATTGTGTTGAACTTGAGGAGGATTGGTGGTAAGTGAAATACCCCAAACCTTGATATGTTGTTTAAATGTTAAACTATGGTATATAAATGCTAAAAGTGTCTTAGAAACATCAGTGAACAATTCAAACCATAGTAAAACACAATAAAACACTAAGACACGGTTTGAGCAAAAACATGCTCTAAGCTTGGAGTGAACTTGGTTGGGACCCAAAGAACCTACCAAGACTTAATAACATTCAATTATGATTTAATAAGTCAAATTAAGTCCTTAGGAAACCTTGGTAGACAATTAAACCAAACAAAACACAAATAAATGCCTAAAAGTCAATATGGGCAAAAATGTGCTCTAAGCTTGGGATAAATTTGTATAAGACCTAAAGGTCATACCTATACCTTATAAATATGTTAATGAGCATATTAAATCAATTACTAAAGAAAACCAAGCTTGAAAACAAGTTAAAACACAAAATGTGCTTTAAGGAGCCTTAAAGCACATTTTTGAAAAATTGTCTTGTAAATGAGTTTTGAATGGCTAAATGTCCATCATTACTCTTTAATTAACATGTGTACTACTTAGTATCACATTTGGAGGTCTAAATCAATGGGAAATCAAAAATTTCACAAGAATGTGCCTTGTTTTTGTGAATAGTAACAAAAAATGCTAGTTTATGACATAAGTCAATATAAGTAAGTTAATTGGTCAACAAAGACCATGACTAGGCCTAAAACACTAAGGGGTCTGTTTTTCATGTGTGACTCACCACACTTGACCAATCAAATAAACAAGGAAAAGTTACAAAGCAAAAGTTACTATTTACTTTAGCATAAATATCTCCAAAAGCAACCTTCCTTCTCATTTTCTTCTTTCCTTCTTCATTTCACGGTCTCCAATCCTCTTCTCCCATCTCCTTCAGTGATGCTACAGCTCAAGCACCATCTTCAAGCTTTGAACTCTTGTATCTCCTAGCTCCCTTTGCCAAATCAAACAAAGACCACCATTCTTCTAGTTGGAGCAAGCTCTACACTTCTATCTTTTCAAATCTTCAAGAACTCCATTTCGGTGCCATGAAGATTCACCATTGTTGGAGCTTGAGCTCACCTTTTCATGCCTTGTTATTCTCCTTTGCTTCAAGGTAAGGAAAGTCAAAGAAAATCAATGTTTCCTCTTGTTTTAGTGTGTGGCCGAAAATCACCACTTATGGTGCCTTCATCTTGCCTTGTTCTAGCTCCATTCCAACCATTCAAGGCTTGGTGGAGACCTCTCTTGTTACATGTTCAAGTTCTCTTTCAATTCAAAGTAAATATCATTTTAGTGTATTAAAACACTTATGTTAACTAGGGTTTGTATAATGAGTTTAAGTGTGAATTCTTAAGCTCATTACCCTTATATGTATATTGGTTAGAAGTTGACAAGTGATCAAACTCCTTGCTGATTTTCGGTTCAAGGAAACAAGAAAGAAGTTTGAGAGGAAAAGAGGTAAACAAACTATCTCAATGTAGTTTAAATGCCTAGGAAAAATGAGCTTGATTTGCTTAATAAAACACCTAAGGAGCCAATGGTGAATGACCTAGAGAAATGCTCTCAAGGAGTTTATTAAGGGCATATGTATTGTTGGGTGTATTTGCAGGTCAAGGCAATGTATACACGGAAATTCAGTGTTTATGGTTTACGCAATTTAAGGGCCTAAGAACCATGTTATTTAAGGGCCTAAGTGCCAATCAATTTAAGTTTATGCACTATATTGTGATGTAGTGTAGTTTAAGGATTTAGATGTGTGTAAAGAACATTCCTGGTGAAGATGAGTGTCTTGGATGGTTAAAGGAGGAAAAACAATATGTTTGTGTGTAAGGAATGTGTATTATGATTAAGTGTTTTTGGTTGTAAAGGGTGAAAACCTAAGTGTTTTGTGTGAGAATACTCTTGATGGATTTTAGGTGTTCTTGAATGTCTAATGGTGAAAGCTATGTCCTTTGGTATAACAATGTGCTAGAAGAACCCATGTCAAAATTTAGATAATGTATAAGAAGTTTTAAGTGTTTGAAATGAGTTTTGGTGAGTTTGGAAGCATTGAGAATGATTAAGTGCTTTACTAGGGAAAGAAAGGTGCATTAAGGTGTTTTAGAAGGCAAAAAGGATTTAGGCACTATCTTGGAAGTTCTAGAAATCCAATGGGTGTTTTGGGATGTATTAAAGTCTTGGAGGAGTTTGATATGGTTTAGGAAATGTTGATGTACAAGGAGGAAATGATGTTTAAGTAAGGAAGATGTTGAACTTGTGAAGAAAATTTTTGGAGGGACATGCAGTATTTTTGGTGGGCTAAATATAGTGTGGGAACATGCTATAAACCTAAGGGGGAAGTATTATGAGTATTGAGCATTTAGGCAAGAAATGAGTAAGTGTTTAAGGTATAGAAAATGAAGGTTTTGGCACGTCCGAACTACCGTCCGAACGTGGACATTCGGACATGCCCTGTTGCGCGTAAGTTTTCAAAGCCTCGACCAGTGTCCGAACTTGGACGTTCGGACACACCTATCTCTATATTCTGTTTTGGCCTCGAACAACGTCCGAACTTGGGAAGCTCAGACGCATGTTCGGACAGTCGTCTATTTACACCCATTTGAGCCTCGAACAGTGTCCGAACTTGGGAAGTCCGGACACAAGTTCGGACAAGGCGTTGTATGGACCAAAAACATTGTTTAAGGTTATAGGATGACGGGGATTATTAAGTATGATGTTATAAGATTGTTAAGGCCATGTTAAGTGAGTTAAATGACAATTTAGTGGGGAAAAAGTTGTATTAAAATGTAAAAGTAAAACAGTTAAATGTGAAGTTATTTAACTAATATAACAGGATAAGTTATGAGCATTAGACTTTAAACAATCATGTTACCCCGATGTTAATAAAAGTACATGTAATATTATCATTGTTCAAGAATTGCTCAAGGAACATAAGTGGACATGATAGGGTGGACTCCGGTGACAGGTATGGTTTTCTTGCAACCTGTGTCCTACCGGATTACACCGGCTTGTATGCCAATGTTTTTTTTGTATGTTTTTCCACTTGTAAGATAAAACATGTAATGAGTTTATAGTAATTCATATATGTGGCGTGTCTAGTTCCGATACCATTTAACCTCGAAAGTGTTAAACTTAGCTAACTGAGTTTAGGATCACATGAGAGATCGGTATTCGGATTTTAACGACCCGAACCATGGGACATTCTAACCACGGCTATGCGTGAGTTAATTGTGTAATGTTGTGTGTGAATGTTGATAAGTGTCCAAATGAGCATGTTTTATAGGTGTATTTCATATATTATATTAGCACTTTTCTTGCTCATTTCTCCACTTCGGTTAGTTTTCCTCTAGTTTATGTTTTATTATTATCTCACCAATTTATTGGTTTAACATGAGGAAAACCAAGCTGGAAGTGAAGTAGACGAAGAGACGAACACATAGACGCAAACGGCTCAGAAAACGGAGTCCAAACGAAGAATCTAGAGCTCGTAGAAGAAATAGCCTGTACGTCATGAAAACATGGGACGTGAGACAGCTTTGTACATCATGAAAACAGGCGGACAAGAGACACCCCCTTACCTCTCGAAAACAGGCGGACAAGAGAAGCTTGTACCTCATGTTAACAGGCGGACGAGTCACAACACTCACAATATCTACTACCTCCTCCTTCCATGGCGACACAGAGCTACAGAGGCCAACCGCCTGACAACAGCGGACAGACAGAGGAGACCGCATGTTTTATCGAGCGGACGTACGCGTGTAAATGTCCGCGAGCTTATCTTCTTCGCCCGTCTTCGTCTGCAACTCGCGTCGACTCTACTCGTCCACTGCCATATCTATCTACTTCTACTCCGCCTACCTTAACTCCCTCACGCGTCAGCTTTGTCCCCTGCGCAATAAATGAGCAATCAACGAGCTCATCATTTCCTCAACTTGCACGCGTCTGTTAACTCCTCTGCTGCTTCTTCCCTTTCCCTATATAACGCACGCAACTTCACCACAAAAATCATTCAATCCATCCACCACCCATACAATCCATCCACGACCACTTCACCAAACCTCACGCCATCTCATTTCTCTTCTCCCGTCTTCTCCATTTTATTTATTTCACATTCCACAACATCCACCTCTAGCCCTACGTATAAAATAGCAGAGTGAGCCGGAGTGATTACGGATGATTTCTATTCTTGTCTCTGTCTATCTATTTAATATGTTAGGCTAGTTTACGTACGCTCTGGGAACGGTTATTATGTGTTTGTATTAATTATGCAATATTTCTACTGGTTTAATTATATACAGTTTGTTATGCTTAAAGGTTATCTCGCACCTTTTTAATAAATGTCATGAGTTTATTAATCTGCTTTACTAAATCTATTTTGATCAGACCGGTGATAAATAGATAGGTTAATTAAGACGTAAAACTGGAGGAAACTTGTTATGATTTAATAAGTTAGTATTCAGTTGCAAATGTAATTCCTCAACACTCCTCTGCCGTTTGCAGGCTTTTGCTTGAGTTTCATCGGACCTTGCATTACAGGTGAACGAGTTCTTATGAGGCTATGACTTAGTCCTTAAGAATTACAGGAACCTTGCCAAATTATTAAACCAGTAGAGATAGCTTAATTATGCAGATTATAATAACCTGACCCAGAGTTCCATTTTAATTTATCTATTAACTTAGTTTATTTTATCTTTCCTTTTTATTTAATATACAAGTCAATTAATCCTCCCCCCTCTTGTGACACGCTTAGGTACTATTATATGTATATTAGTCCCACGGTTCGACATCCGGTCGCTTACATTTTCACTATACTAACGACCGGGATTTGTTTGCAGCCCGACGTTTAATTTGAGTTTTAATTTTTTTTTCTTTTAATTTTACACCAATTTAACCACTCACTATATAACGTCTGCAAAATGGCGCCGTTGCCGGGGACTAGTTTATTCTAGTCCCTAAGCCCCGGATTATTCACTTGTTATATTAGAATATTTTGTTTATATTATTTTGTTTGTTGTTTATATTAATTATCTAATATATATTGTTTATATTATTTTTTATGTTTGTTTCTAACCTGTTTATTTCTAATCTGTTTAATTAGTTTCGTTTTGTATACAGAAAAACACAAAAAAAAAAAAATCTGTACGTGGCAAATGGAAGAAGCGCTCGAATATTGGCAGGATTTATATTGCTCCATATGTGGGGAAGCTCATGATTATGAGGATTGTCTCATATTTCAAGAGCAACTCTGGTTAGAAGATCAACCAGACTACCTGGAGAGAATCGCTCAACAACAGCAGCAATCAAAGAGCGAAACTGTTCAAGAGGTAGAACACCCCACTACAGACGAGCCATTCATAGAGATCCCTCCCTCTGAAATCAATTACCGCTATTTTCCCTCCTTCTCTGTAATATACCCAGACAATGAGGATACTTATATCCTCGAAAATGAAGAGAAGGAATTGCCATCACCTCCCGCCAAGTTATCCAAACAAAACGCCATTATCACCTTCGAAGAATTAACTTTCTCAGAAGATGATATTAATCAGCGTTCTTTCTACCAGCCTCACCTACAAGAGGATGATGTTTACATCCTCCAATTTGAGGAAGAAAAATCAGCACCACCGGGTCTTCTGTTAGAACTACGTTCCCGGATATACCTCCTCAAACACCAGATTTTGTGGAGTATTAATTTTCTTATTTTATATGCCGAGGTAACGTTTTGTTTTGATCCAGGATAACGAAGCAGGCGTCTAGCCAAAGACGTTAAAGAAGGGCAGCTTCCCGGGAGGCAACCCGGGTGTACTTTTATTTTATTTGCTTTTATGTTTTCTTTTAATTTTCAGGTTCTCTTTAAATTTTATTTTGCTAACTTTTAACCCCGTTTTAGTATGGATGCTTCTAGTGTCTTATGCAGGTGCACCTTCATATCTACACCGCAACCAAGCTACGCTACTTGAGGCTGAAGCTCAAGTGTGGGGGAACTCCTTTAACAACAAAGCAAAAATATTATCAGGGGAGTAGTACCAGTTCCTTAATTTTGCTTTTATTTAAATAAAATCTGCAGAGGAGCGTTTATGTGCTTAAATTTTATTTGTGACCTTTGTGTTATCTCATTTTATCTACTTACCGAAAAGGTCTTCTGAAACTTTCCCTTGTTTTTTCTGGTGAACAATGAGGACATTGTTCAATTTAAGTGTGGGGGAGTGTGCCCTTTCGGTGGAATTTTGTGCTTAAATGTTTAATCTCTCTGCTTATCTTGCGTTTGTCCAATTCAAATATTATGGACCCTTTATATGTGGGTTGTTCTCTTTAAGAATAATATTGTTATGAATTGTAGGATAAATGGTACAAATTTTAAAATTTTGATTACTTTTGAGGAGCATTTTATTTGCGGTGTGACCAAATAATCTGCAAATGGTTGGATTTTATTGCTCAGGGTTTCTTTCTATCTTCTCTCTTAGGGATTGCTAAGGGGTGCTTTTCTGTAAAAAAACAGAGAAAGAAAAATACAAAATAAAAAGGGACTTGCGAGACACCATTGGTAACCAACAAAGAGAGTTGAGTGTTCTTAAATACAAAGGCATGATGCCTACATTTTCTCATCCCTTATGCAAAAGTGAAACAAATGCATAAATCTATTTTTCCTTTTGTTTTCTCCTAAATGCCCATTCTTGAGAGAAGTTGGCCATGGTAAAAGTTCTCAGAGTCACCTAAAAAGAACATTGAAGTACCTTAGATCATACCCCGAAACTCTATATTTTATTTTTACCCTGAGCACACCTATGCCACCAGCAGTTAATTTTTCACACTCCTCAATAAGTTAAAAGATCATGTTTATCCTACCCTTCATAATAATATTTGTTAGTATTGAGCATTCCCTACTTACTTGGGTACGTGGTTTTGCTTGAGGACAAGCAAAAAGATAAGTGTGGGGGTGTGATAAGTGTCCAAATGAGCATGTTTTATAGGTGTATTTCATATATATATTAGCACTTTTCTTGCTCATTTCTCCACTTCGGTTAGTTTTCCTCTAGTTTATGTTTTATTATTATCTCACAAATTTATTGGTTTAACATGAGGAAAACCAAGCTGGAAGTGAAGTAGACGAAGAGACGAACACATAGACGCAAACGGCTCAGAAAACGGAGTCCAAACGAAGAATCTAGAGCTCGTAGAAGAAATAAGCCTGTACGTCATGAAAACATGCGGACGTGAGACAGCTTTGTACATCATGAAAACAGGCGGACAAGAGACACCCCTTACCTCTCGAAACAGGCGGACAAGAGAAGGCTTATACCTCATGTTAACAGGCGGACGAGTCACAACACTCACAATATGCTACCCCCTCCTTCCAGGCGGACAAGAGAGCTACAGAGGCCAACCGCCTGACAACAGGCGGACGAGACAGAGGAGACCGCATGTTATCGAGCGGACGCGTGTAAATGTCCGCGAGCTTATCTTCTTCGCCCGTCTTCGTCTGCAACTCGCGCCGACTCTACTCGTCCACTGCCATATCTATCTACTCCGCCTACCTTAACTCCCTCACGCGTCAGCTTTGTCCCCTGCGCAATAAATGAGCAATCAACGAGCTCAATCATTTCCTCAACTTGCACGCGTCTGTTAACTCCTCTGCTGCTTCTTCCTTTCCCTATATAAACGCACGCAACTTCACCACAAAAATCATTCAATCCATCCACCACCCATACAATCCATCCACGACCACTTCACCAAACCTCACGCCATCTCATTTCTCTTCTCCCGTCTTCTCCATTTTATTTATTTCACATTCCACAACATCCACCTCTAGCCCTACGTATACAAAATAGCAGAGTGAGCCGGAGTGATTACGGATGATTTCTATTACTCTTGTCTCTGTCTATCTATTTAATATGTTAGGCTAGTTTACGTACGCTCTGGGAACGGTTATTATGTGTTTGTATTAATTATGCAATATTTCTACTGGTTTAATTATATACAGTTTGTTATGCTTAAAGGTTATCTCGCACCTTTTTAATAAATGTCATGAGTTTATTAATCTGCTTTACTAAATCTATTTTGATCAGACCGGTGATAAATAGATAGGTTAATTAAGACGTAAAACTGGAGGAAACTTGTTATGATTTAATAAGTTAGTATTCAGTTGCAAATGTAATTCCTCAACACTCCTCTGCCGTTTGCAGGCTTTTGCTTGAGTTTTCATCGGACCTTGCATTACAGTTGAACGAGTTCTTATGAGGCTATGACTTAGTCCTTAAGATAATTACAGGAACCTTGCCAAATTATTAAACCAGTAGAGATAGCTTAATTATGCAGATTATAATAACCTGACCCAGAGTTCCATTTTAATTTATCTATTAACTTAGTTTATTTTATCTTTCCTTTTTATTTAATATACAAGTCAATTAATCCTCCCCCCTCTTGTGACACGCTTAGGTACTATTATATTATATTAGTCCCACGGTTCGACATCCGGTCGCTTACATTTTCACTATACTACTACGACCGGGATTTGTTTGCAGCCCGACGTTTAATTTGAGTTTTAATTTTTTTTTTTTAATTTTACACCAATTTAACCACTCACTATATAACGTCTGCAAATGTATGGGTCTCCCTCGTATGTTTAACCCAGTTGTAATACTGTATGGTGTGTGGATGTGATAGACTCCATAGTGGGGCTCTAACTAATATCTAAAAGTAAGTATGTACTAACAGGGGTGAGGAATCCGGTTAGGCCGGTCGCGCGTTGTTTGGGAGTGGGTATCCTTTTTAGCCTTACCCTCCTCTCTGTTATGGTTGTTTCCCTCACGGGTTATGATCTCCCATTAGCTTACCCCAAAGCTTAGCTATTCTGACTTATGATCGGTTTAGGGGGAAACATGTGTTTATGTGGTGTGTTCGGGTCACCATATCCGAACCATCTTAACTTAAGTTACTCGTCCGACTATTAGGACGGTAATGAGTGTTGTATAACGAGTTTATCATGAGGGTGACATCATTCTCTAGGCTCACCAGTGAATTAACTATGTTTGGGTCGGTTCCTAAGAGAACCGTTCCCGTTATGTTATGTGATGTTGTTGTACTGCAATTCCCATTGCGATGTTGTTATGTGCACGTTGAAACGTGAAAAGTGTTGTTATGTGGTGTATGTTATATGTTGTAAAATGTGGAGTATGTGGATCATGGATATGAATCCCAGTTTGTGATAAGAGGCGTTTAAGGATAACCCGAATAACGGGTAAGTGTCGTCTATTAAGGAAGTAGCTCCATTAGAGGAGAAACACTCTAGGGGTAATGAACACCATGAGTGACTTATCAAGTGAGGATGTGTTATCCGTTTGTTGAGCCCTTTGTGGTGGAATGTTATGTGTTGTGTGTTTAAGGTTTACATGCATGATTCCAATATAATCAACCACATGCTAAGACGACAATTAGTTGTGCATGGCCCGGTAGCATGCGGGCTGCGGGATTACCATACCAGCAAAGGTGCTGAGCCCCTTGGGGGCCACCCTTTCTCTTCTTTTCCTATTTCAGGTACAAGGAGCTGGAATCCGTTCGAGAGTAGGACGGGGTAGTCGTTATGCATGGGCAATCATTTAAGTTGTATATATACAGTAGGTGTAGTAAGACCGAAATTGTTATCGGCATTAGTTTGTGAATACTCGGTACAGTTGGAAGGTATGTGTATGTTTTGTTGTTAATGGAAAAGGGATAGTAATGTGTAGTCGCTCGGGAATCTAGTCCATCAGACCGATACAATGTATATGTAATAGTCTTGTTAGCCACGTGGGTGGTTAACGGTGTGTAACACCAACGAGTTAAGTAATGTGATGAAGTATGTTTTCCGCTGTAGTTGGTCGTTAAGTGTGTTAATGTTGGATGGGGTTACAAAAAGTGGTATCAGAGCGAAGTATCGCTCTGATGACTGAATTACCGAGTTAGGATTTTAGTACTTTGGGTTAAGGATTGAGTGATAGCGTGAGAGATACGCTAGTTAGGTATTACCAGTGTGTACTGGAAACCTACAATATCCTTCCCGCCCTCCACAATCCCTGTTTTATAACTTGGGAAAGAACGCCAGAGAGATGGAAGACCTCTTATACTCGGAATACCCGATCTGGCTGTTATTAAATACCTCTAAAGGTACGGAGAACCTGTCATACGATAGATCCCGAAAACTGGGAATCCCGGAGACGGTTTCCATCTGAACAATGTTAACCGCATTAATGAAGAATGAAGAATCTGTGTATAGAAGAATGGAATTCCCGGCAACCTGGGTCGACATGCCGAGCAGTCGAGAACAACCAGCTTGCAACGTACCGACCGTGCAACAGACAAGAAGTGCAGTAATGAAACCCGAGACGAGTGTCTACGGGACCACAAATGTTAAATAATACACCAACGGTATACCAATCGATAAAGGAACTACAACGTAGTGCCCAAACAGAGACAAGTCTCAGTAACCAAGACAAATGCGTGGAACGGGCTACGAAGAGGAAACAATACAAAAGAAAAGGGGTCTCCAGAATATGAAACACCCTAGTTAATGATTATCATGTGAATACAGCGAGAAGTTGCCCAGAGGGTTAATTGTCAAGACTGTAAGATCAAGTGAGGGCCAACAAGGCCACTGATGACAGTGCGGGTAAAAACAATACCATAACCGGTATGTGTTGAACCGATAAGCCAGTTAGCATGGCGCACTTGCCATGGCAAGTGCTGCTATAACAGGACTGTTCTGGAAGTTTTAACAAATACGAAGTACTTAGTGAAGTACCATGAAGTTAAGCGAGATCATTATAACCGTGGAAGGGCTTGATAGCCTAACCTCTGTAATTGGAAGTAAACCAGTAAGCAAGAAGCTAGACTTGGTTAAGGCAAGAAGGCGTTGTGAAACCATGAGAATTTTTCTTTCAAGCTTAGGTTTATTTCAAACTCTTTTCTTTCAAAACCCGATTTTCTTTCAAACCAATACTTCTTTCTAACCTTTTTCTAAACCAAACTAGTAAAACCAAGGGCAGTTGACAAGGATACAACAGTGGATAAACTTTCCCTCGATTAAGTTCGGGAAGCACGGAATGAATATTGTCACGGGACAATATAAGGGAGTTGACAACAGAATACTTCACCTAGGCGTGTGACTAACACTACGAGTGTACCAACTGTAATGTGGGACAACCGCACTCCGATATGAGCTTGTGGGCCTGACAGACCTACTTATGGGTTAGTTGGGTAAGTAGTAATGTATCTGTATGGTACCCCACATATGTATACGAGTAGAGTCCGAAACACGGGAAGTTGTCAACTCCGTACTACGGTCAGTAGTATAAGTCAAACAAGAGCTAAGGATTACCATGAATGGTTGAAGTAAAGGAACTCAGTTAAGTTAACGGACTAAAGGAATTAATGAATTCCTTTCAAGGAAATGTTTAAGAGTCAGGAGGTGCGAAGTGCACTAACTGTAATGTAAAGACATCGTATACGTCTTAAGGATCCTCAGGGATAAACATGATAGCTGGAACGGAGACCCAGCCTGTGCATGGCAAGGCAGATGCCTAATGTGGACACATTAGTGTGCAATGAACGGGATGAAACTCCCAGAATGAGTACCTACACTACCAGGAAATGCTAATCTTCACAGAAGAGGATAATAAGCCAGTTAAGAACGCAAACGGCGTGGCTAACTGAATATACCAATAAGTGTGAACCAGATGTAAAGGCATAACTTAGTAACACCCAGGAGCAATCCTTGAAGGGTGTTCGCATCAACAATTGTTGCATGAAATGACATGATAGAAGCACAAGGGTTGAAACTAACACCCAGTTTAGACATAAGTTGTCAGGAGACGGACTGGCAATCCTAAGGGGCATCCCGTGAAAGGAAACATGATGCAATGACCTTGTCATGGAGCCCAATACAACCTCTAACCATGTAATGTTGTACAAGAAGTACATGTGTGTGGACAGCCAATAATGAGCGCAGCTCAAGGCAATAAGGCTTATAAGCTACAAGCAAGATATGTTATAAAAATTTGATTTAATTGCAGAAGTTTATGTTGTGTAAGTGAATAGAGTGGGGAACGAACCACTACATTAAGAGGGGGGATACCTCTCGATACTGTGAAACCGCTGGAGCGGTAGTTATGTGAACCAAGCTCAAGAAATATGTTAAGGATGGACAATATTATTATTATTTGAGAGCAGTTAGTAGTATGTGTGTATAAAGTGAAGCACCGAGCTGAGTAATGCCGGCTTGTGACTCGAATGATCACTACTCAAGGAGCATACAGTAGTCATCCAGATGAAGGACGAACCAAAATACGAGTGATGTAAGTATTTGTGTGGAAGTTAATATGACAGTAAATACCATATAAATTGATGTTATACAAGGAGTAAGAGCACGGTACGTAGTAAGCGACCGTTGTATAAGTGTTGTTAAATAATGATATGGCAGATAAGAGCAGTTATGAATTAAATTCAATGGTGATGCAAGATAAGTGATGATAAACAGACTGGGCAATAAGCCAGTAGTTGGTACTATGTGATAAGGAACTCAGTATGAATTCCATGGCGAATCGCATAAGAGATTTACTGTCAAGAGTTTACGCCTCTGCACTCTGTATGACTGAGTGTTTTGGTATTGCACTTGTGCAGTAATGATCGAGTGGGATAGCTAGGATTCGGGGAACGTTAATTGTGGAGGAAATAGAAAGCGGCTTATAACGACATAATGGCCGATGCATAGGAAATGCAAGGCCGCACCAATGAAAGAATGCATGTACAAAACCAAATGTGGATGCATGATTAACAGTAAGTGACTACAGTAGCGCTAACTACCAAATATCGGTATGGAATATACCCCAAATGTTGGAAATAACCAAGAGAGCGCTACACATTAGGTAGCAGCTCAATCTCAACCGACAGTAAGTCGGAAGGGAACAAATCAATCATTGTGAAATACGTAGCAGTTTACGCAGTAAGTTATTAGAGAAGTGGATGGAAAGTCTTGAAACTCACCGAATTCGCTCACGGTAAGAGATACCACGCGTCGGTTGAGAAACTGTTATTACCAAGATAAAGACGATAATTGGAGATGTACAATACAGTAAGAATAATGAATGGGGCAAACTACGCCCTACAGTTGTCAGAGTTGCGCAGCAGACACTAGTGAACCAGTGATTCAAGTGTACAACGTGAATAACGAATATGAGTAAATGGCTAATTATTAACGCCTAGAAGCCTCACAGGCAGAACCGAAACCAGTTAAGAGTTAAAGCAAACTCCAAGGAGAATTCTTGGTTTAGGGACTAAACCGCCAATATGGTCAAGATCCTTTAACCAGAACACATTGTATAACAGACCGCGTGGAAGTTGAAACACTTCACGACGGCAGAACATTTTAAGCCAATGTTCAGTGATTGATTACATGGGCATAATCCCATTTAAGGGGGGGGGGGGGGGGGTAGAGCGCAAAACCACTGAGTGTGTATTACCGTACAAGTGTACGTAGTGAATGTGACCTATATTGTGCATAGCACAAAATAATTGTTTTGATGATTGGTGTGTGTGTTACGTAAACATACACATTCATTCATGGTTTAATTGTGGTAATTGCGCACAGAAGATGCGAATACCATTGTGATAAGTGTGTTTATTTGTTAACAGTTGTGTGTTGATAGTACAAGTGTGGGGAGTAGAGAAACTCCCGGGGAACTAAAACCCCGACATTATATGTTCATATGACACTAAATGTGAAACTGTGTGTTGTATTTTGATAAAATATATGTGTATATATATACTATATAGTGATTCATGAAAGGGTATGAACCGATATAGAACCTAGTGAGAATAAGATTCCCTAGGTAACAGCATTAAAGTGAATGGAAGTAACTGATAGATGAAGTTCTATCCCTTGGAGATGTTATGATCATGATTAGAATGATTAAAAAGATAGAAAATTGGAAATGGGTGTATTACTTGATGCTTGAAAATGAAGTGGGAAGTGGAACTTGATTTGCATGCGATCAAGGGAAGCCGAACACAAATTGGGGTGGAAGGATAGTTCAACACTGATGCTGATCACATCAGGGTTGAATGATTCTTGAAGCTCCCCTTAAGTGGTCACAACTAACCACGCTAAGAAAAGTAGCAAAGAGCATAAGTTAGACTTGGAGTTGTATGTGTTTTCAAAAGGATTTCCAATTGGTATTTCAAAAACAGTCAATTAATATTTTGAATAAAGGATTTTCTTATATACTTAACCTAGTAAAGAATATTTTTGTAGTACTTGCTCACGAGCCGAGGACGCATGAGCCTTTGTCTTTGGACCGGTGACATGAGAAGTATATATGTTAAAGATTAAGTGATTGTTTTGATCTCCCAAAGGGACGGGGACCAGAAGGTGTCCATCGCGACCGGGTTCTGCGGGATCACAGTGTATCTAAATGTGTTGTGTTACATAGACCTATGTGTCTAAAGGCTGTTATGTTATCAAGACCTATGGGTCTAAATGTTGTTATGGTACCCAGACCCAAGAGTCTAAGGGTTGTAAGTATGTGCAAATGTTGTTAAGATACCTGGACCATTGAGTCCGAGGTTATCATGTGAGTATGTTATGTTATGTATGGATGTGTATATGTACCCAGACCGTTAAGTCCAAGGTTGTGATGTAAAGTATGTTTGGTTATGGAAGTTTATTTCCAAGTGATTCCTGCATTCTAAACCAAAAGATGTGTGGGAAGTGTAAACTTTAAGGATGAAGTTCTTTTAAGGGGGGTAGATTGAAATACCCCAAACCTTGATATGTTGTTTAAATGTTAAACTATGGTATATAAAGGCTAAAAGTTCCTTAGAAACATCAGTGAACAATTTAAACCATAGTAAAATATAATAAAACACTAAGACACGGTTTGAGCAAAAACATGCTCTAAGCTTGGAGTGAACTTGGTTGGGACCCAAAGAACCTACCAAGACTAAATAACATTCAATTATGATTTAATAAGGCAAATTAAGTCCTTAGGAAACCTTGGTAGACAATTAAACCAAACAAAACACAAATAAATGCCTTAAAGTCAATATGGACAAAAATGTGCTCTAAGCTTGTGATAAATTTGTATAAGACCTAAAGGTCATACCTGTACCTTATAAATATGTTAATGAGCTTATTAAATCAATTAATAAAGAAAACCAAGCTTGAAAACAAGTTAAAACACAAAATGGCTTTAAGGAGCCTTAAAGCACATTTTTGAAAAATTGTCTTAAATGAGTTTTGAATGGCTAAATGTCCATCATTACTCTTTAATTAACATGTTTACTACTTAGTATCACATTTGGAGGTCTAAATCAATGGGAAATCAAAAATTCACAAGAATGTGCCTTGTTTTGTGATAGTAACAAAAAATGCTAGTTTATGACATAAGTCAATATAAGTAAGTTAATTGGTCAACAAAGACCATGACTAGGCCTAAAACACTAAGGGGCCGGTTTTTTCATGTGTGACTCACCACACTTGACCAATCAAATAAACAAGGAAAATTTACAAAGCAAAGTTACTATTACTTTAGCATAATATCTCCAAAGCACTTCCTTCTCATTTTCTTCTTTCCTTCTTCATTTCACACGGTCTCCAATCCTCTCTCCCTTCTCCTTCGGTGATGCTACAGCTCAGCACACCATCTTCAAGCTTTGAACTCTTGTTATCTCCTAGCTCCCTTTGCCAAGTCAAAACAAAGACCACCATTCGTTCTAGTTGGAGCAAGCTCTACACTTCTATCTTTTCAAATCTTCAAGACTCCATTTTGGTGCCATGAAGATTCACCATTGTTGGAGCTTGAGCTCACCTTTTCATGCCTTGTTATCTCCTTTGCTTCAAGGTAGGAAAGTCAAAGAAAATCAATGTTTCCTCTTGTTTTTAGTGTGTGGCCGAAAATCACCACTTATGGTGCCTTCATCTTGCCTTGTTCTAGCTTCATTCCAACCATTCAAGGGCTTGGTGGAGACCTCTCTTGTTACATATTCAAGTTCTCTTTCAAATTCAAAGGTAAATATCATTTTAGTGTATTAAAACACTTATGTTAAACTAGGGTTTGTATATGAGTTTAAGTGTGAATTCTTAAGCTCATTACCCTTATATGTATATTGGTTAGAAAGTTGACAAGTGATCAAACTCCTTGCTGATTTTCGGTTCAAGGAAACAAGAAAGAAGTTTGAGAGGAAAAGAGGTAAACAAACTATCTCAATGTAGTTTAAATGCCTAGAAAAATGAGCTTGATTTGCTTAATAAAACACCTAAGGAGCCAATGGTGAATGACCTAGAGAAATGCTCTCAAGGAGTTTATTAAGGGCATATGTATTGTTGGGTGTATTTGCAGGTCAAAGGCAATGTATACATGTGGAAATTCAGTGTTTATGGTTTACGCAATTTAAGGGCCTAAGAGCCATGTTATTTAAGGGCCTAAGTGCCAAGCAATTTAAGTTTATGCACTATATTGTGATGTAGTGTAGTTTAAGGATTTAGATGTGTGTAAAGAACATTCCTTGTGAAGATGAGTGTCTTGGATGGTTAAAGGAGGAAAAACAATATGTTTGTGTGTAAGGAATGTGTATTAAGTGATTAAGTGTTTTTGGTTGTAAAAGGGTGAAAACCTAAGTGTTTGTGTGTGAGAATACTCTTGATGGATTTTAGGTGTTCTTGAATGTCTAATGGTGAAAGCTATGTGCTTTGGTATAGCAATGTGCTAGAAGAACCCATGTCAAAATTTAGATAATGTATAAGAAGTTTTAAGTGTTTGAAATGAGTTTTGGTGAGTTTGGAAGCATTGAGAATGATTAAGTGCTTTACTAGGGAAAGAAAGGTGCATTAAGGTGTTTTAGAAGGCAAAAAGGATTTAGGCACTATCTTGGAAGTTCTAGAAATCCAATGGGTGTTTTGGGATGTATAAAAGTCTTGGAGGAGTTTGTTAAGGTTTAGGAAATGTTGATGTACAAGGAGGAAATGATGTTTAAGTAAGGAAGATGTTGAACTTGTGAAGAAAATTTTTGGAAGGACATGAAGTATTTTTGGTGGGCTAAATATAGTGTGGGAACATGCTATGAAATACCCCAAACCTTGATATGTGGTTTAAATATCAAACTATGTTATATAAAGGCTAAAAAGTGCCTTAGAAACATCAGTGGACAATTTAAAACATAGTAAAGTGCAATAAAGCACTAAGACACAGTTTGAGCAAAAACATGCTCTAAGCTATGAGTGAACTTGGTTAGGACCCAAAGAGCCTACCAAGACTAAATAATATTCATTATGATTTAATAAGGCTAAATAAGTCCTTAGGAAACTTTGGTGGACAGTTAAACCAAATAAAACACAAGAAAATACCTTAAAGTCAATGAGAGCAAAAATGTGCTCTAGCTTGGGATAAATGTGTATAAGACCTAATGGTCATACCTATACTTTATAAATATGTTAATGAACATTAAATCATTACCAAAGAAACCAAGCTTGAAAACAAGTTAAAACACAAAATGTGCTTAAGGAGTCTTAAAGCACGTTTTGAAAAATTGTCTTGTAAATGAGTTTTGAATGGCTAAATGTCATCATTACTCTTTAATTAATATGTGTACTATATAGTATCACATTTGGGTGGCTATATAATGGGAAATCAAAAATTTCACTTCTATGCCTTAGTTTGTGAATAGTAACTTTTATAAGCTAGTTTGTAACATATAATGTTATAAGTAATTAAATTGGTCAATAAAGACTATATACCCTTCTAACTAAATGGTGGCCGGTTTTGTAGTAGTGAGTCACCAAGTTGTAAAAGAAATCAAATAAGTAAAGAAAAACTTAAAGTAAGTACTATTTTGCTTTATAATAAATATCTCCCAAAAGCAAACTCATCTTCTCATTTCCTTCTCTTCTTTCATTTCACACGGTTCTTCACCTCTCCTTTCCTCCATTTACGATTTGCAACAGCCCTCTCTTCTCCATCTTCATTTCCTTGCCAAATCCAACTCCATGCTCCAAATCAAATTCTAAGACCATATTTGTCTTAGTTAGGTCAAGCTCTACACTTCTACCTTCTCAAATCTTCAAGAGCTCAATTTCGGTGCCATGGAAATCACCATTGATGGAGCTTGAGCTTGTGTTTCTACCCATTATTACTCTCCTTTGGCTCCTAGGTAAGGAAACTCAAAGAAAATCCAGTTTCCTCCATGTTTTCATGTTGACCGAAAATTCACCTCACCATGGTGTATTTACCTTGCTTGTTTTAGCTTCATTTGAATCTTCCAAGGGCTAGGAGGAGTCCTCTCTTGATACTTGTTCAAGTTCTCTTCCAATTCCAAGGTAAACAATTACCTTATTGTGTTAAAACCTATGTGTAACTAGGGTTTACAATGAGATGAAGCATAATGCTTGAATACTCTTCTATTATTTGTACATTGTTTAGAGAATTGACAAGGACCAAATGCCCTAAACCGTTTTACAAGGAAACAAGAAAAATTTGTGAGGAAAGAGGTAAACAAACTATCTCAATGTAGTTTAAATGCCTTAGGAAAATGAGCTTGATTTGCTTAATAAAATACCTAAGGAGCCTATGGCAAATGAGCTAGTAAAATGCTCTCAAGGAGACTAGTAAAAGAACATATGTATCGGTGTATGTATTTGCAGGTCAAAGGCATTGTTTATGTGGAAATTCAGTGTTTAAGGTTTATGTTATTTAAGGGCCTAAGAGCCATGTTATTTAAGGGCCTAAGTGCCAAGCAATTTAAGTTATGCACTATATTGTGATGTAGTGCTTGATGTGTGAAGTTTGTGTGTAAAAATGTTCTTGATGGATTTTAGGTGTTCTTGAATGAATTAAGGTAAAAACCTAAGTGGTTGGATGTGAGTAAATACAAGAGAAGCTATGGCCAAATTTGGGGAAATGTGTAAGAAGTTCTAAGTGTTTTAAGTGAGTTTTGGTGAACTAGGAAGTGTTAAAGGTGAATAAATGTTATTTGAGAAGAAAACAAGTATTAAGGTGATTTAGAGTGATGCAAGGATTTAGGTGTTATCTTGGAAGTTCTAGGAATTCAATGTGTGTTTTGAGGATGTATTTAAGTCTTGGAGAAGTTTGTTTAAGGTTTAGGTAATGTTGATATCCAAGGAAGAAATGATGTTTAAGTAAGGTTTTGAGAAAAGAATTCAAGGAGTTGTAACAAGGAGATTTAGTTAGTAAGAAAAGGAGTTGAGAGATGATGTTAAGGTGTAGAGGAAACACCTTGATGTAGTGGTCATTATTGGTGAACTACCACTTATGAAACTTAAGGAGAAAACATCCCAAGTGCTAGGAACTTTGTAAGAAGTTTGTGAATGAAAATGGTTTTGGTGAGTGATTTAAAGAGTTTAGCACATGGCTAAAGGTGTGTTTGAAGTGCCCAAATGAGGTTAGGGGGTACTAGGTTATATGGGGTGAAGTTTGGAGTTGAATGTGAAAAGGAAAACAAAGGTCTGGGGCAGACCGAACTTGCGACCGGACTTGCAAGTTCGGTCGAGCCCAGTTTACCCTGTGAGAATTGGTTTCTGGAAAAGGCCGACCTTGGGGACCGGACTTGCAAGGTCGGTCGGGCTTGTATTTTGTGTACGGATTAAGTTTCTGGAAACGACCGAACATAGGACCGACTTGGCAAGTTCGGTCGGGCCAAATTTTCAAAGGGGAAGAAAGTCTCGGGAATAGACCGAACATGCGACCGAACTTACAAGGTCGGTCGGAGTAAAAATTTTGACGGAAATGTGTTCTGGAATGGACCGAACTTGGACAAGTTCGGTCGGTAAGGTCGGTCGGACCAAAAATGTTGTTTATGGTTATAAAATGATATGTAATGATGGGGATTGATAGGTAATGATGTTATAAGGTTGTTATGGAATGTTAGGTGAGTTTAAATGGCAATTAAGTGGGTGAAAAGTTGTATCAAAAATGTAAAAGTAAAAACAAGTTAAAATGTAAAGTTATGTAACTAAGTTAACGGGGAAAGTTAAGCACTAGACATTAAATAATCAAGCAAACCCCGATGTTAATAAAAACACATGTGATGTTAACAGTTGTTCGAGAATCGCTCGAGGAACATAAGTGGACGTGTGTAACGTGGACTCCGGTGACAGGTATGGTTTTCTTGCAACCTGTGTCTACCGGATTACACCGGCTGTATGCCAATGTGTTTTTCTGTATGTTTGCCACGTTGTAAGATAAAACATGTAATGAGTTTACAGTAATTCATATATGTGGCGTGCTCAACTCCGATACCATTTAACCTCAGCAGTGTTAACCTTAGTTAACTGAGTCTAGGATCACATGAGAGTTCGGTATTCGGAGTAAACGACCCGAACCATGGGACGTACTAACCACGGCTATGCGTGCGTTAATTGTGTGATATGTGTATGTGAATGTAGGGACCCCTTGTGTGTTTAACCTAGTTGTAATACTGTATGGTGTGTAGTTATGTTAGACTCCATAGTGGGGTTCTAACTAATATCTAAAGTAAGTATGTACTAACAGTAGTGAGGAATCCGGTTTGGCCAGTCGCGCGTTGTTTGGGAGAGGGTATCCTTCCTAGCCTTACCCTTCTCTTTGTTATGGTTGTTTCCCTCACGGGTTATGATCTCCCATTAGCTTACTCCAAAGCTTAGCTATTCTGACTTATGATCGGTTTAGGGGCACATGTGTTTGTGTGGTGTGTTCGGGCCTCCAAACCCGAACCGCCTTAACTTAAGTTACTCGTCCAACTATTAGGACGGTAATGAGTGTTGTTGTTATTGTATAACGAGCTTATCATGAGACTGGCAACATTCTCTAGGCTCACCAGTGTATAAACAAGTTTGGGTAGGTTCCTAAGAGAACCACTCCAGTTATGTTATGTATTTTGTTGTGAAGCAATATCTATTGCGGTATTATGTTGGCACGTGGAAACGTGCAAAGTGTTGTTAAGTGTTGTATGTAGTGTATGTTGTAGGTTGTATAATGTGGAGTGTGGGATCATGGATATGATTCCCAGTTTTGTGATAAGAGGCGTTTAAGGATATAACCCGATTTAAGGGTATGGTCGTCTATAAGGAAGTAGTAGCTCCATTAGAGGAGGAACACTCTAGGGATGATGAATACCATGAGTGACGTATTAAGTAAGGATATATTATCCGTTTGTTGAGCCCATTGAGGCGAAATGTTAAGTGATGTGCGTTTATTGTTACATGCATGATTTAAATATATCAACTGCATGTTAAGACGACAATTAGTTGTGCGTGGCCCGGTAGCATGTGGGCTGCGGGATTACCATACCAGCAAAGGTGCTGAGCCCCTTGGGGGCCACCCTTTCTCTTCTTTTCCTATTTCAGGTACGAAGTGCTGGAAGCCGTTCGAGAGTAGGACGGGTAGTTGTCGTACATGGGTAATCATTAAGTGTATGTATACAGTAGGTGGTGTAGTAAGACCGAAATTGTTGTCGGCATCAATTTATAAATACTCGGTATAGTTGAAAGGTGTATGTTGTTGTTGTGTTGTTGTTAATGGAAAGGGATAATACTGTGTAGTTGCTCGGAATTTAGCCCATCAGACCGGTACAAGTATATGGATTAGCCTTGTTAGCCACGTGGGTGGCTAACGGCGTGTAACACCAACGAGTTAAGTAATGTGATGAGGTTTGTATTTCCGCTGCAGTTTATTGTAAGTATGTAAATGTAGGAGGGGGTGTCAAAGTGGTATCAGAGCGAAGTATCGATCTGATGAATGAATTAACGAGCTTAGGAAGTACCGAGTTAGGATTTTAGTACTTTGGGTAAGTTAAGGTCGAGTGATAGCGTGGAGATACGTAGTTAGGAACTACCAGTGACTATTGGAAAACCTATATATCCTTCCCGCCCTCCACAATCCCTGTTTTATAACTTGGGGAAAGAACGCCAGAGAGATGAAAGTCCTCTCATTACTGGGAATACCCGATCTGGCTGTTATTAAGTACCTCTAAAAGTACGGAGAACCTGTCACACGGTAGATCTGAAAACTGGGAATCCGGAGACGGTCTCCATCTGAACAATGTTAACCACTTCATAGCAATGAGAAGGATCTTGGGTATAGAGGAATAGAATTTCCGGCAAACCTGGGTCGACATGCTAAGCAGTCGAGAAAACCAACTTGAAACGCACACAACCGTGCAACAGGCAAGAAAGTGGATTAGTGAAACCCGAGACGAGTGTCTACGGGACCGCAGTTGTAAATGAAACACAACGGTATACCAACCGACAAAAGAACTACAATGTAGTGCCCAAATAAGAGACAAGTCTCTAGTAACCACGACGAATACGTGGAACGGGCTATAAAGAGGATACAATACTAAGACAAAGGGGTCTCCCAGAATGGGAAAACACCCTAGTGGATGATCGTCATGTGAAGACAGTGAAGAATTACCTAGAAGAGTATTATCAAGACAGTAGATCGTGAGGGCCAACAAGGCCACTGATGACAGTAGGGTAAAAAAACAATACCACAACCGGTTAAGTGCTAAACCGATAGCCAGTTAGCATGGCGCCACTTGCCATAACAAGTGATGCTATAACAGGCTGTCCGGGAAATTTATAACCATTACAAAGTATTTGGTAGAGTACCATAAAGTTAAATGTGATCATTATAACCGTGGAAGGGCTTAATAGCCTAACCTTGTGATTTAAGTACACCAGTCAGCAAGAAGCTAGACTTGGCTAAGGTAAGAAGATGTGTGTGAAACCATGAAAATTCTTCCTTAAAACCCAGATTTATACAACCTTTTCTTTTCAAACCAGATTTTCTTTCAAACCAACACTTCTTCCAACCTTCTTTAAATCAAACCAGTAAAACCAAGGACAGTTGACAAGGATACAACAATGGATAAACTTTCCCTCGATTAAGTTCGGGAAGGAAGGAATGAATATTGTCACGGGACAATATAAGGGAGTTGACAACAGAATACTTCACCTAGGCGTGTGACGGACACTACGAGTGTACCAATGAATTGTGGGACGACCGCACTCCGATAGGAGCTTGTGGGCCTGACAGACTACTATGGGTTAGTTGGGTAAGTAGTAATGTATCAGTATGATACCCCATATATGTATACAAGTGGAGTCGAAACACGGAAGTAGTCGACTCCGTCTACGGTCAGCAGTGTAAATCACAAGAGCTAAGGATTACAAGGAATAGTTGAAGTTAAGGGACTCAGTTGAGATAACCAGACTAAAGAGTCAGTGAATTCATTTTCAAGGAACTGTTTTAAGAGTCAGGAAGTGCGAAGTGCACAAACTGTTAAGTAAAGACATAGCATATGTCTTAAGGATCCTCAGGGATAAACATGATAGCTGGAATGGTGACCCAGCCTGTAAATGGCAAAGCAATGCCTAATGTGGACACATTAATGTGCAACAAACGGGATGAAACTCCCAGATGAGTACCTACACTACCGGAAATGTTGATCTTCACAGAAGGAGATAATAACCATTAAGAACGCAAAAGGGCTGACTAACATAATATCAATAAGTGTGAACTAAATGTAAAAGCATACTTAGCAACACCCAGGAGCAATCCCTTGAAGGGTATTCGCATCAACAAGTGTTGCACGAAATGGCAGACAGAACCAAGGGTTGAAACTAACACCCCAGTTTAGACATAAGTTGTCAGGAGACGGACTGACAATCCTAAGGGGCATCCCATGAAAGGAAACGGAATGCAACACCTTGTCATGGAGCTCATATAATATCCAAACCATGTAATATTGTACAGAGAAGTACATGTGTGGACAGCCTTACATGAGCTCAGCTCAAGGCAAACAAGGCTCATAAGCCATAGGCAAGATATGTTATATAAATTCGATTGATGGTATAAGTAAATAGAGTGGTAAACAAACCACTGCATTAAGAGTGGTGACACCCTCTCGATATTCTGAAACCGCAGAGCGGTAGTTATTTGGACCAAGTTCAAGAAATATGTTAAGGATGGACGATGTTATTATTGGAAGAGAGCAATTAGCTTAGTAGTATGTGTATAAAGTGAAACACACGAGCTGAATAATGCGGTTTGTGACTCGAATGATCGATGCTCAAGGAGCATTCAGTAGTCATCCAATGAGTGATGAACCATAATGTGAATAATGTAAGTATATGTGTGGAAGTTATGTGACAATAAATACATATAAGCGGATGTTATACAGGGAGTAAGAGCACGGTGCGCAACAAGCGACCGTTGTATAATGTTGTTAACGATAGTGTAACAGATAAGACCAGTTATGAGTTAAACTCAGTGGAGATGCATAAGTGATTTAAACAGACTGGGCAATAAGCCATGGTAGGTACTGTGTGATGAGAACTCAGTGTGAATTCCATGGCGAATCGCATAAGGGATTTACTGTCAAGAGTTTACGCCTCTGCACCTGTATGACTGAGTGTTTTGGTATGCCTTGCGCAGTAATGACGAGTGGGATAGCTAGGAATTGGAAACATGTTAATTGGAGCAATAACATTATAATGGCCGATGCATAGGAAATACAAGACACACCAATAAAAGAGTACTTTGTACAAAAACATGTGGAGACATGATTAACAGTAAGTGACCACAGTAGCACTAACTGCCAGTATCGGTATGGAATATACCCCAAATGTTATAAATAGCAGATAGAGCACTACACACTATAGTAGCTCAATCTCAACCGATAGTAAGCCGGAAGGGAACAAGTCCATCATTGTGAAATACATAGTGTATACACAGTATTGTTATGGAAGTGGATACAAAATTTAACTCACCGAATTCGCTAACGGGTAAAAAGATACCCAAAGCGGTTGAGAAACCATTATTACCAAGATAAAGGTGATATTGGGGGTGACAATACAATAGAATAACAAATGGAGCGATTAAGCTCTACAGTTAAAGTGAGCCAGAGTGATTCAAGTGTTGAATGTCTGGTGAACAAGAGTGAATGGCTAATTATTAACGCCTAGAAGCCTAACAGCCAGAATCGAAACCAACTAAGAGTTTAAACAAACTCCAATGAGAATTCTTGGTTTGGGAACTAACCGCCAATTGGTTTAAGATCCTCTAATCAGAATCTATAGGCTAATAGACCGCTGAAGTTAAAACACTTCACGACGGCAGAACATTTAAGAAGCCAATGTTAGTGATTGATTACGTGGGCGTAATCCCTTTTAAGGGGGGTAGAGCGCAAAACCCTTAGTGTATATTACCGTACAAGTGTACGTAGTGTATGTGATTTATATTGTGCATAGCACAAAATTATATTATTGTTTTGATGATTGGTGTGTGTTATGTAAACATGACACATTCATTCATGGTTTAATTGTGGTAATTGCGCACAGAATATGCGAATACCATTGTGATAGTGTGTGTGTTTGTTAATAGTTGTTGTGATTGTACAAGTGTGGGGAGTAGATAAACTCCCGGGGGAACAAAGCCCCGACAGTGTATAAATGTAAAACCATGTTGTATTTTGATAAAATAGTGTATGTATATATATATATACTTTATAGTGATGCATGAAAGGGCATGATACCGACATAGAACCTAGTGAGAATAAGATTCCCTAGGCACAGGATTAAAATGAATGGAGGTAACTGATAGACGGAGTTCTATCCTTTGGAGATGTTGTGATCATGACTAGAATGATTCAAAGATAGAAAATTGGAAATGAGTGATTACTTGACGCTTGAAAATGAAGTGGGAGGTGGAACTTGATTTGCATGCGATCAAGGGAAGCCGAACACAAATTGGGGTGGAAGGATAGTTCAACACTGATTCTGATCACATCAGGGTTGGATGACTCTTGAAACTCCCTATAAGTGGTCACGAATAACCACGCTAATAAAAGAAGCAAGGAGCTTAAGTTGGACTTGGAGTTGTGTGTGTTTTCAAAAGGATTTTAAATTGGTATTTATAAAACGTTGATGGATACTTTACGTAATTAAGTTCTCTTACTTAACTCACAAGGAAAATTTAAATTTAAGTGATTGTTTTGACCTCCCAAAGGCACGGGACGGAAGGTGTCCATCGCGACCGGGTTCTGCGCGGGATCACAGTGTATATCAAGGATATTTTTGATTGCTATACGCTCTGACATGTGTGTGGTATGTGTAATGAATGTTTGTTTTGACTTGGTTTCCTAAAGTGTATACTATCAAGGCCTATGAGTCTAAATGTGTGGTGTTACATAGACCTATGTGTCTAAAGACTGTTATGTTACCGGGACCTATGTGTCCAAATGTTGTTTTTCCCAAGACCAGTGAGTCAAGGGGTTGTTATGTATGTGTAAGTGTTGTTAAGATACCCGGACCATAGATCCGAGGTTATCATGGTGATATGTTATGTTATGTATGGATTGATTGAATGTGTGCCCGGACCATTAAGTCCGAGTTGATGTAAAGTGTGTTTGGTTATGGAAGTTTATTTCCAAGTGATTCCTGTGTTCAAATCTAGTGATGTGTGGAAAGTGTGAACTTTCGAGGACGAAGTTCTTTTAAGGGGGTAGATTGAAATACCCCAAACCTTGATATGTGGTTTAAATATCAAACTATGTTATATAAAGGCTAAAAGTGCCTTAGAAACATCAGTGGACAATTTAAAACATAGTAAAGTGCAATAAAGCACTAAGACACAGTTTGAGCAAAAACATGCTCTAAGCTATGAGTGAACTTGGTTAGGACCCAAAGAGCCTACCAAGACTAAATAATATTCAATTATGATTTATAAGGCTAAATAAGTCCTTAGGAAACTTTGGTGACAGTTAAACCAATAAAACACAAGAAAATACCTTAAAGTCAAGACAAAAATGTGCTCTAAGCTTGGGATAATGTGTATAAGACCTAATGGTCATACCTATACTTTATAAATATGTTAATGAACATATTAAATCAATTCCAAAGAAAACCAAGCTTGAAAACAAGTTAAAACCAAAATGTGCTTTAAGGAGTCTTAAGCACGTTTTTGAAAAATTGTCTTGTAATGAGTTTTGAATGGCTAAATGTCCATCATTACTCTTTAATTAATATGTGTACTATATAGTATCACATTGGGTGGCCTATATTAATGGGAAATCAAAAATTTCACTTCTATGTGCCTTAGTTTGTGAATAGTAACTTTTATAAGCTAGTTTGTAAACATATAATGTTATAAGTAATTAAATTGGTCAATAAAGACTATATTACCCTTCTAACTAAATGGTGGCCGGTTTTTGTAGTAGTGAGTCACCAAGTTGTAAAAGAAATCAAATAAGTAAAGAAAAACTTAAAGTAAAGTACTATTTTGCTTTATAACATAAATATCTCCAAAAGCAAACTCATCTTCTCATTTCCTTCTCTTCTTTCATTTCACACGGTTCTTCACCTTCTCCTTCCTCCATTTACGATTTGCAACAGCCCTCTTCTCCATCTTCATTTCCTTGCCAAATCCAACTCCATGCTCCAAATCAAATTCTAAGACCATATTTGTCTTAGTTAGGTCAAGCTCTACACTTCTACCTTTTCAAATCTTCAAGAGCTCAATTTCGGTGCCATGGAGAATCACCATTGATGGAGCTTGAGCTTGTGTTTCTACCCATTATTACTCTCCTTTGCTCCTAGGTAAGGAAACTCAAAGAAAATCCATGTTTCCTCCATGTTTTCATGTTGACCGAAAATTCACCTCACCATGGTGTATTTACCTTGCTTGTTTTAGCTTCATTTGAATCTTCCAAGGGCTAGGAGGAGTCCTCTCTTGATACTTGTTCAAGTTCTCTTCCAATTCCAAGGTAAAACAATTACCTTATTGTGTTAAAACAATATGTGTAACTAGGGTTTACAATGAGATGAAGCATAATGCTTGAATACTCATTCTATATTTGTACATTGTTTAGAAGTTGACAAGGAACCAAATGCCCTACCGGTTTTACAAGGAAACAAGAAAGAAATTTGTGAGGAAAAGAGGTAAACAAACTATCTCAATGTAGTTTAAATGCCTTAGGAAAATGAGCTTGATTTGCTTAATAAAATACCTAAGGAGCCTATGGCAAATGAGCTAGTAAAATGCTCTCAAGGAGACTAGTAAAAGAACATATGTATCGGTGTATGTATTTGCAGGTCAAAGGCATTGTTTATGTGGAAATTCAGTGTTTAAGGTTTATGTTATTTAAGGGCCTAAGAGCCATGTTATTTAAGGGCCTAAGTGCCAAGCAATTTAAGTTATGCACTATATTGTGATGTAGTGCTTGATGTGTGAAGTTTGTGTGTAAAAATGTTCTTGATGGATTTTAGGTGTTCTTGAATGAATTAAGGTAAAAACCTAAGTGGTTGGATGTGAGTAAATACAAGAGAAGCTATGGCCAAATTTGGGGAAATGTGTAAGAAGTTCTAAGTGTTTTAAGTGAGTTTTGGTGAACTAGGAAGTGTTAAAGGTGAATAAATGTTTTTGAGAAGAAAACAGTATTAAGGTGATTTAGAGTGATGCAAGGATTTAGGTGTTATCTTGGAAGTTCTAGGAATTCAATGTGTGTTTTGAGGATGTATTTAAGTCTTGGAGAAGTTTGTTTAAGGTTTAGGTAATGTTGATATCCAAGGAAGAAATGATGTTTAAGTAAGGTTTTGAGAAAAGAATTCAAGGAGTGTAACAAGGAGATTTAGTTAGTAAGAAAAGGAGTTGAGAGAGATGATTAGGTGTAGAGGAAACACCTTGATGTAGTGGTCATTATTGGTGAACTACCACTTATGAAACTTAAGGAGAAAACATCCCAAGTGCTAGGAACTTTGTAAGAAGTTTGTGAATGATAAAATGGTTTTGGTGAGTGATTTAAAGAGTTTAGCACATGGCTAAAGGTGTGTTTGAAGTGCCCAAATGAGGTTAGGGGGTACTAGGTTATATGGGGTGAAGTTTGGAGTTGAATGTGAAAAGGAAAACAAAGGTCTGGGGCAGACCGAACTTGCGACCGGACTTGCAAGTTCGGTCGAGCCCAGTTTACCCTGCGAGAATTGGTTTCTGGAAAAGGCCGACCTTGGGGACCGGACTTGCAAGGTCGGTCGGGCTTGTATTTTGTGTACGGATTAAGTTTCTGGAAACGACCGAACATAGGACCGGACTTGGCAAGTTGTCGGGCCAAATTTTCAAAGGGGAAGAAAGTCTCGGGAATAGACCGAACATGCGACCGAACTTACAAGGTCGGTCGGAGTAGAAAATTTTGACGGAAATGTGTTCTGGAATGGACCGAACTTGGACAAGTTCGGTCGGTAAGGTCGGTCGGACCAAAAATGTTGTTTATGGTTTAAAATGATATGTAATGATGGGGATTGATAGGTAATGATGTTATAAGGTTGTTATGGACATGTTAGGTGAGTTTAAATGGCAATTAAGTGGGTGAAAAGTTGTATCAAAAATGTAAAAGTAAAAACAAGTTAAAATGTAAAGTTATGTAACTAAGTTAACGGGGAAAGTTAAGCATTAGACATTAAATAATCAAGCAAACCCCGATGTTAATAAAAACACATGTGATGTTAACAGTTGTTCGAGAATCGCTCGAGGAACATAAGTGGACGTGGTAACGTGGACTCCGGTGACAGGTATGGTTTTCTTGCAACCTGTTTCCTACCGGATTACACCGGCTTGTATGCCAATGTGTTTTTCTGTATGTTTGCCACGTTGTAAGATAAAACATGTAATGAGTTTACAGTAATTCATATATGTGGCGTGCTCAACTCCGATACCATTTAACCTCGGCAGTGTTAACCTTAGTTAACTGAGTCTAGGATCACATGAGAGTTCGGTATTCGGAGTAAACGACCCGAACCATGGGACGTACTAACCACGGCTATGCGTGCGTTAATTGTGTGATATGTGTATGTGAATGTAGGGACCTCCTTGTGTGTTTAACCCAGTTGTAATACTGTATGGTGTGTAGTTATGTTAGACTCCATAGTGGGGTTCTAACTAATATCTAAAGTAAGTATGTACTAACAGTAGTGAGGAATCCGGTTTGGCCGGTCGCGCGTTGTTGGGAGAGGGTATCCTTCCTAGCCTTACCCTTCTCTTTGTTATGGTTGTTTCCCTCACGGGTTATGATCTCCCATTAGCTTACTCCAAAGCTTAGCTATTCTGACTTATGATCGGTTTAGGGGGAACATGTGGTTGTGTGGTGTGTTCGGGCCTCCAAACCCGAACCGCCTTAACTTAAGTTACTCGTCCAACTATTAGGACGGTAATGAGTGTTGTTGTTATTGTATAACGAGCTTATCATGAGACTGGCAACATTCTCTAGGCTCACCAGTGTATAAACAATGTTTGGGTAGGTTCCTAAGAGAACCACTCCAGTTATGTTATGTATTTTGTTGTGAAACAATATCTATTGCGGTATTATGTTGTGCACGTGGAAACGTGCAAAGTGTTGTTAAGTGTTGTATGTAGTGTATGTTGTAGGTTGTATAATGTGGAGTGTGTGGATCATGGATATGATTCCCAGTTTGTGATAAGAGGCGTTTAAGGATAACCCGATTTAAGGGTATGTGTCGTCTATTAAGGAAGTAGCTCCATTAGAGGAGGAACACTCTAGGGATGATGAATACCATGAGTGACGTATTAAGTAAGGATATATTATCCGTTTGTTGAGCCCATTGAGGCGAAATGTTAAGTGATGTGCGTTTATTGTTACATGCATGATTTAAATATAATCAACTGCATGTTAAGACGACAATTAGTTGTGCGTGGCCCGGTAGCATGTGGGCTGCGGGATTACCATACCAGCAAAGGTGCTGAGCCCCTTGGGGGCCACCCTTTCTCTTCTTTTCCTATTTCAGGTACGAAGTGCTGGAAGCCGTTCGAGAGTAGGACGGGTAGTTGTCGTACATGGGTAATCATTTAAGTGTATGTATACAGTAGGTGTAGTAAGACCGAAATTGTTGTCGGCATCAATTTATAAATACTCGGTATAGTTGAAAGGTGTATGTTGTTGTTGTTGTTGTTGTTGTTAATGGAAAGGGATAATACTGTGTAGTTGCTCGGGAATTTAGCCCATCAGACCGGTACAATGTATATGGATTAGCCTTGTTAGCCACGTGGGTGGCTAACGGCGTGTAACACCAACGAGTTAAGTAATGTGATGAGGTTTGTATTTCCGCTGCAGTTTATTGTAAGTATGTAAATGTAGGATGGGGTGTTACATGCTATAAACCTAAGGGGGGAATATTATGAGTATTGAGCATTTAGGCAAGAAATGAGTAAGTGTTTAAGGTATAGAAAATGAAGGTTTTGGCACGTCCGAACTACCGTCCGAACGTGGACGTTCGGACATGCCCTGTTGCGCGTAAGTTTTCAAAGCCTCGACCAGTGTCCGAACTACTGTCCGAACTTGGACGTTCGGACACACCTATCTCTATATTCTGTTTTGGCCTCGAACAACGTCCGAACTTGGGAAGCTCGGATGCATGTTCGGACAGTTGTCTATTTACACCCATTTGAGCCTCGAACAGTGTCCGAACTTGGGAAGTCCGGACACAAGTTCGGACAAGGCGCTGTATGGACCAAAAACATTGTTTAAGGTTATAGGATGACGAGGATTATTAAGTAATGATGTTATAAGATTGTTAAGGACATGTTAAGTGAGTTATAATGACAATTTAGTGGGGAAAATTGTATTAAAATGTAAAAGTAAAACAAGTTAAAATGTGAAGTTATTTAACTAAGATAACGAGGATAAGTTATGAGCATTAGACTTTAAACAATCATGTTACCCCGATGTTAATAAAAGTACATGTAATATTATCAGTTGTTCGAGAATTGCTCAAGGAACATAAGTGGACATGATAGGGTGGACTCCGGTGACAAGTATGGTTTTCTTGCAACCTGTGTCCTACCGGATTACACCGGCTTGTATGCCAATGTGTTTTTCTGTATGTTTGCCACGTTGTAAGATAAAACATGTAATGAGTTTATAGTAATTCATATATGTGGCGTGTCTAGTTCCGATACCATTTAACCTCGAAAGTGTTAAACTTAGCTAACTGAGTCTAGGATCACATGAGAGATCGGTATTCAGATTTTAACGACCCGAACCATGGGACGTTCTAACCACAGCTATGCGTGAGTTAATTGTGTAATGTTGTGTGTGAATGTATGGGTCTCCCTTGTATGTTTAACCCAGTTGTAATACTGTATGGTGTGTGGATGTGATAGACTCCATAGTGGGGCTCTAACTAATATCTAAAAGTAAGTATGTACTAACAGGGGTGAGGAATCCGGTTAGGCCGGTCGCGCGTTGTTTGGGAGTGGGTATCCTTTTTAGCCTTACCCTCCTCTCTGTTATGGTTATTTCCCTCACGGGTTATGATCTCCCATTAGCTTACCCCAAAGCTTAGCTATTCTGACTTATGATCGGTTTAGGGGGAAACATGTGTTTATGTGGTGTGTTCGGGTCACCATATCCGAACCATCTTAACTTAAGTTACTCGTCCGACTATTAGGACGGTAATGAGTGTTGTATAACGAGTTTATCATGAGGGTGACATCATTCTCTAGGCTCACCAGTGAATTAACTATGTTTGGGTCGGTTCCTAAGAGAACCGTTCCCGTTATGTTATGTGATGTTGTTGTACTACAATTCCCATTGTGATGTTGTTATGTGCACGTTGAAACGTGAAAAGTGTTGTTATGTGGTGTATGTTATATGTTGTAAAATGTGGAGTATGTGGATCATGGATATGAATCCCAGTTTGTGATAAGAGGCGTTTAAGGATAACCCGAATAACGGGTAAGTGTCGTCTATTAAGGAAGTAGCTCCATTAGAGGAGAAACACTCTAGGGGTAATGAACACCATGAGTGACTTATCAAGTGAGGATGTGTTATCCGTTTGTTGAGCCCTTTGTGGTGGAATGTTATGTGTTGTGTGTTTAAGGTTTACATGCATGATTCCAATATAATCAACCGCATGCTAAGACGACAATTAGTTGTGCGTGGCCCGGTAGCATGCGGGCTGCGGGATTACCATACCAGCAAAGGTGCTGAGCCCCTTGGGGGCCACCCTTTCTCTTCTTTTCCTATTTCAGGTACAAGGAGCTGGAATCCGTTCGAGAGTAGGACGGGGTAGTCGTTATGCATGGGCAATCATTTAAGCTGTATATATAGTAGGTGTAGTAAGACCGAAATTTTTATCGGCATTAGTTTGTGAATACTCGGTACAGTTGGAAGGTATGTGTATGTTTTGTTGTTAATGGAAAAGGGATAGTAATGTGTAGTCGCTCGGGAATCTAGTCCATCAGACCGATACAATGTATATGTAATAGCCTTGTTAGCCACGTGGGTGGTTAACGGCGTGTAACACCAACGAGTTAAGTAATGTGATGAAGTATGTTTTCCACTGCAGTTGGTCGTTAAGTGTGTTAATGTTGGATGGGGTGTTACAGTAAGACGTTACCATCATGAAATCTTGAGCTAGGCATATTTCACTACAAGCCACAGTGAATAATTCAAAATTTGTATCTTAAGATCTAGTACAAAAATTCATACATGTAAAGAGTTTATTGAGTTAAATCCTTTGGTGAAAAATGCTTACATGTGGAGTGAAAACGCAAGGGTAATGATGTCGAAACCTGAGTTAAGATTGACCCTTGACACATAAACTTATGAGAAGCCTGGAAAACCCTACAACGTCAATATAATGTTGGAGGAAGTGGTGGCACATACCAATATATGGAGGAAAGAGATTTGAATTTGGGTGTTGTAAGGTAAAACATCTACCCCTTGCTGAATATAAAAACCATTAAAGGAAGTTACTTAAGGATTGAGGGAACTGAAGAGTAATACTAAACTAAATATTATTGATCCTTAAATATTTGGAGTATTGAGCATCTAGTGAAAAATTGAGAGTTACTTAAAGATTTGGAAATTCCCATGTTTATTTAGAAGTTTAACATTATACATATAAAAATTTTAGAAGTCACACTAAGAGTGATATTAAAGAGAAGCCGCCATTATCTAATAGAGTACTAAGATTTAATGATCAGAGAAATATTTACATAGAACAAACCTTAAGTAAAATAATTATCAAGAGTAAGTGAGTTTTCATTAGACCAACTCATTTAACAAAAAAAATTTCATAGATATCCTACCTTGAAAAAAAAACAATTTAACATAAAGAAATCAGATTTTGGAGCTACATTATAAGAACTTCCTAAAACTCTGCCTTGTGTGAAATTATGTAAATGTATAATAAGTAATTTTTATGAAGTGAACACTTAATGATTCGTCTAAAATACGTTAGTTAATCATAAAAACAATCGAAACTTGAAAAGTCATAGAAAATATTTATTTTATAGAGTTTTAACTTATGATTGGCTAATAAACCCTTGAAGATAATTTTGAAAGATTATCTAGGATTATTACATGATTTGAAATATTATTTTAAACTACTCTAGTATGTTACAAATGATTTATAACATGTTAAGATAATTGATATGTTAAAATAACATAAATGGCATATTTACGTATATTAAGTTATAAAACCGTATAAGGTTTCATGAAAAAAAAAACTTAATTGAATTAAAAAAAGGGTGTTCATATACAGTATGATTCTATTTTAAATAAGTTCATGAATTTTCAAGTTATGACAATTAAGAGACTTTAGGTTATAAAATGCTTCTAGAGAAATATTGTAGTAAGGATATCATTTGAATAATCATGTTACATTATAATGGAATTTTTCTTTTATGAATTAATAGTTTCCAAATCACTTGATTTAAGATTTTGATACCTATTACATGCAATACCTAATTGAATAAAGAATGAACTAAAATGCTATTTTAGTAATATATAAGTATAACCTAAGTTCTTCTCTTTTTCAAAACTTAACCTAATATATGTATGGTGAATCCTAAACGTTGTTTTTGCCAATAGAGAGGCAAAGTGAGTTAGGAAAATGTGTTGGGAACACAAAAAGATTTAATTACAATCAAGCCAGAATAACAACGAGTGATATTGTGCACCAGATAATGAACCAAAAGTGGAAATTCAAACTTCACGTAATGTCTTAAATAAAGAAAATTATGAATAACAAACAGTAAACTTTAAATGAGGAGTGCTAAACCAAAAAAGGTTATGTCCAATAAAACGACCTTGATTGAAATAAATACTATGTTGACTATCTAGTCAATTAACCCGTAAAGTATATTTAACAAGAGTGACAACTGAATTTTGGGATGATGGTTAGACCATGTGTACACAAATGCAGACACATAACAATCAAGAAATACATACATATACAACGATCATGGATAAAATCAACAATGCAATTAAGTCACAACAAAGCTTGATAATAAGGTGTTGAATTCCTGGAATGTGGTGTTTGAAATAAACATCAAGTAATTAAAAAAAACAGAAACTAAATGTTTGGAAGTTTAGCATGGTCCATGCATATTGTTGTGATTGGTTTTAGAAACAACCTTGTTGGATAACGTATCCTGAGTGGTGTTTAATGACATTTACATCTTGCATCAACTGGATGCTAATCATGAGACATTTCGGTTTGATTGATGGTTGATCTTGAGTGGAATAGATCCTTATTTGAGGATGGGGAATGATGGAATGGAAAGTGTGATTGGAATTGTTATTGGATGAGTACCCTTGAGTGGTTTGATTATTTGATATGCATTTTAGAGAAGGTAATATAACTTGGTGCCTAGTTTACCCGCACACCTGATAGGGTGTGAGTAGTTGGTAGATAATCTTTTAAGGGGGATCTACTGAAATACCCCTAAATTAATCTAAATTAATTTAGGCGATTTCTTTTATTAAAACCCGTGGAATTTGCAAATGGGAATGTTTATATGTTTATTGGAAATCCGGCCAGCACACCCGAAGCGGTGTGAGTAACTATTAGTTAATTCTAAACTTCGGGTCGAAGTTTCTTTTAAGGGGGATCTATTGAAATGCCCCTAAATTAATTTAGATTAATTTAGGGGATTTCTTTTATTAAAACCCTTAATAATATTATTAAACATCAAATTATTATATGGTATTATTTGAAAATTATTTAGGGGACTTCTTATATTAAATTCTAAATAATAATACAATTTAAATTAATTTATTATATGGTATTATGAATTTAATAACAAGATTTATAAGTCAATAAATCTTGGAAAAAATTCCTAGACACTCCAATTATATTATAAAGATTTTAGAAATATTTGGAGCTTTGATTTGAGGCATAAATGTCAATATAAAATTCTAGAAACCCTAAAGCTTTTTAAGCCTTGCTAGGGTTGACATTTTGAGAATGGTCAAACCAGCCCATGAAACATATACCAATAAATAGGTTATGGAAAACCATGAAGATCGATAAAAAGAACGTCAAAAACGGATCATCCTAGCCAAAGTTATGATAGAATGAAGTTTAGAGCCAAAATTTTGAAAACTGCCACGTGTCAAGCTCACACGGGTCGCCTGTACTTAGCACGAAAATCGGCCAGAATCCTAACTGCCATCAGCGTTTTTGCCCTAACTTTAGACACTTATATCTCACTCATCTTTACGAATTTTGCAACGCCATTTTTTTCATTATCCTCTCCTTAATCTCCTCTTAGCAACCATAGCTCACACTTAACCTAAATCTTCCTAAATCCACCGGAAAATCAATCCAAAGTCGCCTCCTTGCAAAGTTGTAACCCAGATTCCCAGTTTTCACCGAATTAAGGTAAATTTCGTTTGATCATAACTTCTTCGTTTCTCAGCCAAAATTAATGTGCTTTAGCTTGTTTTGAAGATCTCTAACCCCTCTACAACTTACATGTTGATGACCAAGGCTGATTCGTAATCGTTTGGAAGATTTAGGCGTCTAAAGTTTCCGATTCATCATCACATACAATCATAGAAAAAAATGCAAGGTAAACTCGTAACTTTAGAACTAGATTTCTTTCTGTGTAGTGCAAATTAGAGTGAGTTTTTGCTATCAATGTGTAGACCTATGTTTCCTCTTTAGATTAAGCCCAAGAACAAAGCCTAACTCGATCTGTACTGAAACTTATAGTGTTGCAAAGTTGGCTACTCAATCAGCTCGTAAAGGTTGAGTTTTTCCAGAACCCGAACTCGAATTTCCCCGTTCCCGCAATTCCGGTGAGTTTTCCGAAAATTGCTCCGTTATTGTCATTCCTAATCGCATTACTGGTCAGAACCATGTACCAATTTTATCTATTATGTGTTAGATTGAGAGAATTTGTTAGAATTGAATTCGGAAACCCGAAATAACCCTAACTTCGAACCCAGAATCGTTTTTGAGAATTCGTGCACGTTAGATCGTAAATTTGGTACCATTGGAACCGCAAGAAGATTTCAAATCCAATGGAACAATTATCACTAAGTTTCGTTCTGTGGATTAGGAGAAATTGGCAATTTAGTACTCGGGCAATCGCTGGAGGTTGGGGATGAACTCGAGGATTTTCGGCCGTCCGATCGTAGATTTTAGAAACGGACGGCCGAGATTAGATCTGGGGAGTTTAAGTTGGTTATGAATTATAATATTTCCAAATTAAACCCTAACTTGTTGAATTAATTTAAATACCTTCTAGAATGTATTTTGACTTGAAATTTTAACCACAGATTCCTTATAAAATCTAGTTTATTTTGATGTAAATTAATATGGTTTTGGAGTTTTTAAACGTAAGTTATGATTTTTGCAAGTTACAGGTATTATGGAATTATTTGGATAAATTAAAAAGATATTTTTATGAAATAGATATTTTATAATATGTGTAAAATGTTATAGCTACTATATATTTAATTTGGGAATTTTTGGACAATGGTAAATGGGTTTAAAAATTGTGTTTATGAATTTTTCATAAGAATAACTTGTAATATATGGTTTTAATGTAACAAAAATTAAAGTATAGTTTATTAATAAACTTTTTAGGTTGGGAAATAATGAAAAGATTAAACTAACATTTAGTAACAGTATGTTTAAAATCTTGGGAATTAACTTTAAGTGAAGTAAAATATTTACATATAATATATATATATATAATTGTTACATACTTATATGAGAGAATAAATATAACTTAGGTAAATCAGGGATTAAATTAATCTTCATTTTATTAATTATATAGAATTGAAGTTAATCTACTTAATGGAACTAAGGGAAAATACTTTTAAACCATATATGTGGATATAGATATGGTCGAAGTTAATGTAAATAATTAAATGCAATAAAACTACTTAAATAATGTCTTGAAGAAATCCTAGTATATATATATATACTAAACATAAATAAAAGAAATAAAATACCTTATAGAAAATATAATATGAAGGAATTAATGAGATAAACTAAACCTCTACATAATACTAATAAAAGAATATTATATGGGGTGGTATTAATTTATGGTTATGAAATTGAGTTTTGAGTTACTGAAATACTCCTAAATATTAAACGCATAAAAATCATAACGCGTTTTATAATTCGGACATATGATAACGTATGACAAATTAAATTTAGTGCGGGCATATATACATGTCCGAAAACATGACAACGTTACATACTGTGTCGGTCACGTACTTATACATGTACGTTTATAAAAAAAATATATACATATACGAAACGTTATCATATTATAACGTCGTACATAATAAATAGTAACGTCGCATAGTTATATATATATATGACTAGTACGCGACAAAATTAAAGGGGTGTATATCTATATATATATATACATATACATACATATGACTAATAACGTCACAAAATAAAGTAGTCGCGTAAGGAATTATTTACGCGACGTATTATATAGTTGCAAATATATACTAATGGGCATGCATATAACTGTCCAAAAAAAAGCTAGTACGCTCCCGCTGAGGTTCAAACCCGAGACCTCCTGTACCTTCCCCGAATGCTTAACCGGTTGAGCTATGCTCGTATTCGGTATCTAATCCACACGAATTAGAATTAGTACCGAATTGACAAAGGTAAATGGAAAACTAATCGAATCAGACACGTGCTCTCCATAACACCAATTCCTTCTTCTTCTTCCCTGATGAAGCACCAGATCGAGCAAATAAACAGGAGCCAGAGAATCTAATCTTCAGGCGACAGTAGTGTCATATTTAATCAAATGCCCATGACTGCTCTTGTAATCTGCGCATCCTAGTGGCTCCCAGATTCTCTTCCAGACACACAGTAGCCATCGCTCAATGTCATGCCCTCTCAGTCTCTCTGTTACGCGCCTGAATCGAGAACAAAAAAAAATGACTACAGACACTTCCCTCGTGACAGTTCTGGTTAACCCGAGACCCAGCTCCCCTATCTAACATTTATCTCCATACTCTATCTTCTCGGTAGCATCTGGAACAAGGAAAACTGTACAATAAACCACAAACACCCTCTTGTTCCCAGTCTTTAGACAGAACCTGTTTTTGTTCAAAATTCTATGCACCAGAGCCATACACTACGAACTCCCACGCATAAACTGTTTGGTTCAAATTCTCAAAACTCTGCAAAATTGTCCCCCGTGCCTTGTGTTAACTTTTTTTTGATAATTTGGGCTTATCACCAATTTATTAAATTCCTGGAAAGCCAGGCGGATGGGTGTGTTTTGGGCCTCATTAAAACCTCTCAAGGTAAAACCCAGTGGGAAAAAACCCAGAGAGGAAAAAGAGTACCCCACCCATCCAGTTACAATCCTAAAACCAAACTACCAATCAGTTTGAACAGCAGAGTCACAACAAACAAGCAAGTCCAACCAAACAAATCCAGCCAAGCAAAATACCACCGCAAACAACCAAGTCTAAATTCTCCTATCGGTCTTACAAATACTCCTTTAGTGACCTCAACTCCACAAAAGCAGAGCAAGGAAGAGGGAAGTCCTTCCACCATAATTTTGTCCATCTCCAAATACCAAGCTTTGTCTTCATTACGGTCCAAGGCATGTTCAGGGCTTCATTGCTAAATATTACTTCATTTCTGTGCATCCACAAATGATAAATCCCATAGCACAACGTAGATCTCCACACCCTCTTAGCTTTTTGGCTTAACATAACAGAAAATCAATCAGTATAAATTTCAGGAGCCGCCGGCTTGAAGACGAACGAAACATTCCACCAGTCGAGTATATCCCTCCAGAATCCATTTATGCGCTGACATAGGAACAAGACATGCTCGATAGTCTCCATATTCCTTCTACACCATGGACACAAACTTTGTCCTAGGGAAACAACATTGCGTTCAAACAATAGTTCCCTAGTAACCAGTCTTCTAATAACAATGAACCAGAGAATTAGTTCAACCCGGGGTTCGCATACACCCTTCCATATGTTCTTGAAATTAATCCCAGATCCTGCATTAAAATTCGCCATATTCTCTACAATATATCGGTCAGTAATATCTTTCGATATGGAACACTTACCATCAAGTTTCCATTCGCATGCGTCAAGTTCTTCGGTAGGAGCAGGGGATATCTCCAGTGCGTCCACCAATTGTTTCACCAGGTCTTCTTCGTATGTAAACAGAGACCGCCTCCACTGAAATGACCAAACCCATTCTCCAATTTCCCATTGGCCCATGGCAGCCACCGATGCGTTCTGCTGCAAATTGAGATTATAGAGCCGAGGGAAGGCGTCTTTGAGTACGCCTGTTCGAGCCCAATTATCATGCCAGAATAGAACCGTCTGTCCCGAATTTACAGTAATTTGAATCTTCGAAGCCATGATCTGCTTTATTATTGGATCTCCATCAGTAGCTTTAACAATCGAGGACCAAACGCCTTTAATTTGTTGGTTCCTTTCACCCGTCTCGCCTGTATGTAGACCTTCCCGGAGAGCGTAAATTGAACTAGTCACTCTTTTCCACAATGGCGTATTATTTCTTGCGAAATTATATCGCCATTTCGTCAAGAAGGCCAGGTTCTTGATTTGTAAATTCGTAAACCTAACCCTCCAGCCTCTTTCAGTTTCTCCATCCGGGACCAGGACACACTGGATAGGAATTTGACATTCTTTTTACCCCAAAAGAACTGCCTTTGCAAGGAGACTAACTTTTTACGTACTTTCACCGGTATCACAAATAGACTTGCATAATATAAAGAAAGGGATTCAAGCACAGAGCGGATGAGTGTTGTTCTTCCTGCCTTAGACAGGCACGATGCTTTCCATGCCGCTAACTTCTGTTCTACCTTGTGAATTACCGGGTCCCATGACTTTATCCTTCTCATATTAGCTCCTAGTGGAACGCCCAGATATGTCGTGGGAAGTGGGCCGGTATTACATTTAAAAATCGATTGCACCAGTTGGGCCTCTTCATCATTCGCATTCACACAGAAGCCCATTGACTTCTCCAAGTTTATACACAAGCCGGTCATTGTTGTAAAGAGCACGAGGATCCTTTGCAATTGAATTAATTCCTCTTTAGTTATCTCACTGAATAACATTACGTCATCCGCAAATTGTAGATGAGTAACTCTTACTTGTCTCACGCCCACTCTTAAACCCGAGAATATGTGTTGGTCAACAGCTCCCTGAATTAACCAGTTTAGGATCTCGGCTGTGATAACAAATAGAGATGGTGACAAGGGGTCTTCTTGTCTAAGACCCCGAGAAGGAGAGAACGGCTTTGTAGGCGACCCATTTACAAGAAGGGAAATCCTAGGCGTTGATATGCACTCTTTTATCCATGTACGCCAAGTATTGCCAAATCCCATGTGATCTAGCATCATGTCCAAGAAACTCCATGAAACACAATCGTAGGCCTTTTTCAAGTCAATTTTTAGTAGTAAACCTTTCTTTTTCGTTTTCCTGATCCAAGCTATTACCTATTTGCGATAAAAGGGCCTTCCAAAATGTTTCTACCCTTCACAAATCCTGATTGTGTTTCCCCAATGATTTTGGGCATCAGAGGCCTTAGTCGATTACAAAGTAGCTTAGCAATTATCTTATAGGTACAACCCACCATACTTATTGGCCGATAATCCTCTAATTTTACCGCTTCCACTTTTTTCAGAATCAACTCTATCCAAGTGGTGTTTGCCCCTCTTTCAAGCTTGCCCGTGGTGAAAAATCTCTGCACATCTGCTGTAATATCAGCCCCAATCACGTGCCATATACTTTTAATGAATCTCATGTTGTATCCGTCAAAGCCCGGTGCTTTTGAGCCATCACACTGCCCAACTACTACCTTGATTTCCTCCATGGTGGGTATTCTCTCGATCTGTCTTGCCTCTTCAAAAGTCAATGTCGGATGAGCTACCGCTGGAAATACCACACGCGGTATTTGGACCGCGCAATAAAGTCTCTGGTAGAATTTGATGATGTAGGCTTTGATTGCACATGGTTCGGTGAGTATACCGTCCTCCGTTAGCAAGTATGTAATAAGCTTTTTCCTTCGATTTATGGTTGCTCATCTATGGAAGTAACGGGTGTTCCCATCCACCTCTCTTAAGTATCTATCTCTAGACATCTGCCGCCAATGTATTGCATGCTTCCTTTCCACCTTCTCCAAATTCAACATGGCATATGTTCTTTCAGATTCGAGTTGAGGAGTAATAGCGCCTTCTTCACATTTTTTCTCAACCTTCTTTAACTCCTCCTTGCTGCTTATGATTTTCTGATTAAGCTCTCCAAAAACTTCTTTATTCCACTTCCTTATAGGTCCTTTCAATCTCTTCAGTTTACTTAATGTTGACCCGTATGCTACCCTTCCCCATTCGGTTTTAATCAGCTTCTCAAAACTTGGGTGATCCAACCAAGAATCCATAGATCTAAACGGTTTAGGCCCCCAGTTAACCTTGTCTAAGTATATCGTGATGAGTCTATGATCCGAGATTGACCACTCATTTGACCGCACTCTAACATTTGCATACTGTGTTAACCATTCATGTGTCTCAAATACTCTATCAATTTTGCTCATTGAATCACCCCGCTTCCATGTAAATAAGGCATCTTGTAACTGCACCTCGATCAACTGCATGCTGTCTACCCACTCTTTGAAGTCTTTCATACCCCTGGAGTAGTGATGTAACGGCGCCGCTTTTCTTTCCGTGGGGCACAACACCTCATTGAAGTCGCCCAGGAAAACTACCTCCGGTAACCACGATTCTCTTGCTTCAGCTATTTCCTCAAACATGATTTTTCTGCTCAAAGTTTCACATGTCGCATATACTATCACTACCGTGGTAATAACTCCTAGCTCACGGTCCTTCATTACCATCATCAGCCACCTCTGACTCTTCTCAATCTTTCGGACCTCTATTTCTTCCGCATCCCATAACACAATTATCCCCCCGGACCTCCATTGACTTGGTATTTCTTCCCATGATAAGCTAGCCTTTTTCTTACCCCAAAAAAGTGGTATTTTATTTGCTGCCGATCCACTACTATGAGTTTCCACCAATGCAAGCATGGACATGCGTAAACTTCGTACCTCTTGTCTCACCTTCCTTTGTTTTTCTTTTGGTGCTATCCCTCTTATGTTTTGGAATCCTATGGTCACCATTGATCACTTAGTAGTAAAAGGTTGTAGCTGACTTACAATGATTTCCTTGGTCTGCTTTGGTTCTGAGATTCGACCCCCTAGCTGTAGCAGTAGATTCATACACTCATTAGCTTCTTCCTCCACATCTATAATTCTCCCTTGCTCATCTCTAGCTGATTTCTTTTTCTCCTCCCGACACGTGGGTGCTGAATTATGAAGTAGCTCCACAACCAGACTTATTCCTTCCTTTGCTTTAGGTAGCCTTTCCACTGATTTGGACATTAGGGTTTTTGGTGTGGAAAATTGCCCTGCTATTTGCCCGCTGCCACTGCAACTTTGCTCATAATTATTCTGCATGTGGCTATTCAATCCCTCGGGATCCGACGTTCCTATACTCTCTCTTCCTGACGATTGAATCTTTTCCCCAGTTTCGGGTACTGTGTTGACCGAGTTATTAGCTTGCTGCATTAGTACCTCGGGACTTGTGGTTGTTCCTATTCTAGGCGACTGGTTTTGGGGCGACTCATCTCTCTCCCGGTTAGGCGTGATTCCATCCGCCTCCTTATTTTCTCCCAACATTATTATTCCGTCTTCCGCTTTTTCCATTCCCAAAGCACCGCCTGCACGTTCAGCCTCTGTCTCTTCCTCTAACATGCGATTGTTGGGGAACTGCACCATTACTTTATCATTCTTGATTCCTTCTGACAGAATGATTGTGAAATATTGTTCTGCGCCGTTTTATCCTCATGTCCATTGCATGCCGGTTGCCCTATTGTTCCCGATTTCACACAACTCTCTTGGGCATCCTGATTTTCTTTGTCGTTTTGTGACTGGTTCTTCCCCTGAGCATCACTAACCAACTGTTGACTATTGATTTTGCTTGCCGCCTGACCTGCCATTTGAAAGATGCTTTCTGATTGGTTGACATTTGTCCCTGGATGTATGACTTCCACTATACTAACTGGAAAGTTAACACCTTCAACCGAGACCATAATTTTCCAGTTGATTGCTTGTAGTGTTGATGTTTCTATTTGAAGACGAATCTCGGCATTTTCCACAAATCCGTTTTCATCTTCTTCAATCTTGGCCACTTCCCCCACAGTTTGTGCGATTCTCCCCTGATGAAGCACCAGATCGAGCAAATAAACAGGAGCCAGAGAATCTAATCTTCAGGCGACAGTAGTGTCATATTTAATCAAATGCCCATGACTGCTCTTGTAATCTGCGCATCCTAGTGGCTCCCAGATTCTCTTCCAGACACACAGTAGCCATCGCTCAATGTCATGCCCTCTCAGTCTCTCTGTTACGCGCCTGAATCGAGAATAAAAAAAATGACTACAGACACTTCCCTCGTGACAGTTCTGGTTAACCCGAGACCCAGCTCCCCTATCTAACATTTATCTCCATACTCTATCTTCTCAGTAGCATCTGGAACAAGGAAAACTGTACAATAAACCACAAACACCCTCTTGTTCCCAGTCTTTAGACAGAACCTATTTCTGTTCAAAATTCTATGCACCAGAGCCATACACTACGAACTCCCACGCATAAACTGTTTGGTTCAAATTCTCAAAACTCTGCAAAATTGTCCCCCGTGCCTTGTGTTAACTATTTCATAAAACCCAGGTACCATTCTTTCACTCTCCTGCCTTGCATTGTTCTGCATGGGCAGGAACAACCTTCAATTCCCTCTGATTCCTGATTTACAAGGTAAATACTATCAAGTTACATTTCCTCTTCTGTTTACCACGTCCGAGATCTACTGCTGCCTAACTCCTTCTTTTTCTCGATGGTTCATGCATGACTAGAGGAGGGGAGTAAGCAGAGAGCAAAACCAAAAGAACCATTAACTGCTGTCACCTGCTGTATCCTCCATTGAGGCCCAACTCAGGTAGTAATTCAGAGATGCCTTCTACATGCCTATTACCTCTGTGTTGATGCTACTGTCTGAAAGTTCATTACTCAAGACCTAGTTCTTTTCATGTTTGATTTCCTCATGCAGCCCTATAGGTTGTGTTCAAGAGATATCTAAGTAGAGCTGCGAAAGATTCCCTCTGAAACTTAACAAAGAGGGTGAGATTTCTGAAATGAATTTTTTTTCCCCTGCTTCTGTCATAACTTTCCCTGATGAATCACACCTAACGTTAGGAGGTTCTTTTCTCAGCCGTGCCAAGTAACCAAAATACAAGGAGTCTGGGAGTGTGTCTAAACCTACAAAGGGAAGAACAACTAGCTATCACGTGAGTATTCTTGAACTGGGTTCAGAATCAGAAAACAAAAAAAAAAGAAATCAAACCTGCCAAAACTGATTACCATGCAATCTGTAACCTGTAGCCTCGGTGTATCAACTGTCCTAGGATAGTTTGAGTGGCTAATACATTCACAACCATATACATACACCTGACTGAAAATTTATACGAGATATTTTGAAGGGAAGAGAAACAGAAACAGGTAGTTACCCAAAAGAAGAAGGAAACAAAATATCAGTTTACTGCTGTTACAGTTATAGCCTTCTTGGGATATTTTTATCTTCTGTATGATTGAACTCCAGTGCAGTTATCAGAATCTTACTAGACTTTAGTGGTAGGATGATGAATCTAACACCAAACTAGTACACCTAACTAGATATCAAATCGTGGGAAGATTGAAGGAAAAGAAAACAGAAGCAATAACATCTTAACAGAAGAAATTAAAACAATGTAACAGGCTATATGTATACCTCCTGTTTCTGTTGCAGTTTTGTGGTTAAATCATGTGTCCTAGGGTTTTGTTTCAGTTAGCTCTGGGGGATAAAATCATGTTAAGGCAACTAACTAGCAACTAAACAACTTGGGAGAAAGAAAAAACTGAAGAACCCAATCCGTAGTGACAGAAAAGAGCAAGTTCAGTCTCAGATTTATCAAAACTAATGTTTCAGTTTTATGGTTTTCCTGAAAATGTGTGTCTGTCTAACATCTGTTACAGATGGGATTTGAGTGTGGTATGGGTCTAAACTGAAGATAAGAAAATGCCAAATACATCTTACAAGGAAGCTACATGATTTGGAAAGGGGTTTAAAAGTCAGAATAGAAAGACACAGAAAGACAAACAAGAAATAACAACCTGACAGATCGTGTCCCAAGTTGTACAGATCTGAGTTTCTATGTGAGGGTTCCTTATAGGGCTGTCTAAGTGACTTGGAGCCTGTTGTAGCACTTAAAAAGTTTGACAATGTACTTAGCTAATGGGTAAACCAAGGGGGAAAACAGAAGATCAATCGCAGAACAAAAAAAAAAGAAAGATATAGTAGAAAACATCAGCTAGTGTTTTCAGTCCTACGGTTTCCTTCTTAAAACTTGTGTGTTCCTGTATTCGCATTTCCCAGGGTATGGACTTATTGTTATGGGTTTGTTTAGGATTAAAGCTACTGGTGTAACACTTAGTAACTGAGTGAACAAACAGAAGGAAATACAAGCAAAGATATCAAGAAGTGGAAGTTATCAGGTTAGCAGCTTCAGATACTGGTTTCTGAAAATCGTTTTGGGTTTCTGTATACTGGTTCTTGGAGATGATAGGAAGAGAGTCTGTGTTGAGTGGATAATGAGCTTAAGCCCTACCAACCTAGTGTACAAGTGAGGAAAACAAGATCGGGTTAAAGAATGAAAATGAAAACAGAAAGAGGACTTATCAGGTTTTGGGGTTTAACTTATCAGTTTTCTGGTTTTGTGCAGAGGAGTTTCGGGGGCATTGTCTGAGTTACTCTTGGTCTGTTCTTGAGCTTCAAAAACGTATTAACACACTAACTAAGTACAGATACTTAGAAGGGAACAGAAAATAGATTGGGAACAGAAAAGAAAGACAAAGGAAATTATAGAAAAACATAGCAGTTTCTGTTTTCAGTTTTATATTTGTTTCTGGAAGATTATTTCTGCTTCTGTACAGAGGGTTAGGTGAGTGTTATTTGTGAAGTTTTGAGTTAAGAGGGAGATAAAACAAGTAATTGGATAAGGAGTACATAGGGATGAATCAGAAACAGTTGTGTTAATGTGCAGAAGGAATCAATAGAATTATTCAGGTCGTAAGTATCAGTTCTCAGATTTAGGTTCTGTGAAACGTAACTTTATAACCTTGGTTCTGTCTAGGAATCTAAAGCCACACCAAACACTTAATTAAAGGGCTAAGTAAACTGAGGAAAAAGAACCAAGATAAGGGATTAAACAGAAAGACAGAACAGACCCGATTCAAATCCCAGTTTTTACCAGCTTTGATTTAACCTCAGATTTCAGTCTTTCATGTTTCTGTATCATGGAACTTCAGAGGCTCTGATTTGAATACCTCGAGCTGGCCTAGGATTGAAGACTGGCCTATTACATTTAACTATCTGATAAGTTAAGTTGGGGAGAACATTGGGAGTTTGATTTTGATTAAACAGAAAGGAAACAAGGAAGAGGTATCTGGTTTCATGGTTTTCGGTTCCAGTTTCTGATTTCCTTTTTGATATTTGTTTCTGTGTAACAGATTACTAAGGTGTTAGTACTGCTATGATGTCTTAAGTATGAACTAGGAACATTGTTAAAATCATTTGAGGATTTAGGAGTCAAGTAACCGGGGACAAAAGAGAGGTATAAGTAAGGGTTAGTGCAGAATGTTATTTCAGATCCCACTGATATTATAGTTTCGGTGTAACTAAATTCTAGAGGGACTAGAGAGGTGATGATAGCTTATTAATGGACCCAAACCAGAGCTAATGTACCTGGTGAGTTGATAAAACATTTTGGGATAAAGTAAGCCACCTTTGATACATTAAATGAGGGCTTAAGTGTGATTCAAAACTGGGACTATGTGACAGTTTCAGAAACGTGGGAACTTCTGTATAAATGGACTTTAGGGGTATCCTATGATCTATATGATCATTATACTAGGGTTGAAACATTGCTCACATATTTATCTAAGGAGGGAATACACATTAGAAAGTCATACCTATGTTATACAAACTTGTTACATAACTAGCGCTTACAACGCTCTAAACATCCACTAAGGAAAAAGGGCTTAGTTAACATGTAAATAAAGATATGAATATCCTAGGAGTAAGTTAAGCCTAGAATTTATGTATGTGAAGTTCTAAGACTTATTCTAACTAAGCATGTAACAACATACCTAGGGAATAACATACGATATAAAGTGTCGTCACATAAAATAATACGCTGACACATTGTTTTTAATTAACGCTAGGGCCGTAGCGAACTCCGACCGGGACTTCGAGTGTAAGACAACTCGTACTTTCGAAAAAGGTATGGACATGTGTGGTTCGTATGTTGCCGTGTTACACGGCTTGTGTGTTGTGTGCTTTGTTTGAAAATGACTATAAGACTAAGCATGAAATTGGATTGCTTCTTGTGGCTTGCTTATATGCTTGTTATATATCCTTGTGGCATATTACTTGCGCGCACACAGTAGTTTAGTCCCTTTCTCGTTTTGGAACTCGAGATGAACCACAACGAACTATGGAAACAAAGAAAACTCTATAAGGGGAACTCCTCTCTAAACCATTGAGGACGTACCATGACACCCACTCCGGTGTCTATTCATTAATGATAATGAAGAGCAAATCTCAATTGGTGGGACACGACGAACCACGTGGACAAACAAAAGAACTATACAAAGAGAAAACTCCTCTCTAACTATAGAGGACCGCTAATGACACCCACTATGGTGTCGAGATTATAATGATAATGAAACGAAGAGTACCAACTGGTGAAACACGAGAACAACCCGGGAAGACAACAGCTCGGGCCGCGCGGTATGGATGATCGGGAGTTGGCATCTGCATCAGATCCTTCGACCGTCTAAGGTGGAATATATTTTGGGTGTCCCTGGGTGACCCCACTTTCTCAGCACATCCTGGAGTCTAGAGGTGACTCCGCTTTCTCGACCCTGGGTGTCGGGAATGGGGGAGTGACAAATTGGTGGAGCTTATCCTGGAGTCTAGAGGTGACTCCGCTTTCTCGACCCTGGGTGTCGGGAATGGGGGACTAGCTATGGAGGAGACGTCCTCCAACGTGCGGTGATAAAAGAATTCCCAAACAATCCTTAAAGAAACAAGGAACGATTAGCACCTACATAATGAAGTCTCGGGATCTAATCTATATCCCCTGATTCGGTGCCAGAGAATAAAGGAAAACTTGTGTAATGAGACCAAGCAAACAAGAGAAGTCACAAATGTGATCCTTTAAGAAACAAGGAATGAATAGCACCTACATAACAAAGTCTCGGGATCTAACCTATGTCCCCTGGCTCGGTGCAAGAGAAGAAAGGAAAACATGTGTAATGAGAACAAGAAAATAATACGTAATCTCTTGAATGATCCCATAGTGAGGATCGACGGTATAATATATCTGCGCACACGTCCTATAAATTACTTGATTGTTGTTGCTACATTAGCAGCTTATTGTGCTGAGTTACGTGCTTGCAAGTTGTGCTTGGTTGCTTATTGATATTGCTATGCTACCTGCAAGTTGTGCTTGGTTGCTTACTGATATTGCTATGCTACCGATGAGTGTGTATGATATCATGATGTGCTGATGTGTGCTTTACTGCTTTATCATAGCATGTAAAATTGACTTAATAATATTCGACCAATTAGTCGTGTGGCCCGGTAACATACTGGCTTCACACGTTCATACTCAGCATAGTTTTGCTGAGTCCTTCATTTTTACAGGTATGGATCTGGACGATGGCGGAGAGTAGGCAGGGTGGCTACCATGGGGGTAGCCCATCTGGGCAAGACTTTTAAGTAGTACGTTTTCTGATGTATGGGTTGTGACTATGTATCACTAGACCCTTGTTGTATGATTCGGGTTGTGTTGCTTAAGTTATTAACTATACTGTAGACGCTCGGTACTTGGGTTGTACTTTATGTTGTATTTGGATTTCGTTAAGGTTGGACTTCCAGTCATACAGACCGTAACTTGGAGTTGGTATTATGGTGGAGTCAACCACGTGGGTGGTTGGCGTCTGTGACACCCGGATGGTTGTGAATCCGCTGCTTAGACTTTTTGTAATATCATTGGCGCACCGGTCAGACTACTGTTGGGTTATTCGGGGGTGTTACAGAAAGTGGTATCAGAGCGTAGTTGCGCTCTGATGACTGGAACAGAGAAGTACCGAGAATAGGAAAACCTAAATTTGGGAAACGGGGTTAAGGGTTAGTAATGTGAGGCACGACTTTACTGATCTAAACCGCTTGCAAGGGCGATAATAACTTGTAGTAAGTTCTTGTGATTGTTTTAGACTAACAAATAACATTCTCAATGTCCGGGCGACGAGGTCGAGGACGAGGCCGTGGCCAAATGGAGCAAGATAGCGTAGCTGCAGGGCAGACCATAGCTGAGATAGTAGCAGCAGCCCTAGGTCACATGGGTTTCCAGCCAGGAGCCCAGCAGGCACCACCGCCACCACAGCCTCACCCACCCAGGGGGACAAACTGGGTGAAGAGCTTAGCAGACCTTCGACCAGCTGAGTTCCGAGGAGAGACGGACCCCACCTACCTAGAGAACTACATCAGCCTCCTAGAGACCGCCTTCGAGACTTTGAATGTTCCAGCAGAGGCTAAGGTCAGACTCGTAGCCTATTACCTACGAGAGTCAACGAGCGATTGGTGGAAGCTTGTGAAGGATGCTCACCTAGCCGACCCCACATTTGGATGGGATGCTTACACGACGTTGCTGAGGGCTAAGTACTACCCTGCCCACCTCCGGACCAAGAAGCGAGTTGAGCTAGACACCCTGAGGCAGACCGAGGGGATGACCGTAGACAAATACTACTCGACGTTCACTGCTCTACTTCGTGTACTTCCAGGCTTGGGATATTCAGATGAGATCTTAGTGGAGCGTTTCTATGGTGGACTGAATCACCGCATCAGATATGGCATGGGGCCCAGTCGTTACGCCACGATCCAGGTTGAACTTGAACTTCGAATTTGAATTAACTACTATATCGTGAAGAGTTTCACTAAACCCTAGTATGCACAGGACTGCTATCATGCAGCATCCCAGGTCGAGATCACCGTTCAGATGCGGGATGAGGAATTCGCTAAGAAAAGGAAGGCGAAAGGCGATGACTCGGAGGACCATAAACAGGAGAGTGCGGACAAGAATAAGCGCTACCCGAACAGGAAACGGGGGAGATACCATGGGAACAAGCCTACAGAGGCACTTCAGCTGAGCCACCCGGCGAATTCGGCTAAGCCGCTACACTCCTACCCACCTAAGGGTAAACTGAACCCAACTCTAATGCTTAAGTACCGTTACAGTTGTCATGACCAATTATTGACTAACCAAATCACATATTCAGGGTCTGAAGCTGGCCCGAGCAAAAAGTCCGAGCGCCGATTCAAATGTAGACGATGCTCGTAGAACCACCCCGGAGTTGATTGCCAGGGCGATCCCGTAGAGTGCTTTTACTGCAAGAAGACCGGGCACAGGGCCTTTGAGTGCTTCGCGAACCCCGAGAGCAAGAGTTACAGGCCCGGCTATAGTAGGGAGGCTAGTCCTAGAAGCCGTATGAGAACTAGAGGATAAAAAGGAAAACTATGTACCCCTATCTTTTCATCGATGTTTCGGCTTAATGTAGGGTACGGGGGCGTACCCCTCTTTTAAGGGGGGTAAGCGCGTTTTGTTTTGGATGTGTGTTGATTTAGTATGATGTATTCCTACAACCACTCGTGGTTGGTTGGAAGGTTTGTGTGTTAGGATTGCGTGTGAAAATGTTATGTACGCTATGTATGAATGAATGTTGTGTGCCATGGTTTGCACTTTAGCGTATTATATGCTCTGTATGAATGAATATTTTGTGCCTTGACTTGCACTTTGACATGATATACACATTGCTAGCTCCTTGGTCTACTACGAGAACTTGTGTGGAGCCACTGATGTGGCATGGTGCATGATAAGTGTCTAAATGAGCATGTTATTTAGGTGTATTTCATGTATAATATTAGCACTTTTCTTGCTCATTTCTCCCACTTCGGTTAGTTTTCCTCTAGTTTATGTTTTATTGTTTATCTCACAAAATTATTGGTTTAACATGAGGAAACCAAGCCGGGAGTGAAGTAGTCGAAGAGACGAACGCATAGACGCAAACGGCTCAGAAAACAGAGTACAAACGAAGAATGTAGAGCCAAAGGAAATGGGCCACGTCAAGATTGCAACCGCCTGGCGGACTACTCCATCACAACCGCACCCCTGTCCGCCACTTAACTCGCGGACACTACATGCTCAACCGCCCAATAGGGAGGCGGACGCCTCACTCTTGTCCGCCACTTATCAGGCGGACACCACTAACCTGACCGCTAGTGGACGCTTCAGTCTTGTCCGCCCCGTTACCACGCGGACACCACTACCAGTACCGCCACTTATCAGGCGGACACCACACACCAAACCGCGAGGCGGTCTTCGACGCGGTCAAGACTAAAATGGACGCCGAACTAGTTTTCTTCTTCGCGCAGTCGTCTTCTTCACCTCTATCTACTCCGACCACTGCCTACCTTAATCGCTCCCGCATTTCGCCACTGTCCCCTACAATAAATGAATGAAGCAATCAATGCTTCAATCATGAAGCACTCAAGTGGGCAATCAACTGCAAATATCTACGGAAGGCTACTCTTCATTTTCTTCTATAAATACCCATTCCCTACAGCCTTATACGAGTGCACGGAGAAACCAGAAAATCACTCATTCTCACCTCATTCATTCTCTTCATTAACACTCACGTACATCTCATACCCCAGTTCTCTAAATTCTCAAATTCACCACACTTCACTTATATTAACCTACGTAGATGTTTCACTCTTCGACCTCTCCATTTCTCCATTCACTAATCACGTCTCCGTGCTGTTATTACGTCCAACCTCTGTCAGATTTATTACCAGTTAATATGTCTGGCTAAGGAGGATTTGCTCCGGGCAAGGTTTTTAATTATGGTTTGTTTAATTATGTAATCAATATTTTTACCGGTTTTAATAAATACAGTTTGTTACGCTTAAAGGATTTCTCTCACCATTTTAATAAATTACATGAATTTATTAAAATGCTTTCCTAAGTCTATTTTGATCAGACCAGGTGAAAAATAGACAGGTTATTTAAGCCGTAAATCTGGAGAAAACTTATTATGATTTAATAAGTTAGTATTTACAGATGCAATTATAATTCCTCGAATTTAACGTCCGTTTACATAGTACTGCTCGAACCTTGATTAGACCGAGCATTTTCTGGTAAACGAGTTCTTAAGGGTCTATGACTTAGTCCTTAGGATAAAAACAGGAATTTTGCCAAACTAATTTATTAAACCGGAAGAGATAGCATATTAATCAGATTATAAAAAACTGAACCGGAGTTCCATTTAATTCATCTACACTCAGTAATTTAATCTGCTCTTTAAATTCTCTAAAACAAGTCAGTTAACTTCCCCCCTTTTGTGACAAGCTTAGGAACTACTTTAGCTCGCTATAAGTCCCACGGTTTGACCCCGGCCGCTTCTGTCTTCTACACTACTACGACCGGGTTTTAATTTGCAGCCCGACGGATATTTTGAGTATTAATTTCTTTCTTTTAACAACTACACCTCTTCTAAATCACTCACGATAAATCCATTGTGCAAAATGGCGCCGTTGCCGGGGACTTGATTTAATCTAGTCCCTAAGCCCCGGTTAATTCACCTGTTTTATTACAATAATCTGTTAATCTACTAAAATAATTAAATAATAAAATTCAAAAAAAAACTGTTAATCCAATTTCGGACATATAACCTCGGACATCTGATTTGGACATCGGACTTCGGACTTCTGATCTGACTTGGACATCTAATTTGGACATCGACTTCTACATTTGTTAATATTATTGTTATTTATTTCTGTCATTTCGTTCCATTGTCATTTCGTTCCCTTGTCATTTCGTTCCATTGTATACTAACTACTAACTTTAAATTTCTGTCTACTAATTCCTAACACTTTTATTATTCTAACGTATAACCAGTTCTTTTCTCTGTTTTGAGTGGTGTATGCCTTTCACCAGGTCACAGAGCCTCCCAGAGAATATTAATCACACGGTTGGTTACATCCCAGAAATCGAGAGAACCTTTCTGCGCAATCTCAGGCAGAGACGAACTCAACAGAACATTACCAACACAGTGATAGATTCTGACCCGGAAGCTAACATGGCAGCTACACCAGCAACGGTTCGAAATATCAACAGGCCGTCTAACCAAGGACAACAGCCTGCTATCGTCCTTCCTCACCTCAGCCCATCCGAATACGAGAGCAAAAGCTGAAGCCATATCATCAGATTCGATGTGTGAAGGAGTTGGGCATGTTTGATGGCACCAGTCCAGACGAAGCCCTGTTACATGTTACAAAATTCTTACAACATGCCAATAGCCTTACTGCAACCGACGCAGTACTTCAATATGCAAGATTGTCATTATTCCCACACAGCCTGACGGGAAACGCGAGCAAGTGGTATCATAGCTTAACACCGAGTACCATTGTTACCTGGGACGACATGGCCACCAAGTTCTATGACAAATTCCTACCTCCGAGCCGAACTTTGGAGATGATTGCTGAAATTTATAATTTTAAGCAACCAGGGTCGGAGAATATTTGTGAAACTTGGGACCGTTTCAAAGGTCTACTACTCACTTGTCCTCACCACGGTCTGACGAAGGAACAATATCACAATTGTTCTACAAGGGCTTGATCGGTCCGTGCAGAACAATGGTGTTATCTTCGTTAGGGGCTGACATTCTGAAAAAGCCGGGAGCACAATTTCTGAACAGCATGGAATCTCTCTGTGAGGAAATTAGAGACTGGGCCTCCGGTGGATCAAGGAGCGGTACTCCAGGATTATATCATGTTGGGGAGAGTGATAACAAATTCGACCAGCTCATGAGAAGCCATGAGCAACTCATGGAAAGCAACGCTCAGCAAGCAACAAAAGTGAGCACTCTACAGAAAGTGGTCGAACAGATGGCTATGAATTCCTTCCCTCAGCAAGCTAAGTCATGATTTCCCGACCACCTACTACCCCTCCAGGCTATGCTCCTCAATCTCAACGTCACCAACAATTTCTTGTACGCAATGTTGCGGGCCTCATGATATGATCAATGCCCCCAACTACAAGAAATGAAAGCAGCGGAGGAAGCAAACTACATCACCAACAATTCAGGATACGACAACCATGGCAACGTAACATGCAATCCAACCTTAGCTACTCAAACACCGGAAATATCCAAAACCCACATACCCTACAAACATCCCAAAATTACAGACCTCAGTCCAATTTCCAAGGAGGCCCAAGGCAATATCAACAACAGCCTTATGGCAATGAAGCTTCATCGAGCCGACCAGCTCCACCTCCTTCGAATCCTGAGTCTGATATGTCTCAGATGCAGGAGATGTTTAAGGCGATGATGGGTAAATCACGAGATACGCAAGAAGAGGTCGCAGCTCTGCGCAAAGACCAAAAAGCCTTGCAATCTCAAATCCAACAGCTACTCACTCAACAAAGACCACCTGGTCAATTCCCTTCACACAAATCCCAATCCGAAGGAACAAGCAAATTCAGTCCTTATAGACGATGGCACATCACAATCACAAACTTGTGTGCAGTCTCTTTAAGGAGTGGAAGGGAACTTGCCACCAGCAAAGGAAAAGAAAAAGAAAATCTTGAAGATTCCTATATCAATGTTGATGAAACCACCAACCCAACTTTACCTCCCTCAGAAATTCAAATTCCTACTCCTGTTACTCCACCTCCATCTCGAATTACCATCGACATCCCAACCTCCACTCATAAAAACAGAACTCCCGTTCCCAAACAGAATGAAAAAGAAACATCTTGATGAGCAGTTCTCCAAGTTCTTGAGCATTTTCAAGAAGCTGACCCTCGACATACCTCTGATCGATGCTTTGCAAGAGATGCCTAATATGCAAAATTCCTCAAGGATCTCTTGACGAAGAAGAAAAAGAAACCTGGAAAAGAGACAGTGCACCTGACAGAGGAGTGTTCTGCAGCCCTTCTTCGAGCACTCCCTCCTAAACAAACAGATCCGGGAAATCCCGTGATCCCGTGCTTTATAGGTGGGGTGGATTGTGGAAGTGGTCTATGCGACCTAGGAGCCAGCATTAATATCATGCCATACGCCACCTTTCTGAAAGTTAAAGGAGGAGAAATGCAACCGGTTCCTTTTAAACTCCAACTAGCAGACAGATCAGAGATCAAGCCCATGGGCATAGTCCGAGATTTGGTAGTTGGAGTGTCTCGCTTCATCTTTCCAGCTGATTTCGTCATTCTAGAAATGGATGACGATGTCGAGGTTCCCCTGATTCTAGGTCGACCGTTTCTAAGTACCGCCAAAGCTATCATTGACGTCCACGACGGGAAAATCACTCTTCGGTACGAAGATGAGACGATTGAATTCGACATGCAGAAAATGATGAAGAAAAGCTCAAACTTTTCTCCTCATGCTAAGACGGTGGGATTCACAGATGACGAGGAGGAGGAAGGCGATTTTGCTACAGAGGAGGACACGTATTTTCCATCTTCCATCCAGGAAGCTGAAACTGAACCCCTAGAGCAAGTATTACTTACTTCTCTAGAAGAAAAGATGGAGGATCCAGAAGTTAACGCCATGCTGGCGTACGTAGAAAGGAAGGGCTGGTTATCAATCGTTCCGGCCACCAATCGAAGAACTCGACAGAAAACCTCAAAAATCAATTCCATCAGTAGAACAACCACCTGAACTCGAGCTTAAGAAATACCCTCTAACCTCAAGTATGCTTTCCTAGCTGAAAATGACCGCTTGCCTGTCATTATTTCCTCTTCTCTGAATTCCGGAGAGGAAACGAAGTACTTGAGGTATTGAAGAAGCACAAGACAGCAATCGGGTGGACTATCGCTGATATCAAAGGAATTGATCCCTCCTATTGCACGCACCATATTTACATGGAGGAAAACTTCAAACCTATCCGACAACCTCAACGCCGGCTAAACCCTAACCTCAAGGAGGTAGTTCGGAAGGAGGTTCTGAAACTCCTTGACGCAGACATATCTATCCAATTTCTGACAGTCCATGGGTCAGTCCTGTTCAAGTTGTCCCTAAGAAGGGGGGCATCGAAGCTGTTATTAATGAAAAGGGAGAGACTATCCCTCAAAGAAAGATCACAGGATGGCGCATGTGCATTGATTATCGGCGTTTGAACTTGGCCACCAGGAAGGATCACTTTCCTCTCCCCTTCATCGACCAGATGTTGGAACGACTAGCAGGGCAAGAGTACTACTGTTTTCTAGATGGGTTCTCGGGTTATTTTCAAATACCAATCGCACCTGAGGACCAGGACAAGACAACCTTCACTTGTCCTTATGGTACCTTTGCATACCGACGAATGCCTTTCGGTCTATGCAACGCCCCTGCTACCTTCCAGAGATGTATGCAAGCAATATTTGCTGACTTCATCGAGCAGAGCATAGAAGTCTTCATGGACGATTTCTCAGTCTATGGCTCTAGTTTCGACAAATGCTTGGCACAACTAGATTTGATCCTGAGACGGTGTGAGGATACGAATCTCGTCTTAAACTGGGAGAAGTGTCATTTTATGGTCAAGGACGGGATCGTCCTTGGACATAAAATATCAGCAAAAGGGATAGAGGTGGATAAAGCCAAGGTAGAGGTTATTGAGAAGTTACCAGCACCAACTACAGTTCGAGATATACGAGCATTTCTAGGGCATGCAGGATTTTATCGGCGGTTTATTCAGGACTTTCCAAAATCAGCAAACCTTTGACCGACCTGCTACAGAAAGATGCCCCGTTTCATTTTGATGAGAAATGTTCAGCTGCATTCCAAACAATAACAAAAATTGGTGACAGCACCTGTGGTCATACCACCTGATTGGTCTCTTCCTTTTGAGATCATGTGTGACGCAAGTGACTATGCCGTGGGAGCAGCTCTTTGCCAAAAGAAAGAGAAAATCTTGAGAGTGATCGCCTATGCTAGCAGAACACTGAACGACGCAGAAAAACTATACGACCACCGAAAAAGAACTTTTGGCTATAGTTTTCTCCCTCGATAAGTTCAGATCTTACTTATGGGGAAGCAAGGTCATCGTGCATACAGACCACTCCGCTCTCAAATACTTATTCACGAAACAAGAAGCCAAGCCTCGCCTTTGCGCTGGATTCTTCTACTTCAAGAGTTTGACATCGAAGTCAAAGATAAGAGCGGGAAACTGAATGTCGTCGCCGACCATCTCTCTAGGTTGGTGACTCCTACGGATAGTGTGCCCATCAACGAATTCTTCCCCGACGAGACTGTCTTCTCCATCACCAAAGTACAGGAGCCATGGTACGCAGACCTGGCCAATTTTTTAGTCTCAGGAACAGTACCCTACGATTTTCCTACTCCCAGAAGAAGAAATTCCTTTCTGACTCGAGGCATTATTTCTGGGAGGACCCGTACTTGTTCCGAGTTAGTGCTGATGGGTTAATTCGACGATGTCTCCCGGAAGAAGAAGTTTCGAGTGTCATTCACTTTTGTCATTCTCGGGAAGCCGGAGGTCACCATGGACCCACGAGGACCGCTGCTAAGATCCTGGCCTCAGGTTTTTATTGGCCAACCCTTCATAAAGATGTGTACCAATTCTGCAGACAATGTGATAATTGTCAGAAAATGGGTAACACATCCAGGAGACATGAGATGCCGCAACAAGGGATACTAGAAGTAGAGCTCTTTGATTGTTGGGGCATCGATTTCATGGGACCGTTCCCTTCCTCGCAGGGCCACGAATATGTTCTGGTGGCAGTTGATTATGTGTCAAAGTGGGTGGAAGCTGTACCGTGTCATCATGCCGATGCAAAGACAGTAACAAGATTCCTCAAGAAGCACATTTTTACCCGTTTCGGCGTGCCCAGAATTATTATTAGTGATGGAGGAACACACTTCTGCAACCGTTTATTCGAAGCACTTATGGTCAAATACGGGGTACGTCACAAGGTAGCTTTACCTTATCACCCCCAGACAAACGGTCAAGCAGAAGTTTCCAACCGAGAGTTAAAATGGATCCTTCAGAAGACGGTTAACTCATCACGGAAGGATTGGGCACTTAAACTGGATGATGCGCTTTGGGCTTACCGCACTGCATTCAAGACTCCCATCGGGATGTCTCCTTTTAAGCTGGTCTATGGAAAAGCATGCCACCTTCCTGTAGAGATGGAGCATAAAGCATATTGGGCAATCAAAGCCCTAAACTTTGACATGGTTTCTGCAGGAGAGAGAAGAAAATTCCAACTTACCGAATTAGAAGAGCTGCGAGATCAGGCTTATCAGAATGCAAAGATCTATAAAGAGCGCACCAAAAAGTTCCACGACAGGATGATCCTCAAGAAGGAATTCGAAGTTGGTGATTGGGTTCTCTTATATAACTCGAGATTAAGGATTTTCCCAGGGAAGCTCAAGTCACATTGGGCCGGCCCTTTTCAAATTGTTAGTGTGACCCCGTACGGTGCCTTTGAACTCCAGAACAAACAAGGCGAAACTTTCAAGGTCAACGGGGCACGTCTTAAAAGGTATAATTCTCATTCCAATATTTCAACTAACCTATCTGCAACTTATTTTGTCCAAGAACAGCAGGACAATTCGCCCTCAGAATCTTCTCCAAACTAAAACTTGGTCAAATACGTCTAGCTAGAGACGTTAAACCCGGGCAGCTCGGTGGGAGGCAACCCACTATCTATCTTTAACTTTCCTTTAATTTAATATGTTTTTCCTTTTTGTACTATATTTCCCTTTTATTTGCTATAATAAAATGCAGGCTTCACTTGAGTTCTTCTCGCTGTGTAGAATATTCTTTACAGGTTCAATTCATGACATTCCACAGCAACACTCAAGTGTGGGGGAGCTCTACACACTCTACGAAATCTGGGGAGTACACTCTTTCCTTTACTTTGCTTGCCCTATTAATTTTATTTCATCTACGCAATGAGGGCATTGCTTAGCTAAGTGTGGGGGAAGAACCTAGGACATCTAAATGCTTAAAATTTGTTAAGTCTCTCTGCTTATTTTCTGCTTACCTCGCATTTGTTCTAATTGAATTATGTACCTTGCTAATGTAGGTTGTTCTCTTTAAAAACTAATACTATTATGAATTGTAGGATAAAGGGTACAAATTTTTCAAAATTTTACATTTGATTACTTTTGAGGAGCATTTTATATGCGGTGTGACCAAATAATCTGCAAATTGGTTGGATTTTATTGCTCAGGGTTTCTTTCTGTCTTCTCTCTTAGGGATTGCTAAGGGGTATTCTCTGTTAAAAAAAGAAGAAGTACAAAATAAGGGACTTTCGAGACACCATTGGTAACCAACAAAAGAGAGTTGAGTGTTCTTAATACAAAGGCGTGATGCCTATATTTTCTCATCTCATGCAAAAGTGAAGCAAATGCATAAATCTTTTCCTTTTATTTTCTCCTCAATGCCCATTCTTGAGAGAAGTTGGCCATGGTAAAAGTTCTCGGAGTCACCAAAAAAAGAAACATTGAAGTACCTTAGATCATACCCCGAAACTCTATATTTTGTTTTACCTTGAGCACACCTATGCCACCAGCAGATAATTTTTCACACTCCTCAATAAGTTTTAGAGATCATAACTATTGACTTTTTTATCCTACCCTTCATAATAATATTTGTTAGTATTGAGCATTTCCTACTTGCTTAGGTACATGGTTTTACTTGAGGACAAGCAAAAAGATAAGTGTGGGGGTGTGATAAGTGTCAAATGAGCATGTTATTTAGGTGTATTTCATGTATAATATTAGCACTTTTCTTGCTCATTTCTCCACTTCGGTTAGTTTTCCTCTAGTTTATGTTTTATTGTTTATCTCACAAAATTATTGGTTTAACATGAGGAAAACCAAGCCGGGAGTGAAGTAGTCGAAGAGACGAACGCATAGACGCAAACGGCTCAGAAAACAGAGTACAAACGAAGAATGTAGAGCCAAAGGAAAATGGGCCACGTCAAGATTGCAACCGCCTGGCGGACTACTCCATCACAACCGCACCCCTGTCCGCCACTTAACTCGCGGACACTACATGCTCAACCGCCCAATAGGGAGGCGGACGCCTCACTCTTGTCCGCCACTTATCAGGCGGACACCACTAACCTGACCGCTAGCGGACGCTTCAGTCTTGTCCGCCCCGTTACCACGCGGACACCACTACCAGTACCGCCACTTATCAGGCGGACACCACACACCAAACCGCAAGGCGGTCTTCGACGCGGTCAAGACTAAAATGGACGCCGGACTAGTTTTCTTCTTCGCGCAGTCGTCTTCTTCACCTTATCTATCTACTCCGACCACTGCCTACCTTAAATCGCTCCCGCATTTCGCCACTGTCCCCTACAATAAATGAATGAAGCAATCAATGCTTCAATCAATGAAGCACTCAAGTGGGCAATCAACTGCAAATATCTACGGAAGGCTACTCTTCATTTCTTCTATAAATACCCATTCCCTACAGCCTTATACGAGTGCACGGAGAAAACCAGAAAATCACTCATTCTCACCTCATTCATTCCTTCCATTAACACTCACGTACATCTCATACCCCAGTTCTCTAAATTCTCAAATTCACCCACTTCACTTATATTAATCTACGTACATGTTTCACTCTTCGACCTCTCCATTTCTCCATTCACTAATCACGTCTCCGTGCTGTTATTACGTCCAACCTCTGTCAGATTTATTACCAGTTAATATGTCTGGCTAAGGAGGATTTGCTCCGGGCAAGGTTTTTAATTATGGTTTGTTTAATTATGTAATCAATATTTTTACCGGTTTTAATAAATACAGTTTTTACGCTTAAAGGATTTCTCTCACCATTTTAATAAATTACATGAATTTATTAAAATGCTTTCCTAAGTCTATTTTGATCAGACCAGGTGAAAAATAGACAGGTTATTTAAGCCGTAAATCTGGAGAAAACTTATTATGATTTAATAAGTTAGTATTTACAGATGCAATTATAATTCCTCGAATTTAACGTCCGTTTACATAGTACTGCTCGAACCTTGATTAGACCGAGCATTTTCTGGTAAACGAGTTCTTAAGGGTCTATGACTTAGTCCTTAGGATAAAAACAGGAATTTTGCCAAACTAATTTATTAAACCGGAAGAGATAGCATAATTAATCAGATTATATAAAACCTGAACCCGGAGTTCCATTTAATTCATCTACACTCAGTAATTTAATCTGCTCTTTAAATTCTCTAAAAAAAGTCAGTTAACTTCCCCCCTTTTGTGACAAGCTTAGGAACTACTTTAGCTCGCTATAAGTCCCACGGTTTGACCCCGGCCGCTTCTGTCTTCTACACTACTACGACCGGGTTTTAATTTGCAGCCCGACGGATATTTTGAGTATTAATTTCTTTCTTTTAACAACTACACCTCTTCTAAATCACTCACGATAAATCCATTGTGCAGTGCATAGAAGCACTGAGCATTATAGTGATGGACTTAATTCTTTGGGTATCGTGAATGAATGCGGACTGGATCCCTAAGATTGCTAGGAGTGGAAAATATAAGTTAAGGAAGTAAGACTTCGGGACGAAGTCTCTTTTAAGGGGGGTAAGCTGAAATACCCCTAAATTTAAACGCATAAAAATCATAACGCGTTTTATAATTCGGACATATGATAACGTATGACAAATTAAATTTAGTGCGGGCATATATACATGTCCGAAAACATGACAACGTTACATACTGTGTCGGTCACATACTTATACATGTACGTTTATAAAAAAAATATATACATATACAAAACGTTATCATATTATAACGTCGTACATAATAAATAGTAACGTCGCATAGTTATATATATATGACTAGAACACGACAAAATTAAAGGGGTGTATATCTATATATATATATATATATACATATACATACATATGACTAATAACATCACAAAATAAAGTAGTCGCGTAAGGAATTATTTACGCGACGTATTATATAGTTGCACATATATACTAATGGGCATGCATAAAACTGTCAAAAAAAGAGCTAGTACGCTCCCGCTGAGGTTCGAACCCGAGACCTCCTGTACCTTCCCCGAATGCTTAACCGATTGAGCTATGCTCGTATTCAGTATCTAATCCACACGAATTAGAATTAGTACCGAATTGACTAAGGTAAATGGAAAACTAATCGAATCAGACACGTGCTCTCCATAACACCAATTCCTTCTTCTTCTTCCCTGATGAAGCACCAGATCGAGCAAATAAACAGGAGCCAGAGAATCTAATCTTCAGGCGACAGTAGTGTCATATTTAATCAAATGCCCATGACTGCTCTTGTAATCTGCGCATCCTAGTGGCTCCCAGATTCTCTTCCAGACACACAGTAGCCATCGCTCAATGTCATGCCCTCTCAGTCTCTCTGTTACGCGCCTGAATCGAGAACAAAAAAAATGACTACAGACACTTCCCTCGTGACAGTTCTGGTTAACCCGAGACCCAGCTCCCCTATCTAATATTTATCTCCATACTCTATCTTCTCGGTAGCATCTGGAACAAGGAAAACTGTACAATAAACCACAAACACCCTCTTGTTCCCAGTCTTTAGACAGAACCTGTTTCTGTTCAAAATTCTATGCACCAGAGCCATACACTACGAACTCCCACGCATAAACTGTTTGGTTCAAATTCTCAAAACTCTGCAAAATTGTCCCCCGTGCCTTGTGTTAACTATTTCATAAACCCTGGTACCATTCTTTCACTCTCCTGCCTTGCATTGTTCTGCATGGGCAAGAACAACCTTCAATTCCCTCTAATTCCTGATTTACAAGGAAAATACTATCAAGTTTCATTTCCTCTTCTGTTTACCACGTCCGAGATCTACTGCTGCCTAACTCCTTCTTTTTCTCGATGGTTCATGCATGACTAGAGGAGGGGAGTAATCAGAGAGCAAAACCAAAATAACCATTAACTGTTGTCACCTGCTGTTTCCTCCATTGAGGCCCAACTCAGGTAGTAATTCAGAGATGCCTTCTACATGCCTATTACCTCTGTGTTGATGCTACTGTCTGAAAGTTCATTACTCAATACCTAGTTCTTTTCATGCTTGATTTCCTCATGCAGCCCTATAGGTTGTGTTCAAGAGATCTCTAAGTAGAGCTGTGAAAGATTCCCTCTGAAACTTAACAAAACGGGTGAGATTTCTGAAATGATTTTTTCCCCTCTGCTTCTGTCATAACTTTCCCTGATGAATCACACCTAACGTTAGGAGGATCTTTTCTTAGCCGTGCCAAGTAACCAAAATACAAGGAGTCTGGGAGCGTGTCTAAACCTACAAAGGGAAGAACAACTAGCTATCACTGGTGAGTATTCTTGAACTGGGTTCAAAATCAGAAAACAAAAGTAAAGAAATCAAACCTGCCAAAACTGATAACCATGCAATCTGTAACCTGTAGCCTCGGTGTATCAACTGTCCTAGGATAGTTTGAGTGGCTAATACATTCACAACCTTATACATACACCTGACTGAAAATTTATACGAGATATTTTGAAGTGAAGAGAAACAGAAACAGGTAGTTACCCAAAAGAAGCAGGAAACAAAATACCAGTTTACTGCTGTTACAGTTATAGCCTTCTTGGGATATTTTTATCTTCTGTATGATTGAACTCCAGTGCAGTTATCAGAATCTTACTAGACTTCAGTGGTAGGATGATGAATCTAACACCAAAATAGTACACCTAACTAGATATCAAATCGTGGGAAGATTGAAGGAAAAGAAAACAAAAGCAATAACATCTTAACAGAAGAAATTAAAACCATGTAACAGGCTATATGTATACCTTCTGTTTCTGTTGCAGTTCTGTGGGTTTTGTTTCAGTTAGCTCTGAGGGATAAAATCATGTTAAGGCAACTAACTAGCAACTAAACAACTTGGGAGAAAGAAAAAACTGAAGAACCCAATCCGTAGTGACAGAAAAGAGCAAGTTCAGTCTCAGATTTATCAAAACTAATGTTTCAGTTTTATAGTTTTCCTGAAAATGTGTGTTTGTCAAACATCTGTTACAGATGGGATCTGAGTGTGGTATGGGTCTAAACTGAAGATAAGAAAATGCCAAATACATCTTACAAGGAAGCTACATGATTTGGAAAGGGGTTTAAAAGTCAAAATAGAAAGACACAGAAAGACAAACAAGAAATAACAACCTGACAGATCGTGTCCCAAGTTGTACAGATCTGAGTTTCTGTGTGAGGGTTCTTTAGAGGGCTGTCTAAGTGACTTGGAGCCTGTTGTAGCACTTAAAAAGTTTGACAATGTACTTAGCTAATGGGTAAACCAAGGGGGAAAACAGAAGATCAATCGCAGAACAAAAAAAAAGAAAGATATAGTAGAAAACATCAGCTAGTGTTTTCAGTCCTACGGTTTCCTTCTTAAAACTTGTGTGTTCCTGTATTCGCATTCCCAGGGTATGGACTTTTGTTATGGGTTTGTTTAGGATTAAAGCTACTGGGTAACACTTAGTAATTGATGAACACAGAAGGAAATACAAGCAAGATATCAAGAAGTGGAAGTTATCAGGTTAGCAGCTTCAGATACTAGTTTCTGAAAATCGTTTTGGGTTTCTGTATACTGGTTCTTGGAGATGATGGAAGAAGTCTGTGTTGATGGATAATGAGCTTAAGCCCTACCAACCTAGTGTACAAGTGAGGAAACAAGATCGGGTTAAAGAATAAAATGAAGACAGAAAGAGGACTTATCAGTTTTGGGGTTTAACTTATCAGTTTTTGGTTTTGTGCAGAGGAGTTTCGGGGGCATTGTCTGAGTTACTCTTGTGTTCTTGAGCTTCAAAAACGTATTAACACACTAACTAAGTACAGATTTAGAAGGCAGAAAATAGATGGGAACAGAAAATAAAGACAAAGGAAATTATAGAAAAACATAGCAGTTTCTGTTTTCAGTTTTAGATTTGTTTCTGGAAGATTATTTCTGCTTCTGTACGAGGGTTAGGTGAGTGTTATTTTGAAGTTTTGAGTTAAGAGGGAGATAAACAAGTAATTGGATAAGGAGTACATAGGGATGAATCAGAAATAGTTGTGTTAATGTGCAGAAGGAATCAATAGAATTTCAGGTCGTAAGTATCAGTTCTCAGATTTAGGTTCTGTGAAACGTAACTTTATAACCTTGGTTCGGTCTAGGAATCTAAGCCACACCAAACACTAATTAAAGGGCTAAGTAAACTGAGGGAAAAAGAACCAAGAGATAGGGAAAACAAAAGACAGAACAGAGACCCGATTCAAATCCCAGTTTTACCACCTTTGATTTAACCTCAGATTTCAGTCTTTCATGTTTCTGTATCATGGAACTTCAGAGGTCTGATTTGAATACCTCGAGCTGGCCTAGGATTGAAGACTGGCCTATTACATTTAACTATCTGATAAGTTAGTTGGGGAGAACATTGGGAGTTTGATTTTGATTAAACAGAAAGGAAACAAGGAAGAGGTATCTGGTTTCATGGTTTTCGGTTCCAGTTTTGATTCCTTTTTGAATTTGTTTCTGTGTAACAGATTACTGAGGTGTTAGTACTGCTATGATGTCTTAAGTATGAACTAGGAACATTGTTAAAGAGCTAAGTAATTGGGCAAAATCATTTGAGGATTTAGGAGTCAAGTAACCGGGGACAAAAGAGAGGTATAAGTAAGGGTTAGTGCAGAATGTTATTTCAGATCCCACTGATATTATAGTTTCGGTGTGTAACTAAATTCTAGAGGGACTAGAGGTGATGATAGCTTATTAATGGACCCAAACCAGAGCTAATGTACCTGGTGAGTTGATAAAACATTTTGGTATAAAGTAAGCCACCTTTGATACATTAAATGAGGGGTTAAGTGTGATTCAAAACTGGGACTATATGACAGTTTCAGAAACGTGGGAACTTCTGTATAAATGGACTTTAGGGGTAATCCTATGATCTATATGACATTATATAGGTTGAAACTTGCTCAATATTATCTAAGGAGGGAATACACATAGACAAGTCATACCTATGTTATACAAACTTGTTACATAACTATCGCTTACAACACTCTAAACATCCACTAAGGAAAAAGGGCTTAGTAACAGTAAATAAGATATGAATATCCTAGGAGTAAGTTAAGCCTAGAATTTATGTATGTGAAGTTCCAAGATTATTCTAACTAAGCAGTAACAACATACCTAGGGAATAACATACGATATGTAAAGTGTCGTCACATAAATAATACGCTGACACATTGTTTTTAATTAACGCTAGGGCCATAGCGACTCCGACCGGGACTTCGAGTGTAAGACACTCGTACTTTCGAAAAAGGTATGGACATGTGTGGTTCGTATGTTGCCGTGTTACCGGCTTGTGTGTTGTGTGCTTTGTTTGAAAATGACTATAAGACTAAGCATGAAATTGGATTGCTTCTTGTGCTTCTATATGCTTGTTTATATCCTTGTGGCATATTACTTGCGCGCACACAGTAGTTTAGTCCTTTCTCTCGTTTATGGAACTCGAGATGAAACCACAACAAATATGGAAACAAGAAAACTCTATAAGGGGAACTCCTCTCTAAACCATTGAGGACGTACCATGACACCCACTCCGGTGTCTATTCATTAATGATAATGAAGAGCAAATCTCAATTGGTGGGACACGACGAACCACGTGGACAAACAAAAGAACTATACAAAGAGAAAAATCCTCTCTAACTATAGAGGACCGCTAATGACACCCACTATGGTGTCGAGATTATAATGATAATGAAACGAAGAGTACCAACTGGTGAAACACGAGAACAACCCGGGAAGACAACAGCTCGGGCCGCGGTATGGATGATCGGGAGTTGGCATCTGCATCATCTTCGACCGTCTAAGGTGGAATATATTTTGGGTGTCCCTGGGTGACCCCACTTTCTCAGCACATCCTGGAGTCTAGAGGTGACTCTGCTTTCTCGACCCTGGGTGTCGGGAATGGGGGAGTGACAAATTGGTGGAGCTTATCCTGGAGTCTAGAGGTGACTCCGCTTTCTCGACCCTGGGTGTCGGGAATGGGGGACTAGCTATGGAGGAGACGTCCTCCAACGTGCGGTGATAAAAGAATTCCCAAACAATCCTTAAAGAAACAAGGAACGATTAGCACCTACATAATGAAGTCTCGGGATCTAATCTATATCCCCTGATTCGGTGCCAGAGAATAAGGAAAACTTGTGTAATGAGACCAAGCAAACAAGAGAAGTCACAAATGTGATCCTTTAAGAAACAAGGAATGAATAGCACCTACATAACAAAGTCTCGGGATCTAACCTATGTCCCCTGGCTCGGTGCAAGAGAAAAAGGAAAATGTGTAATGAGAACAAGAAAACAATACGTAATCTCTTGAATGATCCCATAGTGAGGATCGACGGTATAATATCTGCACACACGTCCTATAAATTACTTGATTTGTTGCTACATTAACAGTTATTGTGCTGAGTTACGTGCTTGCAAGTTGTGCTTGGTTGCTTACTGATATTGCTATGCTACCTGCAAGTTGTGCTTGGTTGCTTACTGATATTGCTATGCTACGATGAGTGTGTATGATATCATGATGTGCTGATGTGTGCTTTACTGCTTTATCATAGCATGTAAAATTGACTTAATAATATTCGACCAATTAGTCGTGTGGCCCGGTAACATACAGGCTTCACACGTTCATACTCAGCATAGTTTTGCTGAGTCCTTCATTTTTACAGGTATGGATCTGGACGATGGCGGAGAGTAGGCAGGGTGGCTACCATGGGGTTAGCCCATCTGGGCAAGACTTTTAAGTAGTACGTTTTCTGATGTATGGGTTGTGACTATGTATCACTAGACCCTTGTTGTATGATTCGGGTTGTGTTGTTTAAGTTATTAACTATACTGTAGACGCTCGGTACTTGGGTTGTACTTTATGTTGTATTTGGATTTCGTTAAGGTTGGACTTCCAGTCATACAGACCGTAACTTGGAGTTGGTATTGTGGTGGAGTCAACCACGTGGGTGGTTGGCGTCTGTGACACCCGGATGGTTGTGAATCCGCTGCTTAGACTTTTTGTATTATCATTGGCGCACCGTTCAGACTATTGTTGGGTTATTCGGGGGTGTTACGGTTACCTTTGAATTTCTAAGAATTATATAAATCCTATTTAAATACATGTATAGTATTATTTGTCAATCACCAGAATGTAAATCTAAAATTGGGTTAAGTAATTAATAAGTTAAAACTTAGGAAAATTGTGATTATAAAACTTAGGAAAAAGTGATTAGATTACATAAAATGTTACACAAATAGATTTTATTCTATAATTAATGATAAATAAATGTAATACTTTTACATCTAAATGTTCATAATATATAAACAATAATAAAATAAATAAAATACTTTTACATCTAAATGTGAGGTGGATTAGTAAGTCTAGATTTAATCATTTCTTAACATTTATGGTATTGAAATATAAATTAATGTTTTAAGATAAAATCATTAAAAGGATAATGATATAAAACTGTATTAAACTATGATTTTGAAATTTATCTAAATAATAATCCTTAAGTTTCTTGGCATTAGATAAGTCATATGAAATACATTTATAACATTAATTACCAGTACTTAGGATGTGAGCTTACAATTAAGTGAGGTATTTAGTAGTTAGAATTTATAGAAAAGTTTATAAATAGGAATTCGATACTCAAAACCTTTGAACCTTTTATTAGATAAAACTAAGTTACATAAGAGATTATATTGATCTACTTTACGACATTGAAAATATTAATATGTCATTTGAGTATAAGGTATGAGGATTTTTCAGAATATATTATCTTATTAAGTAATTGACAATTTCACTTGTGAATGAGAATTTAATTCTTAGACAAATTTTACCTTGTGTTAAGATATGATGCTTATCCTAATTACAATAAAGGAAATTAATTTATTAAGTTATTCCTTTGAAACCTTAGGGTTTGTGAACAACTTAAGACGTATTTAAGACTTAACTTTATTGAAGTTTAGTATAAAAGGATTATACATAGTCTATGGAGGGAATGTGTGTTAAAATAAAACATTTAGGAAATTAAATGTAAGCAAGGATACATAAAAGGTTATCTTAAAACGCCTTATTATATGTTAATGATAAAGTAAATAATATACCTTGGGAATACTAAATGTAAGAGTTCGATAAATCTAAGTTAACTATAATTAGTTATTCAAGATGAGAAGCAATTTAACATCTTATGATAAGATATTAGATGGTTGTAATAAAAGTCATTCAAAACTAAACATAAGATAAATGAGTTTAGTAACTCAATTAGGTTATAATAAAATGCATCTACAACACCATGATTCCAATATACAGGTTTAGATCTTAGTTAACGGGGAAGAGTTAATCATAATAGGTTGGCTAGTAGATGTTGATAAGAATGAATAATCGTTACATTGTGGGATAATAATATAGTATTCTAAGACAACCAATCATGGGTTATGATACGACGTTATTCTAATCTAATAGTAAGGGAATTGAGCTTAAGAGTTATTATTGACATTCTAAGATAAGTCGAAGGTTATACGTAACATTTAATTGAGACTTAGAAATAAGAGTGAGGAGTTTATTTAAGCTTAACGTAGGCTACAAGTGATTGATGATAGACTACCTTTAATATTCTTCAGAGTGTTGTTGACTGTTTGCGCAAGTTGACTGGAACTTCAACAGCATTATCCAGGTACGATTTCTCGTACTCGTATGCTTTGCTAACAAGACTTAAGGGATGTTTTTGACAAACGCTAATTGAGCTAAAATGGATTTCTAAAAGGAAATGGTTGTGTGACTAACTTAGCTTGTGTGACTAATGAGCCTTGAATGTGGAACTTACATGGTTATTGGTTCCTTCTTTTGGTTGTTTCATTAGACATTAACTGCCTAGGTTTACGCTTCTGCACTCTGTAGGACTGAGTGTTTTGGTATTGCTCTGGTGTAGTTAGTGATCTAGTAGAAGTATGGAAAAAGACAATCTTGGTAATTCTTCTTTTGACTGTGGATATTGTTTCATCCATGAGCTGAGTCTTTTGTTGTGACGTGCGCGCGTCTTCACCGATGACTGAGAACGGGTCGGTAACAGCAGGGGGTTGTATATCCCTCGTCCACAAGGACATTTATATCAGACAGCAGGGGGCTTATATCCCTCGTCCCAGGACATTTATATTTGACAGCAGGGGGCTGTATATCCCTCGTCCATAAGGACATTGATATCTGGTGGTGGGGGCATCTCTCCCAATTGGTTTTATTCCACTCTTGAGTTGTTGGTTCTTGGATATCTTCTTTCATTCCTTGTCCTTGTGACTACCTGGGTCTCTCTACTCCTAACTGGAATTGGTTCTAACTTGAGCATTGGATGTTCACTAACTCATGGTGTGATTTTTGGATTGACTAACTTTACCTTTTATTATTTATCTCTATCCTTAACTTGTTATCTTTGACTTGGTGATTTTAAAGTGCAATGTTTCCCTATTTTACTTTCAAGAGTTTGATTTCAAGTTACTGTTTATTTTGAGGAGTTATGTTTTAATTATTGTTTTGAAGAATTGTACCAGTTCCATTCCAGGGAACTGACTCACCCCTCCTGGGCTGGGCTGCTTGGTTTCATCTTGCAGGTACGAATTTTTTATACAATTGGCCACAAAGTGCATGAGTGATTGGGACAGGAATTAGGAATTGTGGAGAGTTATTCTGTTTTACGTTTAGTTTTGTTTACGTTGTTTTCTAGAGTTCAGACCGTAACTTAGATAATTGTAATGGTTGTAATTGGTGAGGTTGGTACCGGGTGTTTGGAACCCGATGGTCTGTAATCGCCGTAGTATTTTAATTCCACTGTAAATACGTTAAATAGGGGCGTTACAGAAATTGGTATCAGAGCATAGTTACGCTCTGAACCCGATAAAACAACCCGAGTGAAATACTTAGAATATAGATGCACTTAAAACTGGGGAATTGGGGTAGAATTGGGAAGTAAGGACTCAAGTAAGGCACGACTCCTAACCCTTCTTGGAATTGTGAATGATTCCTTTACACACTTTTCTTTTATGAATGTCTGTTGAGTGTGATGTGTTTTATAACGTTCCAACATTAAGCTTCAGAAATATATATATATATAGTAAGTTTGGAACATCCTATATTAAGTACGATAAGATTTTGGTTGAGATAAATCAAATATTAAGCTATTTTTCAAAAGCATACTCATGGAGAATACATTGCTAAAAATGCAAACCTTTAAAAGCTAGTACACATGTTCCTAGAACTTTAAAGAATACCTTTTGTTGAAAATAGTAGACAAATGGAGCTTGAAATTACTAAGTGATATGTACTTCCATTTCTTTAAAGCTTGTAAATAAATCTCAAGAACTACTTGGTACAAAATATTACCTAAAGATAATGTTTAAGATAAATCTTAAGTCTAGAAAATTTAGGCTAACAAGAACTAGTAGCATATTGGAAAAGATCAACATCTGAACCCGTAAACCACACAAAAACTATGTTAACTTTAGAAAGAAAATACCTAGACCTAACACCTTACGGGAAGTGCTGGACGACGACTCCTAGGCTGAGAGTAGTGGGGGTGCACACCCACTTCTGGAAGTTTAGGGGCTAGACAAGCCTTGTCATCCAACCGTAAATAATCTTCTACGCAAGTGATGGATTGTGTTGAACTTGAGGAGGATTGGTGGTAAGACGTTACCATCATGAAATCTTGAGCTAGGCATATTTCATTACAAGCCACAGTGAATAATTCAAAATTTGTATCTTAAGATCTAGTACAAAAATTCATACATGTAAAGAGTTTATTGAGTTAAATCCTTTGGTGAAAAATACTTACATGTGGAGTGAAAACGCAAGGGTAATGATGTCGAAACCTGAGTTAAGATTGACTCCTTGACACATAAACTTATGAGAATCCTGGAAAACCCTACACGTCAATATAATGTTGGAGGAAGTGGTGGCACATACCAATATATGGAGGAAAGAGATTTGAATTTAGGTGCTGTAAGGTAAAACATCTACCCCTTGCTGAATATAAAAACCATTAAAGGAAGTTACTAGGATTGAGGGAACTGAAGAGTAATACTAAACTAAATATTATTGATCCTTAAATATTTGGAGTATGAGCATCTAGTGAAAAATTGAGAGTTACTTAAAGATTTGGAAATTCCCATGTTTATTTAGAAGTTTAACATTATCCATATAAAATTTTAGAAGTCACACTAAGAGTGATATTAAAGAGAAGCCACCATTATCTAATAGAGTACTAAGATTTAATGATCAGAGAAATAATTACATAGAACAAACCTTAAGTAAAATAATTATCAAGAGTAAGTGAGTTTTCATTAGACTAACTCATTTAACAAAAAAAAATTCATAGATATCCTACCTTGAAAAAAAACAATTTAACATAAAGAAATCGGATTTTGGAGCTACATTATAAGAACTTCCTGAAACTCTGCCTTGTGTGAAATTATGTAAATGTATAATAAGTAATTTTTATGAAGTGAACACTTAATGATTCGTCTAAAATACGTTAGTTAATTATAAAAACAATTGAAACTTGAAAAGTAACAGAAAATATTTATTTTATAGAGTTTTAACTTATGGTTGGCTAATAAACCCTTGAAGATAATTTTGAAAGATTATCTAGGATTATTACATGATTTGAAATATTATTTTAAACTACTCTAGTATGTTACAAATGATTTAAAACTTGTTAAGATAATTGATATGTTAAAATAACATAAAGGGCATATTTACGTATATTAAGTTATAAAACCGTACAAGGTTTCATGAAAAAATAACTTAATTGAATTAAAAAAAAGGGTTTTCATATACAGTATGATTCTATTTTAAATAAGTTCATGAATTTCAAGTTATGACAATTAAAAGACTTTAGTTATAAAATTATGTAGTAAGGATATCATTTGAATAATCACGTTACATTATAATGGAATTTTTCTTTTATGAATTAATAGTTTCCAAATCGCATGATTGAAGATTTTGATACCTATTACATGCAATACCTAATTGAATAAAGAGTGAACTAAAATGCTATTTTAGTAATATATAAGTATAACCTAAGTTCTTCTCTTTTCAAAACTTAACCTAATATATGTATGGTGAATCCTAAACGTTGTTTTTGCCAATAGAGAGGCAAGTGAGTTAGGAAAATGTGTTGGGAACACAAAAAGATTTAGAGTAAATTACTTAGAACCCCCTTGAGGATTGGGCATAATATAGTTAACCCCTTGTGTTTATCATAATTATTGGTAACCACCTTGAGGTTACAGTATCTTTGACTATGAGCCCCTGAACTATAACTCTATTATCAAAACGTTAACCATGTGCTGACCCAAGTTATTCACATTATTAATGACATGCTGGATAAAGAACACTACTTAATCAACATTATTGTCCGAAAAACGTCAACTCTACCTTAAAAATGCATATGAATAGGGATGAGGGAGAGTTAAATGATGTTGATTAAGCAGTTTTGTTGTCCTGATTTGCATTAATAGTGTGATTAAGCTGATGGGTCAACATGTAGTGATCGTTTTGATAACAAAATTATAGTTCAGGGGCTCATAGTCAGAGATACCGTAACCTCAAGGTGGTTACCAATAATTATGATAAACAAGGGGGTTAACTGTATTATGCCCATTCCTGAAGGGGGTTATGAGTAATTTACTCAAAGATTTAATTACAATCAAGCCAGAATAACAACGAGTGATATTGTGCACCAGAGAATGAACCAAAAGTGGAAATTCAAACTTCCCGTAATGTCTTAAATAAAGAAAATTATGAATAACAAACAGTAAACTTTAAATGAGGAGTGCTAAACCAAAAAGGTTATGTCCAATAAAACGACCTTGATTGAAATAAATACTACGTTGACTATCTAGTCAATTAACCCGTAAAGTATATTTAACAAGAGTGACAACTGAATTTTGGGATGATGGTTAGACCATGTGTACACAAATGCAGACACATAACAATCAAGAAATACATACATATACAACGATCATGGATAAAATCAACAATGAAATTAAAGTCACAACAAGCTTGATAATAAGGTGTTGAATTCCTGAATGTGGTGTTTGAAATAAACATCAAGTAATTAAAGAAAACAGAAATAATGTTTGGAAGTTTAGCATGGTCCATGCATATTGTAGTGATAGGTTTTAGAAACAACCTTGTTGGATAATGTATCCTGAGTGGTGTTTAATGACATTTACATCTTGCATCAACTGGATGCTAATCATGAGAAATTTCGGTTTGATTGATGGTTGATCTTGAGTGGAATGGATCCTTATTTAAGGATGGGGAATGATGGAATGAAAAGTGTGATTGGAATTGTTATTGGATGAGTACCCTTGAGTGGTTTGATTATTTGATATGCATTTAGAGAAGGTAATAAACTTGGTGCTTAGTTTACCCGCACACCTGATAGGGTGTGAGTAGTTGGTAGATAATCTTAAACTTCGGGACGAAGTTCTTTTAAGGGGGATCTACTGAAATACCCCTAAATTAATAAATTAATTTAGGTGATTTCTTTTATTAAAACCCGTGGAATTTGTAAATGGGAAAGTTTATATGTTTATTGGAAATCCGGCCAGCACACCCGAAGCGGTGTGAGTAACTATTAGTTAATTCTAAACTTCGGGTCGAAGTTTCTTTTAAGAGGGATCTACTAAAATACCCCTAAATTAATTTAGATTAATTTAGGGGATTTCTTTTATTAAAACCCTTAATAATATATTAAACATCAAATTATTATATGGTATTATTTGAAAATTATTTAGGGGACTTCTTATATTAATTCTAATAATAATACAATTTAAATTAATTTATTATATGGTATTATGAATTTAATAACAAGATTTATAAGTCAATAATCTTGGAAAAAATTCTTAGACACTCCAATTATATTATAAAGATTTTAGAAATATTTGGAGCTTTGATTTGAGGCATAAATGTCAATATAAAATTCTAGAAACCCTAAAGCTTCTTAAGCCTTGCTAGGGTTGACTTTTTGAGAATGGTCAAACCAGCCCATGAAACATATACCAATAAATAGGTATGGAAACCATGAAGATCGATTAAAAGAACGTCAAAAACGGATCATCCTAGCCAAAGTTATGATAGAATGAAGTTTAGAGCCAAAATTTTGAAAACTGCCACGTGTCAAGCTCACACGGGTCGCCTGTACTTAGCACGAAAATCGGCCAGAATCCTAACTGCCATCAGCGTTGTTGCCCTAACTTTAGACACTTAAATCTCACTCATCTTTACGAATTTTGCAACGCCATTTTTTTCATTCTCCTCTCCTTAATCTCCTCTTAGCAACCATAGCTCACACTTAATCTAAATTCCTAAATCACCGAAAAATCAATCCAAAGTCGCCTCCTTGCAAAGTCGTAACCCAGATTCCCAGTTTTCACCGAATTAAGGTAAACTTCGTTTGATCATAACTTCTTCGTTTCTCAGCCAAAATTAATGTGCTTTAGCTTGTTTTGAATATCTCTAACCCCTCTACAACTTACATTTTGATGACTAAGGCTGATTCGTAATCGTTTGGAAGATTTAGGCGTCTAAAGTTTCCGATTCATCATCATAAAATCATAGAAAAAAATGCAAGGTAACTCGTAACTTTAGAACTAGATTTCTTTCTGTGTAGTGCAAATTAGAGTGAGTTTTTGTTATCAATGTGTAGAGCTATGTTTCCTCTTTAGATTAAGCCCAAGAACAAAGCCTAACTCGATCTGTACTGAAACTTATAGTTTGCAAAGTTGGCTACTCAATCAGCTCGTAAGGTTGAGTTTTTCCAGAACCGAACTCGAATTTCCCCGTTCCCGCAATTCCGGTGAGTTTCCAATCAAATTGCTCCGTTATTGTCATTCCTAATCGCATTACTGGTCAGAACCATGTACCAATTTTATCTATTACGCGTTAGATTGAGAGAATTTGTTAGAATTGAAGTCGGAAACCCGAAATAACCCTAACTCCGAACCCAGAATCGTTTTTGCGAATTCGTGCACGTTAGATCGTAAATTTGGTACCATTGGAACCGCAAGAAGATTTCAAATCCAATGGAACAATTATCACTAAGTTTCGTTCTGTGGATTAGGAGAAATTGGCAATTTAGTACTCGGGTAATCACTGGAGGTTGGGGATGAACTCGAGGATTTTCGGCCGTCTGATCGTAGGTTTTAGAAACGGACGGCCGAGATTAGATCTGGGGAGTTTAAGTTGGTTATGAATTATAATATTTCCATAATTAAACCCTAACTTGTTGAATTAATTTAAATACCCCGAATGTATTTTGACTTGAAATTTTAACCATAGATTCCTTATAAAAATCTAGTTTATTTGATGTAAATTAATATGGTTTTGGAGTTTTTAAACGTAAGTTATGATTTTTGCAAGTTACGGGTATTATAGAATTATTTGGATAAATTAAAAAGATATTTTTATGAAATAGAAATTTTATAATATGTCTAAAATGTTATAGCTACTATATATTTAATTTGGGAATTTTTGGACAATGGTAAATGGGTTTAAAAATTGTGTTTATGAATTTTTCATAAGAAAACTTATAATATATGGTTTTTAATGTAACGAAAATTAAAGTATAGTTTATTAATAACTTTTTAGGTTGGGAAAAAATGAAAAGATTAAACTAACTTAGTAACAGTATGTTTATAAATATCTTGGGAATTAACTTTTAAGTGAAGTAAAAATTATTACATAAGTATATATAATTGTATACATACTTATATGAGAGAATAAAATAGTAACTTAGGTTAAATCAAGAGATTAAATTATTCTTCATTTATATTATTTATATAGAATTGAAGTTAATATACTTAATTGGAACTAAGGAAATACTTTATAAACCATATATTGGATATAGATATGTGTAAAAGTTAATGTAAATAATTAAATGCAATAAACTACATAAATAATGTCTTGAATAAATCCTAGTATATATATATATAACTATATACATAAATAAAATAAATAAATACCTTATAGAAAAATTAATATGAAGGAATTAATGAGATAAACTAAACCTCTACATAATACTATAAAAGAATATTATATGGGGTGGTTAATTTATGGTTATGAAATTGAGTTTTGAGTTACCTTTGAATTTCTAAGAATTATATAAATCCTATTTAAATACATGTATAGTATTATTTGTCAATGACCAGAATGTAAATCTAAAAATTGGGTTAAGTAATTAATAAGTTAAAAACTTAGGAAAAAAGTGATTATAAAACTTAGGAAAATTGTAATTTGATTACATAAAAGTTACACAAATAGATTTTATTATAATAATGAAAATAAATGTAATACTTTTACATAAATGTTCTTAATATAAACAATAAAATAAATAAAATACTTTTACATCTAAATGTGAGGTGGATTAGTAAGTCTAGATTTAATCATTTCTTAACATTTATGGTATTGAATATAACTTAATGTTTTAAGATAAAATCATTAAAAGGATAATGATATAAAACTATATTAAACTATGATTTGGAAATTTATCTAAATAATAATCCTTAAGTTTCTTGGCATTAGATAAGCCATATGAAATACATTTATAACATTAATTACCAGTACTTAGCATGTGAGCTTACAATTAAGTGAGGTATTTAGTAGTTAGAATTTATAGAAAGGTTTATAAATATGAATTTGATACTTAAAACCTTTGAACCTTTTATTAGATAAAACTAAGTTACATAAGAGATTATATTGATCTACTTTACGACACTGAAAATATTAATATGTCATTTGAGTATAAGGTATGAGGATTTTTCAGAATGTATTATCTTATTAAGTAATTGACAATTTCACTTGTGAATGAGAATTTAATTCTTAGACAAATTTTACCTTGTGTTAAGATTGATGCTTATCCTAAATACAATAAAGGAAATTAATGTATTAAGTTATTCCTTTGAAACCTTAGGTTTTGTGAACAACTTAAGACGTATTTAGACTTAACTTTATTGAAGTTTAGTATAAAGGATTATACATAGTCTATGGAGGGAATGTGTTTAAAATAAAACATTTAGGAAATTAAATGTAAGCAAGGATACATAAAAGGTTATCTTAAAATGCCTTATATAGTTAATGGTAAAGTAAATAATATACCTTGGGAATACTAAATGTAAGAGTTCGATAAATCTAAGTTAACTATAATATAGTTATTCAAGATGAGAAGCAATTTAACATCTTATGATAAGATTATTAGATGGTTGTAATAAAAGTCATTCTAAACTAAACATAAGATAAATGAGTTTAGTAACTCAATTAGGTTATAATAAAATGCATCTACAACACCATGATTCCAATATACAGGTTGTAGATCTTAGTTAAAGGGGAAGAGTTAATCATAATAGGTTGGCTAGTAGATGTTGATAAGAATGAATAATCGTTACATTGTGGGATAATAATATAGTATTCTAAGACAACCAATCATGGGTTATGATACGACGTTATTCTAATCTAAGAGTAAGGGAATTGAGCTTAAGAGTTATTATTGACATTCTAAGATAAGTCAAAGGTTATACGTAACATTTAATTGAGACTTAGAAATAAGAGTGAGAAGTTTATTTAAGCTTAACGTAGGCTACAAGTGATTGATGATAGACTACCTTTAATATTCTTCAGAGTGCTGTTGATTTTTTGCGCAAGTTGACTGGAACTGCTACAGCGTTATCCAGGTACGATTTCTCGTACTCGTATGCTTTGCTAACAAGACTTAAGGGATGTTTTTGACAAACGCTAATTGAGCTAAAATGGATTTCTAAAAGGAAATGGTTGTGTGACTAAATCAGCTTGTGTGACTAACTGAGCCTTGAATGTGGAACTTACATGGTTATTGGTTCCTTCTGTTTGGTTGTTTCATTAGACATTAACTGCCTAGGGTTTACGCTTCTGCACTCTGTAGGACTGAGTGTTTTGGTATTGCTCTGGTGTAGTTAGTGATCTAGTGGAAGTATGGAAAAAGACAATCTTGGTAATTCTTCTTTGACTCTGGATATTGTTTCATCCATGAGCTGAGTCTTTTGTTGTGACATGCGCGCGTCTTCACCGATGACTGAGAACGGGTCGGTAACAGCAGGGTGTTGTATATCCCTCGTCCACAAGGACATTTATATCAGACAACAGGGGGCTGTATATCCCTCGTCCACAGGACATTTATATTTGACAGCAGGGGGCTGTATATCCCTCGTCCATAAGGACATTGATATCTGGGGTGGGGGCCATCTCTCCCAATTGGTTTTATTCCACTATGAGTTGTTGGTTCTTGGATATCTTCTTTCATTCCTTGTCCTTGTGCCTACCTGGGTCTCTCTACTCCTAACTGGAATTGGTTCTAACTTGAGCATGGATGTTCACTAACTCATGGTGTGATTTGGATTGACTAACTTTAACTTTCTAGTATTTATCTCTATCCTTAACTTGTTATCTTTGACTTGGTGATTTTAAAGTGCAATGTTTCCCTGTTTTACTTTCAAGAGTTTGATTTCAAGTTACTGTTTATTTTGAGGAGTTATGTTTTAATTATTGTTTTGAAGAATTGTACCAGTTCCATTCCAGGGAACTGACTCACCCTCCGGGGTGGGTTGCTTGGTTTCATCTTGCAGGTACGAATTTTTTATACAGGTGGCCACGAAGAGCATGAGTGATTGGACGGAATTATGAATTGTGGAGAGTTATCTGTTTACGTTTAGTTTTGTTTACGTTGTTTTTCTTGAGTTAGACCGTAGTTAGATTATAATGGTTGTAATTGGTGAGGTTGGTACCGGGTGTTTTGGCCGATGGTCTGTAATCGCCTTAGTTTTAATTCGTTGTTTTTTTGTGTAAATAACGTTAAATAGGGGCATTACAGAAATGTCGTACTCGTATGCTTTGCTAACAAGACTTAAGGGATGTTTTTGACAAATGCTAATTGAGCTAAAATGGATTTCTAAAAGGAAATGGTTGTGTGACTAACTCAGCTTGTGTGACTAACTGAGCCTTGAATGTGAAACTTACATGGTTATTGGTTCCTTCTGTTTGGTTGTTTCATTAGACATTAACTGCCTAGGGTTTACGCTTCTGCACTCTGTAGGACTGAGTGTTTTGGTATTGCTCTGGTGTAGTTAGTGATCTAGTGGAAGTATGGAAAAAGACAATCTTGGTAACTCTTCTTTTGACTCTGGATATTGTTTCATCCATGAGCTGAGTCTTTTGTTGTGACGTGCGCGCGTCTTCACCGATGACTGAGAATGGGTCGGTAACAGCAAGGGGCTGTATATCCCTCATCCACAAGGACATTTATATCAGACAGCAGGGGGCTGTATATCCCACGTCCACCAGGACATTTATATTTGACAGCAGGGGGCTGTATATCCCTCGTCCATAAGGACATTGATATCTGGCGGTGGGGGCCATCTCTCCCAATTGGTTTTTTCCACTAGTTTGTTGGTTCTTGGATATCTTCTTTCATTCCTTGTCCTTGTGCCTACCTGGTCTCTCTACTCCTAACTGGAATTGGTTCTAACTTGAGCATTGGATGTTCACTAACTCATGGTGTGATTTTTGGATTGACTAACTTTACTTTCTATATTTATCTCTATCCTTAACTTGTTATCTTTGACATGGTGATTTTAAAGTGCAATGTTTCCCTGTTTTACTTTCAAGAGTTTGATTTCAAGTTACTGTTTATTTTGAGGAGTTATGTTTTAATTATTGTTTTGAAGAATTGTACCAGTTCCATTCCAGGGAACTGACTCACCCCTCCCGGGGTGGGTTGCTTGGTTTCATCTTGCAGGTACGAATTTTTTATACAGGTGGCCACGAAGAGCATGAGTGATTGGGACGGGAATTAGGAATTGTGGAGAGTTATCCTGTTTTACGTTTAGTTTTGTTTACGTTGTTTTCTTGAGTTTAGACCGTAACTTAGATAATTATAATGGTTGTAATTGGTGAGGTTGGTACCGGGTGTTTGGAACCCGATGGTCTGTAATCGCCTTAGTATTTTAATTCCGCTGTAAATACGTTAAATAGGGGCATTACAGAAATGTCGTACTCGTATGCTTTGCTAACAAGACTTAAGGGATGTTTTTGACAAATGCTAATTGAGCTAAAATGGATTTCTAAAAGGAAATGGTTGTGTGACTAACTCAGCTTGTGACTAACTGAGCCTTGAATGTGAAACTTACATGGTTATTGGTTCCTTCTGTTTGGTTGTTTCATTAGACGTTAACTGCCTAGGGTTTACGCTTCTGCACTCTGTAGGACTGAGTGTTTTGGTATTGCTCTGGTGTAGTTAGTGATCTAGTGGAAGTATGGAAAAAGACAATCTTGGTAACTCTTCTTTTGACTCTGGATATTGTTTCATCCATGAGCTGAGTCTTTTGTTTTGTGACGTGCGCGCGCTTCACCGATGACTGAGAATGGGTCGGTAACAGCAAGGGGCTGTATATCCCTCATCCACAAGGACATTTATATCAGACAGCAGGGGGCTGTATATCCCACGTCCACCAGGACATTTATATTTGACAGCAGGGGGCTGTATATCCCTCGTCCATAAGGACATTGATATCTGGCGGTGGGGGCCATCTCTCCCAATTGGTTTTATTCCACTCTTGAGTTGTGGTTCTTGGATATCTTCTTTCATTCCTTGTCCTCGTGACTACCTGGGTCTCTCTACTCCTAACTGGAATTGGTTCTAACTTGAGCATTGGATGTTCACTAACTCATGGTGTGATTTTTGGATTGACTAACTTTACCTTTCTATTATTTATATCTATCCTTAACTTGTTATCTTTGACATGGTGATTTTAAAGTGCAATGTTTCCCTATTTTACTTTCAAGAGTTTGATTTCAAGTTACTGTTTATTTTGAGGAGTTATGTTTTAATTATTGTTTTGAAGAATTGTACCAGTTCCATTCCAGGGAACTGACTCACCCCTCCCGGGGTGGGCTGCTTGGTTTCATCTTGCAGGTACAAATTTTTTATACAAGTGGCCACGAAGCGCATGAGTGATTGGGACGGGAATTAGGAATTGTGGAGAGTTATTTTGTTTACGTTTTGTTTTGTTTACGTTGTTTTCTTGAGTTTAGACCGTAACTTAGATAATTGTAATGATTGTAATTGGTGAGGTTGGTACCGGGTGTTTGGAACCCGATGGTCTGTAATCGCCTTAGTATTTTAATTCTGCTGTAAATACATTAAATAGGGGCGTTATACTAGGTCCCGGACCCTACTAAAAACTGCTACTAGGATGATTTTTCAACCCCAAATCAACCCTTAATCCACCTCCAATCATTCCATAATCTTTCCAGATGTTTTGTACATGTTTAAACACACTTAAATACCCACTAAAACTCCTTAAATCCATGGTCCAATACCTACTCAACTTCTTGCTCAAATTCTACAAATTTCCATTCTCATTTTCACACTTTGCACACTTGTGCATTCCTACACCTCTCTTTGCATTTAGCACTTTGTTCTAATTCCATTTTACCAGGCCATTCCAATTCATTCCCAAGTAACTACAATATCTATACCCAAGTCCAACACTCATTTTACCAAATCTTGCACACTAGTTCTTCCTAACTTCTCCATTACATTTCTACACTTCTTGCTACAGATTTTGCCCTCTTATATTCTCATACTACCACTACCATTTCATGGTTACTAAACATCTCTACTAACTCCAATACACACCTTGGTTCTCCCATTCACCAAGTCATCCAAATAATGCATAATTCCTACTAACATTTTGCCATAGTTTACCTACAATTCTTACTTATTGACACACATACTTCCTCACCAAATTCATTCCTAATCTAGCCACACCCATACAAGGGTTCTACCAGCAATCAAAACAAATTTCAATTCATCAATACTTCCTCAATCCACAATACCAATACACATATACAATTATTTGGCTCCAAGGCCTACAATCCACATACTAGTTCACAAATACTTAAACTTCCATAACTACAATACTAATACCATATTTTGGGTGCTTTGATTAGTTTACCCATTCCATTACTGATGAGTGGGAAATATGAATGGTTTTAGTGGTCTTGAATGCTTATTTTTCTTACGCGCATGGATAATATTCCACACTTGTCATACGTTTTCCTTTGGTTTGTTGTTTGTTAAGGCTTGATACCTTTTTCTATGTTAAATGCAGAGAAAAGCCAAGGAAACAGTAGACTAACTCACGAGGGAGATGATGCAACAAACGGGGGTCGAATTGGAGTCAGAACGATGAATTTAGAGGATTTTGAAGGAATGTCCGAGCTTGTGTCCGAACTTCCAAGTTCGGACGCAAGTCGAGAGTTCATGTGCTGCGCCTGATGGAATGTCCGAACTTAAGTCCGAACATCGACGTTCGGACATGGTTTGAGAATCGCAATGAGAAAAGTCGGAAGTTTGACCTACGGAGCATGTCTGAACTTGTGTCCGAACATCCAAGTTCGGACACAAGTCGAGATTTTTGGAATTGAAGCGCTCAAAGCAATGTGTCCGAACATTGAAGGTCGGACCAATGTTCGGACGTGACTAAAAATTCAGCAGAAGTTCGGCGTTTTGAAGGGAGAAAGAGGAAGAAAATCTATTTAAGTGACCTAATCAGTGGAGAGAAGCAACATTCATTACCTATCACTACATCACAGCACTCTCACGCTGAAAAACAACGCTCCTTCCACTCATCCACACCATCAGCATCAGCTTCACCTTCATTCCCATTCATCAAGCACATTATCATCATTGAGGAGGAGCATCGACAGAAGGGAGTCAGTCCATCATCGTCAACCTTGCGCCTGCAGCCATTGATTCTCGATAATCGTTCTACTCGAGGGTTTTTCTTCCTTTAGATGAATTCTATGTTGATTGTATTTATCTGCTTCTTTGCAATGTCTGGCTAGTAGGGATTAACTCTGGGGTCGGGTTGTTCGTAATGGATACAATGTAGTTAAGAATTCTGCAATTTGATTATGAGACTGTAATGGATTGTTTCTAGGTTAATGATTATCATTCATCTTCTCTATTAATTTCGCGAGTTTATAAAGTTGTTTTGCGAAACCTATTAGGATCAGACAAGGTGATTAATAGGGAGTTCGAATTAACCTGGAGATTTGGGGAGAGATTAGTCGGATAGATAACCTCTTCTACAAACGCTAACAATTCTTCGCACTTATTCCGCCCATATGTGTCTTGCCAACTGCTAGATTAGAGTTGACATGTTCTGATAGGTGAGCTCTTCAATGAACTAGGATTTAGCATTGAAGAGATAGAAAGAATTGGCCTATCCGTTTCTCATAATTGAGTTGTAGATTTTACTAGATTTAACCAGTAAAGAACGACCCGAACCCGGAGTTCCACTCACTTTATCAAACTCATCATTCACTTTCATTAATCGTTTATTTAAACTTTGATTTGCATTTATTCAATTCAATCACAAAAACAATTCACAACCCCCCTGAATTTCCAGTTTTCTTAGGACTTAGGCTTATTTATTCAAGTCCCGCGGTTCGATATCTGGTTGCTTAACTTTCTATACTATAGTGACCGGGATTTTTGCAACCCGATAGACTTATTGATTTGCTACTTTCTAGGTTTAATTAATTTAGTTTTTAGTATATCAATTTACCTGTTTGCAAAATGGCGTCGTTGCCGGGGACTTGACTTTGTCAAGTCCTTTGCCTTGGTTGTCGATTGTTTTTATTTTATTTTATTTGTGTACTGTGCAGGTGTTTGGTGAATGCACGGTACCCGATCTCGAGGGCCACCAAGATTCAATCTAGACCCAGAGATCAACCGTACAGCTCGTAGGGCAAGAAGAGCGCTTCCCTTCACCATGGCTGCCTACGGACCAGTAAATAACGAGCAAGCCACTTTGGGAAGAGTAAATCGCCCGCCGGCTACTCCTAGAAGAGGGCCTGTGACTCTACCAAACCTCACATCAGAGTTAACAGCAGAATGGCAAAAGCTAAAACCAAGCCATCAAACAAATGCTGTCAGGAATCATCCAGCAGGGACCTTCTCAGGCGCAGACCCGGCTGATGCGCTCGACCATGTCCATCGTTTCTTAGTTCATCTGGATTCGTTGGGGATGTCTCAGGGGCTAGAGGAGTATGCTCGGCTGTGCTTATTTCAGCACAGTCTATCAGGGGAAGCATCGAAGTGGTTCCACCGTCTACCACCAGGTATCATCACTACCTGGGAGCTGATGACGGAGATGTTTTATGAGAAGTATATCCCCATCTCCCGTACCAGACAGATGATCGCTGACCTGACCGCCTTCAGACAGTCCGACAGTGAGACAATCTGCGAAGCATGGGATAGATTCAAGGAGCTGCTCCGTCAGTGTCCTCATCACGGTCAGACCACGACATCTTTGGCTCAGGGGTTCTTCCAAGGGCTGAGAGATGAGCATAGAGGCGAAGTCCGAGCTGCACTGGGCGGAAATTTGCTGGCTAAAAGTGGAGAAGAGTTTATGTCAGCCATGGAGTCCTACTGCGAGGAGCTCCGCCAGTGGAGCAACAGTGGTGGAAGAGTTTTCACAGTTGGGCAGACTTCCTCGCGGACTCCAGATCCTATGATGGAGCAGATTGCTGCTGAGCAGGCCCATTTAAGTACCACAGTGGGTAACATGGCGAAGATGCTCGAGCAACTCACTATGGGACATAAATCTGTGCAATCTGTCAAGAGGGTGTCTACTGGTCCAAATTAGGTATGCTGTTCTCAGTGCGGAGACAGCCATGATTATGAGGACTGCCCGATGGTTGCTGAGATGAGGCAGACTGAAGAGGCACATGCAATTGGCCAGTACAACCGGCAGCCTTGGATGTAGAACCAGCATCCAAACCTGAGGTATGGGAATCCAAATAACGCCCTCAACTCACAGCAGATGCAGCCTCAAAGGGCAAGTCAGGGAGGACCACCCGGTTTCATTAGGCCCCCATACAATCAGTTTAGGCCACAACAATCTCAAGCTCAGCAATCACCACTGAGCTCAAATAATGCTAATCTTAAGGAGATGATGGATAAACTGATGGCTTCTCAAGAGCAACAGACAGTAATAAATCAGAATCTGGCAGTTGGTCAACAAAAACTCGAGAACGCCATGGTGGAAATGCAGGGAACGATGAGTCAGTTGACTCAGTTCCTCCTACAGAAGAGGCCTTCTGGATCACTGCCTTCCCAACCGGACCCCAATCCAAAGGCAAGTTGAAGGCGGTGTCGGTCTCAGAAACCGTGGTAGTTGAGGATTGCTCAGATTCTGAAGAGGTGGCAGCAGTTACCTTAAGAAGTGGGAAGCAATTGATGAATAGAAATCAAGTGGCTGAGGATCAAGCTGACGAGGAGACCGGTCGTCCTTCTTCTAGCACTGGTGCACCGTCAGGGCCCTCAGCCCCTCCTGAGGTAGTTGTTGAGGAGACCCAGGCTCCTATTTCTTCCCCTTCTCATACTTTAATTGCTAAAAACTCCAAGGGTAAGGTGGTTCCTAAGGATTTGATGCTATTAATATTCCCTTGATTGATGCTATCAAGCAGATGCCTAACTATGCTCGCTTCATGAAGGATTTGATTTCTAACAAGCGAAAGTTCAAGGAAAGTGAGATTGTTCAGCTGACAGAGACGTGCTCTGCAGCCATCCAGCAGAAGCTTCCTCCAAAGTGTGGAGATCCAGGGTAGCCTATCATCCCTTGTACCATTGGAGACATGGACTGTGGGTATGGACTCTACGACCTTGGAGCGAGCATAAATTTGATGCCGTATTCAATGTTTAGGATGCTTCATGCTGGTGAGCTTATCCCAATCAATTTTAATTTGCAATTAGCTAATCGTTCCTCAATCAAACCTCGTGGTATGGTTGAGAATATTGTGGTAGGTGTTGGTAACTTCTTCTTCCCTGCTGATTTTGTTATTCTTGATATGGATGAGGATGTTGAAGTGCCATTAATTTTGGGTAGACCGTTCCTACGAACTGCTAAAACTGTCATTGATGTTGACAAAGGAAAGATCACCCTTAAATTTAATAATGAGGAACTTAGTTTGATATCATAAGATGATGAGAAACAAATGCTTCTTCTCATGCTGTGCTTTCTATTGATGTCGACTATACTGATGATGATGATGCGTTTGTCGCTGAAACTACTGATGACCCTTCTTTCCTGCTTGAGAATTCTGATGTGCTAAAGCAGGTGTTATGCCACTCGATTGAGGATGACAAGGAGAGCACTGAGGTAGCTACTGTTGTCCAGCAGCTTAATCAGGGTCGAACCTATTTTCGCCCTTATGCTCCTCCTGTGGAGCCACTGGACAGGCCTACTCAGAGGCTCGTTCCTTCTGTAGAGAAGCCCCATACTCTTGTATTAAAAACTCTCCCTTCAAATCTTAAATATGCTTTCTTGGCAGAGGGTAGCGCCCTGCCTGTTATTATTTCTTCGTCTTTGTCTATTTTGCAGGAAAATAGACTTCTGGAAGTGTTAAGAAGGCACAAGGGAGCTTTGGGGTGGTTAGGGGCAGATATTAAAGGGATTAGTCCAGGGTTCTACACTCATCGAATTTACATGGAAGACAGTATCAAGCCAGTGAGGCAGCCCCAGAGGAGATTAAACCCAAACTTGAAGGAAGTAGTAAAAGCTGAGGTGTTGAAGCTCTTGGATGCAGGCATCATCTACCCTATCTCTGATAGCCGCTGGGTTTCTCCTGTGCAAGTCGTTCCCAAGAAAGGAGGAATAGTGGCGGTACCCAATGATAAAGGAGAATTGGTGCCTCAAAGACAGACCACTGGCTAGAGGATGTGCATTGACTACCGGCGTTTGAACGAAGCCACAAGGAAGGACCACTTCCCGCTGCCTTTTATCGATCAGATGTTAGAGCGGCTAGCTGGGTAGGAGTTCTACTGTTTCCTTGATGGGTACAGTGGGTATTTCCAGATTCCCATTGCGCCAGAGGATCAGGAGAAGACCACCTTCACCTGCCCTTATGGCACTTTCGCATATAGGAGGATGCCATTTGGTCTTTGCAACGCACCAGCCACATTCCAGCGGTGTATGATGGCAATTTTCAACGAGTTTATTGAGAAAAGCATAGAAGTCTTCATGGACGACTTCTCGGTATATGGCCAGAGTTTTGATGTGTGTCTTGATCAGCTGGATCAGATACTAGGCAGATTGAGGAGACCCACCTAGTTTTTAAATTGGGAGAAGTGCCATTTCATGGTACATGAGGTATAGTGCTCGGTCACAGGGTCTCAAAAGATGGCATTCAGGTGGACAAGGCGAAGGTGGAAGTCATTGAGGGTTACCTCCTCCCCACTTCAGTCAGAGGAGTTAGATCTTTTCTGGGTCAAACCAGGGTTCTATCGAAGGTTCATCCAGGACTTTTCAAAAATTGCGAAACCCTTGTCTGATCTTCTGCAGAAAGATGTAAAATTTCACTTCTCAGAAGAATGCTTGAAGGCCTTTCAAACTATCAAGAGTAAACTCATCTCTGCCCCCATTGTGGTTCCCCCTGACTGGTCCCTTCCTTTTGAGGTCATGACAGATGCTAGTGACTTTGTTGTTGGTGCTGCACTCTGTCAAAGGAAGGATAAAATATTGAGGTTATCACGTATGCGAGTAAGACTCTGTCGGAGCCTCAAAAGAACTACACCACCACTGAAAAGGAGCTACTTGCTGTGGTGTTCGCTCTTGACAAGTTCAGGCCTTATTTGCTGGGAAGTAAGGTAATTGCTCACACCGATCACTCTGCCTTGAAATACCTATTCCAAAAGAATGACTCTAAGCCTAGACTCTTGAGATGGATCCTGCTTCTCCAAGAGTTCGACTTGGAAGTTGTTGATAAGCAAGGAAGCAGAATGGGGTGCAGATCATTTATCTAGGCTTGAGACTCCAGATGACGGGGTCCCCATAAATGAATTCTTTCCTGACGAAACGGTCTTTGTAATTGGGAAAGTTAAAGAGCCATGGTACGCTGACCTGGCTAACTATCTTGCCTCTGGTTTGATTCCCCATGATCTAAGTTACAACCGGAGGAAGAAGTTTCTTTCTGAAGCCCGTCATTACGTTTGGGAGGACCCCTATCTCTTCAGAGTGTGTGCTGATGGTTTAATCAGAAGATGTCTCCCTGACGAAGAGGTTAACAGTGATTGAGTTCTGCCATTCCCGAGAGGCAGGTGGTCACCACGGTCCTACTAGGACAGCGCTAAGGTGTTAGAGTGTGGTTTTTACTGGCCCACTCTACACAAAGATGTCCACCGCTTCTGTTCTCACTGTGATAACTGCCAGGATGGGGAACACTTCAAGAAGGCATGAGATGCCTCAAAAGGGAATCCTTGAAGTTGAACTGTTTGATGTCTGGGGTATTGACTTCACTGGCCCATTTCCTTCTTCTCACGGAAACACTACATCCTCGTTGCTGTAGATTATGTTTCCAAATGGGTCGAAGCAATCCCCTGCTCTTCTGCTGACGCTAGAACTGTGGTGATTCTTGAAGAAGAACATCTTTACCAGATTTGGTGTGCCAAGAGCTATCATCAGTGACGGAGGTTCTCACTTTTGCAACAAGGCTTTTGATTCTCTGATGACGAAGTACGGGGTGACTCATAAGGTTGCTCTACCTTATCACCCCAAACTAATGGGCAAGCAGAAGTGAGTAACCGAGAGCTAAAATGGATTCTCCAGAAGACAGTCAACTCCTCCAGGAAGGATTGGTCTATCAAGCTTGACGATGCTCTGTGGGCTTATAGAACTGCATTCAAGACTCCATTGGGATGTCCCTTTTAAAGCTAGATACGGGAAGGCTTGTCATCTCCCAGTTGAGCTAGAGCACAGAGCTTATTGGGCTTTAAAGGCTCTCAACTTTGATTTACGGGATGCTGGAGAGAAGCGGCGGTTTCAGCTTTCTGAGTTGGAGGAACTAAGAGACCAGGCGTACGATAGCTCAAGATCTATAAAGAGCGCACCAAAAGGATCCACGACCGGATGATACAAAAGAGAGACTTCAAAGTGGGGGATCTAGTGCTGCTCTTTAACTCTAGGCTACGTCTCTTCCTGGGAAGCTAAAGTCACATTGGTCAGGCCCCTTCAGAGTTGTGGGAGTTACATCCTATGGAGCTACGAGCTGGAGAATAAGGCTGGTGAAACCTTTAAGGTAAATGGTGCTCGATTAAAAGCTATCTTGGTACTGATCATAATCTTTCCCCTTGCAGGCAATATCTTTTTGGAGAGTGAATTCAATCCTACAACAAAGATGATTTCTCAAGAGACGAGCTCGAACATGAAGAAGAAGAAGTTCTCTTGGCAAATGCGGAAAGAATTGAGAAAGTTGAAGGAATTCGCTGTAGGCTGTTGTAGAGCTGCCCACCACACTTGCTCTGATTGATCAAGCAGGAATTGTCTAGCTAAAGACATTAAAGAAGAGCAGCTGGCTGGGAGGCAACCCAGAGTTTTTCGGTGACTTTAATTCTGTGTTACTATGTGTTTATAGTTTTGTTTTAGGATTTAGTTTTTGTTTACAGTAGTCTGAGAGCAAAAGAAACAATTTGGTGCATTTGGGTGATGTCCGAACTTCAGTCGGACATTGAAGTTCGGACCTGATCGAGAGTCTGAGGGCTGTGCAAAACGACATGTCCGAACTTCGGTCCGGACATCGAAGTTCGGACCCGACCGAGAGTTAGGCGAAACGAAAACACGAGATGTCCGAACTTCGGTCCGAACATCGAAGTTCGGACACCCCCGAAAATCTGAATTAAGGGCGCGGACGGACTTAAAAGTTTCCAAACCCTTCTTCAACCTCTACGACGACGCGCCACCCCCAAATCCCCTCTTTTCAATCTTTCATAACTTCCTCATTCTTCCACCAAATCTTCAATCTTGATATCAATCTCTTCGTTTTTGAATCCTACAATCCTAGAACTCGAAATCAACCAGAAAAATCTCGAATCAGTCCGATTTGAGCAAAACAGTTCGACCCTAATCTGTCGCGTTGGGGAATTTGAGTTGATTCTTGTAGATTTTGCTGTTCTATCTACTTCTAAACATTCATTCAACTCAAGCAGGTAATCTCTCTACTTTCTACCTCGTTTATGTTTTTTGACAAGTTTTTGGAATCTGAGGTATAAAAAGTCGAGAATGTGCTGTTTATTATTGTAATTTCTAAGATTCATTTGCGTATATGGGGTTTAGTATCTGCTATGCTGTAAGTTGCTGGATAGAGATGTGTAAAACTGCACTACTGTGATTTCAATGTAGATATTTGAGTGTGTGGTTTTATTTTGCATGGCTGAACTGAAAAAAAAAAGAAGTGACTGAGACTAAACTGAGTGTGTTGGAATACTGTGCCTTTTTGTCCGTTAAGTCTCTGCTTGGTCACTATTTGTTGAGGATTACCATTGCAATTGAAAGATTGACTGACCTTTGTTGTGGAGAATGATGAATTTTAAGGGGAGACTCTGTCGAATTTTGGATAAATTCGGTCAATAGAACTATTTCATTGCCTTCTTTTATTTGACATTGGTTGCCCTTCTATGAGCAGATGTTGAGCCGCTTTACAGGCCGTGGTAAGAGGGCTGCGGGAGCTGGCACGAGTTCAAGGCGTCGAGGTCAGCAAGAGGAATTCAGAAACGACGCAGCCCGAGAGTGGTTTGCCAAGGGGGTAGATATTATTGCTGAACGGGGCGTGGTGCCAGAGCTGGAGACTCAGCTGGGGCTGAGGGTATTATTAGACACATTTAGTTGGGGCAAGATCCTGGATATGAGGGGTGAGTATTCTGAACAAGTAGTGCGCATGTTTTATGCGAATGCAATCTACCAGGATGGCGTGATCAAATCCATTGTAGACGGTGATAGAGTGACAGTCTCCACGATGGAGATTGCTCGCTATTTGGACATTCCTTATCCTGCCCCCGACCGTCCTGAGCACCTTAACCCCAATGACTTCAAGACAGCAGCCATCAACCATTACACCCCCCTCATGGTTCAGGGACCACGACGACGCAGAGGGGATGACCCATCAAAGCAGGTCGTCCCTGCTGATCTGCTTCAGAGCCCTCAGGAGAGAGTCCTGTTCGCCCTACTGGCTGCGAACGTTGTACCACGTCAGAGCTCGGACCTGAACCACACTGACTTCCTACTTCTTCAGGCAGTGCTAAATCCAGCGTTTGCAGGGGCTGCTGAGATTACCTACTTGCCGTGGGTGATCTTCTTACATATGCAGCATATTATGGAGCATAAGGACCGCCACAGCTAGGCTATCCGGTCATGCTCTGCCACATCCTTAGGAGGCAGATGGTTACCATTCCCTCTACGGGGCTGCATGCTACGCGGTCTCCTATTGATGCGGGCGCCCTGAAGAAGATGTGGTTTGAGTTTAGCGGGGGACAATGGAGGAAGAAGGTTGCCGCGCGACCACAGAAGCGCCAGCGAGAGGCGGGTGAGGGTCCATCAGAGCCCGCTCCTACTGCTAAAGCTGACGAGGAAGAGGCATTTCTTGCACTGCCAGCTCCTGGGAGCGAGTATGTCACTCGCTATGAGTTTGATCAGCTGGAGTCCCGCTTCATGGAGATGGATCGACGCTATCAGGCGGAGATCGAGACTCTTCAGCAGCAGGCACGCCGCTCCCAGGACGACTATGAGACTCTGCTCGCTCAGTTTCAGCAGTGGCAGGCGTACTACCCGCCCCCACAGTGATTATGTTGTTGGTTGTGCTACTTTTGTTTAGAAGCCATATCTGGACTTCTTTGTGGATTTGCTTTCAGCTGTGTTAGACATATTTCTTTTATTTCGATTGGGTTGTAATTTTATTTTGATTTTAGTTTGTTCTAATCTTAAAACTCCGAATACTGTTGTCACTAATGCGATGCTTCTAGCATATTTTTCTGTTTTGTTTGTTGAATGTGTGCAAGTATGTTTTACCGTGCTGACTCCATGCCGGACACTAGCTTGGAAGCAAGTGTGAGGAAACATTCCCCCCTACCAGGACACTAAGTGTGAGGAAGAACCTCTTCCTCAAGCGTCACAAAAAGAAATCAGGGGAGTTTTCAGTTTCTTTTCCTTTTTGGTTTATGTTCGGCCTGTGCTATAACGTCTATCATTCTATAACTCTTTGCTTCCACCCTTGTGAGTCTGACACATTTAGCACGATCTCTTTCTTGTGTTAATTTTCTGAACAATGTGGACATTGCTCCTCATTAAGTGTGAGGAAGGGGGAGATCTTTCTGAATGTGTCAGCCATTTATTTTGCATCTCGCACTAATCTTTGTTTGGTTTTGGGCTACATGGGGGTAATTTCCTTAGAGTGTTTCTTGGTGTTGAATACTTGGGTGGATCTTTAGTTGTGGAGTCGAGTCCGGTGATAACCTTGAGGGTTGGTTTGCTTAAACCTGTGTGTTTTCGTATTTTGGAAATATCTGAATTTTGTAAATGTTTGTGGGCAAGTTAGTTGTGGAGTCAGAACTAGTTTAACCTGGAACCTTGGGAATGATGAGAATGTCTGGAATGAAGGATAAAGGCAAGGTACTCCTCTGATCTAAGTATTTTCTGAACCAAAACAGGCCTCTTCCATCCGGTTATTAAGTCCTTGGGGTGCTTCGTCACCCGTTTACCTAAGGTCATCTGATCTGGGATAAAAGACCCAATACCGTTAAAAGGATGGAGAGAAAAGTCTGGGGGATGAATTGTTTGCGCGAAAAAAAATTAATATGTATGCAAAAGAAAAAAAGAGGAAGCTCTTTAAAGTCTTATGTTTATGGCACATCCTTTAATTAGATCATGAGTACGTGGTGTTGAAAGGTTCTCCGGAATATGGCAGAAGTTCACACCCCTTGTCATCCACGGGTTTGAGAAGAGAAAAGGCTGGAAGGTTCTGAGTTACTTTACGTTTTGACTTCATGATCTGACTTCTTCATAATCTTTTGTTTTAAAAGCGTGCTTCACTGTTTAAGAGACATGCAGTTAAGAGCAGATCGATTCTTGGGTGGTTATTGTGGCTTGACTCCTTATTTTTGTGCAATCCCGAGGTTTGGTCCTAAGGCATTCTGAGGTATCTTACTCCTGCTTTGCTTGAGGACAAGCAAAGATTAAGTGTGAGGAGGTTTGATGAGTGGGAAATATGAATGGTTTTAGTGGTCTTGAATGCTTATTTTTCTTACGCGCATGGATAATATTCCACACTTGTCATACGTTTTCCTTTGGTTTGTTGTTTGTTAAGGCTTGATACCTTTTTCTATGTTAAATGCAGAGAAAAGCCAAGGAAACAGTAGACTAACTCACGAGGGAGATGATGCAACAAACGGGGGTCGAATTGGAGTCAGAACGATGAATTTAGAGGATTTTGAAGGAATGTCCGAGCTTGTGTCCGAACTTCCAAGTTCGGACGCAAGTCGAGAGTTCGTGTGCTGCGCCTGATGGAATGTCCGAACTTCAGTCCGAACATCGACGTTCGGACATGGTTTGAGAATCACAATGAGAAAAGTCGGAAGTCTGACCTACAGAGCATGTCCGAACTTGTGTCCGAACATCCAAGTTCGGACACAAGTCGAGATTTTTGGAATTGAAGCGCTCAAAGCAATGTGTCCGAACATTGAAGGTCGGACCAATGTTCGGACACGACTAAAAATTCAGCAGAAGTTCGGCGTTTTGAAGGGAGAAAGAGGAAGAAAATCTATTTAAGTGACCTAATCAGTGGAGAGAAGCAGCATTCATTACCTATCACTACATCACAACACTCTCATGCTGAAAAACAACGCTCCTTCCACTCATCCACACCATCAGCATCAGCTTCACCTTCATTCCCATTCATCAAGAACATTATCATCATTGAGGAGGAGCATCGACAGAAGGGAGTCAGTCCATCATCTTCAACCTTGCGCCTGCAGCTATTGATTCTCGATAATCATTCAACTCGAGGGTTTTTCTTCCTTTAGATGAATTCTATGTTGATTGTATTTATCTACTTCTTTGCAATGTCTGGCTAGTAGGGATTAACTCTGGGGTAGGGTTGTTCGTAATGGATACAATGTAGTTAAGAATTCTGCAATTTGATTATGAGACTATAATGGATTGTTTCTAGGTTAATGATTATCATTCATCTTCTCTATTAATTTCGCGAGTTTATAGAGTTGTTCTGCGAAACCTATTAGGATCAGACAAGGTGATTAATAGGGAGTTCGAATTAACCTGGAGATTTGGGGAGAGATTAGTCGGATAGATAACCTCTTCTACAAACGCTAATAATTCTTCGCACTTATTCCGCCTATATGTGTCTTGCCAACTGCTAGATTAGAGTTGACATGTTCTGATAGGTGAGCTCTTCAATGAACTAGGATTTAGCATTGAAGAGATAGAAAGAATTGGCCTTTCCGTTTCTCATAATTGAGTTGTAGATTTTACTAGATTTAACCAGTAAAGAACGACCCGAACCCGGAGTTCCACTCACTTTATCAAACTCATCATTCACTTTCATTAATCATTTATTTAAAATTTGATTTGCATTTATTCAATTCAATCACAAAAACAATTCACAACCCCCTTTAATTTCCAGTTTTCTTAGGACTTAGGCTTATTTATTCAAGTCCCGCGGTTCGATATCTGGTTGCTTAACTTTCTATACTATAGTGACCGGGATTTTTGCAACCCGACAGACTTATTGATTTGCTACTTTCTAGGTTTAATTAATTTAGTTTTTAGTATATCAATTTACCTGTTTGCAATTACTCTAATGCATAACAATTTAGCATTAAGAAGGAGCTCTTACCTTAAGCTCTTAATTTCCTTCTTTCTTTTCCAATTCTCCGCATTCTCTCTTTCTTGCACAAAATCAGTTAAGTGGGCAATGGAGTTGCCAAACTCCATTCCCATCACCCAAGAACACAAAAATGAGTGTAATTAAAATACTAACTCTCAGATTAGCACTAATTCATTGAAATGCATAAAACAAATTCTAGGGTTTACCTTTGGAGTGTTTTAGGAGGGGTTTTAGCCCTTGGTTCAAGAAGATGATTCAATCACCATTGCAAGGTTGGAATGATGCTCAAAAGTGAGAGAAAAATAGAGCATTACAAATGGGCAAAAATCGGTTACAAAGGAGGATGAAGGAAACTTGAGTTTTTCATGAAGATTTTTACCTTAATGGAGAGAGGAGACTCCAAGCTACACATTGATGCTATTTTCTCTTTGAATGGGGAAAACCCATGGAGATGAACTTCCTCATTTTGAAATTCTAAAAAGAGGGAAGTGTAGAGAATGATGAGGGGAGTAAGAATATGCAATTATTTTTGCATTTGGAGTTCAAATGGAGGTAGAGCATGGAGAAGAAGAGGGGATGCCATTGTTGTTGTTGGGAGCTCAAAATCACCTGCCTTGGGAGGAGGAAGAGAGGGAAATCGGTGGGGAGAAGGAAGGAAGGTGAGAGAATAGAGAAATGAGAGGCGAGAGAATATGTGAGTGTTTTTTTACTTTATTCCACTTTATGCTTTTTGACTCTTTATTTATTTAGCTAGTTATGTGTGTGAGAGAGGGGGTTATTTGACTAATTAAAACCGGCCCCTCACATTACTACTAGTTGGAGCATTTTTTGTCTTTTACAGAAAACGCTCGTTATTTTACCCGGTTTCGGTACTATTCACTAACCGGGCCCGTTTTCCAGAATTTTCTCGTTTCTTCAATTTTATAAGCTTCCATTAATGCTTAATTATAGTTATTTAATGATCTATAATTTTACGGGTTCGTTTGACCACTTAAAGTCACATTTTCGGGTTTTCTCGAAAAACGTGCGCTAAAGCTCTATTAGCGTTTTAATACATTATTTGGATCCATTTTCTTCGGGTTGTTCCCATATATTATTTTGGCCTTATTAAGCCTTAGGAATCCATATAATACGCTAACCAAGGTCTCATACCTCCTACGGTTATTTAACGCTTATTTAGCATTTTTCACTTTTTAAGCGTTTCTTCATTTCTTTTGGATTTTTTTTCCTTACCAATATTACTTAGGTGTTATTAGGCCCTTAATACGTATTAGAATAATCTTAATCACTATATTTAAGTTCGAGGTATTTCATGTCTGATTTTGTCTGGCTCATTAATGCTTATAAATGCTCTCTTCATACTTCATTATGGCTACATGATAATGTGTATTAGTAGCCCTTGACTTATCTTGTTGCCTTCCATATTAATGAGTTATGCTTTTTGTCGTGAGCTAGTTGCTTATGTAGATGTGAAGATCTGTATAGGTTTGTCGATTCTCTTACAGTATTTCGTCCTTGCTTTAAGTCTGATGTATGAAAGATATGGTCGTGTGATGCTTGACTTCCCGTGTATACTAGAAGTTCTGGCGTGAGCTCTTCTAGACAGATGCCCGGCTGGTTGGGCGCATGTCACGAACTGAGTGCGCTTGCAACCTTGAGTGCTAAGCCACTCCTTAACCTGTTTATCTGAATCTTAAATCTTAAAAAACATATTAGATAAACAACACAGGTTTGCTATCATCAAAACTAAAGGATCTTGACTTAACAATTTCCTCTTTTTGATGATGGCAACTAATACGAAATCATATGTACTTAGCAACTTGAAAATGCGAGAGATTCCCCCCTAAGAAGGATTCCCCCTGAGTTTTTTAAAGGTTGAGAGATTATTTTGAACAACAAAAGATAACACAAGATGACAACTTTTGTATTATAACCATAGTAGAGAGTTCTCCGCTAAGATATTTACATAACACAAGGAAAGATAGTCATAGGTTCACAAGTACATATCTTTCTTTTCCCCTTTTCCATACAGCAATATAGGGATTAACTACATGACATAACTTCTTGAAAAGGCCATGACATTCCATAGATTACAAACTACAACTATGATCGAGATAAGCTAGATAGAGTGACGTGTTTAGGCATCCTATTCAGTGACATCTAGGCCATAAGGTTCATCCTCCAAAAAAGCTTTGAACAAGGGTGATTCAGCTGTGGTGGAGAGATTTGATTCATCAGAATCGACCGTGAACTCCATACAGTGAGGAGTTTGAGACTGAGATGGAGTACCACTGGAGGTCCTAGATAAAGTTGTGAGGGAATTAGAGTACGGGTGAATATAGCTTTTGGCGACATATTTGTTGGGATGTCGCGTGAACATGATCTTGCGAATTGTGGACTGGATTGTTTTCTCATTTGAGTTGTATGAGCTTTGTGGAGTTTTTGCCATTTTGTGAGATGTGAAGTAATGACCGTGAGTGGCAAATGGACTGAGCAAGTATTTATAGACGCTTAAAGGTATGCTCAATGACTGATCGGTGAGTGATAATAAATGAGGTGCTACGACTTGTGCGCTATGTTTGTAGGCTTTTTAAGTGTCAAGTTTGGAGAATGAATTAGTGGAATGGATGGGACTAGATATCCCTGATCATTTGTTATTTTTAATCAAGGAAGAAGCACCCAATGCAAGAAATTATTTCGTAAACAAGGTTTATCATTCAAGTCGACGAAGTAATAGTTACATTTGCATTCATATCATAAGATTGACTTAGAAACAAATAGTCAAGGACATCAAACATTAATGAAAAAAATCTAACTTAAAGCTAATTCTCTCACGGTCTTCACTCGTGTCTCTAAGAGATAATGAACACTCAGGCTAGAGGTGGGAATCTATGAAATCTATAGCTCCTTGAACCATGTTATGAACACTTGGTTCTTGGGGGGACAACATGCACAGCAGTAAGAGTTACACTTACTCGCTGTAGAACGTCTCGAGCTGAAGTATCCAGACTGGTCTCCGACCTGTCGTGGACCGGTGAGAGACTTCGCTTCCTCTTGAGTGCCGATCCCCTTGCAGTTGGTCGAGGCTCTGACCTAGAGTCCTCGCTCTTGGTGGGCTTCTGAGCAACCACAAGCTTATCTCCCTTAGTCTTTATCCCCATTTCGGACAGCATCTTTGAGTAGATGCAGTCCTGAGCGGTACACGCACACTCGTGGAACCGGTTGGTGTCCACTCCGTGTTGTTGGAGTGCTATGCTGACCACTCCCCCGTGCACAAGACCTTGGTTCACATAGTTACTTTCCTCTATGGTAAGCACGATCTTCGTTGGGAGATCAATCTTCTCTTTGGTCTTGAGTGCGTATAGCAGTCTCACATCGCGTGCATTGATGATATGAGTTCGTTGATTTCACGGGGTGATGTTGTGTGTGAGGATACTGAAGAGGACCCTATCGGGATGGACATTTCCATGGCGTGGAAGTTCTTCATGGTAGCCCCTTTGTTGAGCATCTAGACCATCTTCCCTCCTTGATGCCCAAGGTCATTCCAAGTGGTGTCCTTGGGAACAACCAGCCCTTCTGGCTCTAGGTGGAAAGTCTCACAGTTCCAATACTTCGTTATGTTAACGTAGGCGCCTTAGGCCGTGGACATGAGGTAGTCATTGTCATCGTTGCTCTGGTGCGGTCCAAGATGACGCATGTGCTCTTTGAGCAGTTCGGTGTAGACGACAATAGGCTCTTGAAAGCAATCCACCCATCCTTGGAACTCTAGCAGTTCTTGAATCTTTTCTAGACCCATTTTATCCATCCAATCCAAGTCCAATATCTTTGGTAAGACTGGACAGGACTTTTCGTTGACATTCTCAGCCTTGATCATGGCTGGCTCTAACTCCTTGAGCTTTTTTAGGAGCTTGAGAGTTTGAGGTGGTTGTGGCTTTGCAATGGCCTTTTTGGGTTGGAGGAGCTCCTCGAGCTCTTGATCGTGTGGTGACGGCACCATTTTTTGCTTGCCTTTGGCCTTCTCTAATTTTTCACGCTCCTTAATTGTTAGTATTATCGGTGAGGACGTGTCCGTATCACTGTCTTCTTGCTGTTTCGATCGTTGAGGTGTCGGTGATCGGTTGTCACTGTGTACCATAGTCTGAGCGACTGGTTCTAGTTCCGCATCTGAGTCTAGTGCGGTAACACCTTCTCCTTGGCCTCTTCCTTCCGTTGAGGCTTCCTTCTATGACTTTTCGTCACTTTGAACCTCGTCCTCCTCTATCTGGTGAACTACTGCTGCAGCGACTGCTGAAGGAGTAGCTTCTTCATCGTCGGTGAAGTGCAACTTGCGAGTTGCTCGTTCAGGCGTGGAGTGGGTTCTTTGAGAAGTTTCTTCCTTGGTCTTACTACGTTTTGAGGCGCGAGTTATGCGACTTGTTATGGCAGTAGAAAGGCTTTAATCTTTTGGGATTTTGGGATTTTTGGCTTTGGATTGTTTGGTTGTGAATTTCGGTGATGATGGAGGGATAAGACATTGCAGGTTTTTCTGTGAGGGTTGGAGTAGGTAAAATTTTGGGTTTGAGATTTTCGAATTGAATGAGGTGGTGAAATTTGGGTAGATGGGAGCATATATAGGTTACATTTTCTTGTAGAAGATCACTTTCATCCATCACTTTTCGAACAAGTTGATCTTCTTCTTCCTTAGATAGGGCGGTGGCGGCGACATCCTGATAGACCTTGTTGCTGTATGTCGACCACTTGTTCTGGTGAGACATCCTTGAGGATGGCCTTTGTCTTGGAGCAGAGGGCAGATTTGGGTGCCATTGCTTTTGCTTTGATCAAGGGAGTAGTAGGAATTTACTAACTTTTTGATCGAGAGTTCACAAGCAATTGTGAGGCAAAGGATTTTTCGCACAAAGCTGACTAGAGTGTTGTAAAAGAGAAGAGAAGTTGCTTGAATGCTTGGAGAGTTTAGAAAGTGAGGGAAAATAGTGTGATGAGAGCAAGACTCTCATTGCCCTTTTATAGATATCGAGTAACAGTCGGTGACCGTTCCTCATCCTTTTACTGACATGTCCCAACGGTACTATTCATAACAGGCAGCGGTCATGACAGTTTGTCATCGATCCGTTGTTTTTCCCGTTTCCATCCATTGCACTCTCTCTATTCTACCTTACTTTTATGGAAATGCTGACATATTTGTTTCAAGTAGTCGTTTGGCATAGCTTCCATGCATTAAACTGTACGTTGACTACTGAACGACTAAGTAAAGGTGTTGCTCATGTGTCGGTGACTGATCGTGGAAATCAAAAGATAGCCTAATTGTGATTAACGAATATCATTCCAAGATCATGAACAATCTTGTTCAATTTTTCTCTACTTAGTGGTTTAGTAAAAATGTCTGCTAGTTAGTTTTCGGTGGAAATGTACTTTAAACCAACTAATTCCTTTTCATAAAAATCTCTAAGAAAATGATGTCTAATGTTAATATGCTTGGTACGAGAATGATGCATAGGATTTTTGGAAATAGAGATGGCACTTGTGTTATCACACATAATAGGCAACGTACCTGTTTTGACACCATAGTCACCAATTTGTTGTTTGAGCCACAAGAGTTTAGCACAACAGCTTGCTGTAGCTATGTATTCAGATTCAGCAGTTTAAATTGCCACGCTTTGTTGTTTCTTTGATCCCCATGCGATCAAGCATGATCCAACAAAGAATGCTGTCCCTGACGTGCTCTTTCTATCTGTGATAGATCCTCCATAATCTGCATCTGAAAATCCTACAATGTTACACTTAGTAAACTTAGGATAGAAGAGACCAAGGTTCATGGTCCCATTGAGATAGCGTAGGATCCTTTTCACAGTTGTGAGGTGACTTTCTCTTGGATCTGCTTGAAACCTGACACATAAGCAAATGCTATACATGAAGTTAGGTCTACCAGCAGTTAAATATAGTAGAGAACCAATCATCTCCCTGTACGATTGTTGGTCGACCGGTCGGTCACCAGTCATGATGCCCATTTTTGTGCCAACTGCCATAGGTGTGTCAAAAGGTTTACATGCCTCCATTCCAAATCTCTTGAGCAAATCCTTTACATACTTCTCTTGAGATATGATAGTCCCTTCGTTATCCTACTTAACTTGAAGTCCCAAGAAGAACTTCAATCCCCCTATCACTCATCTCAAATTCCTTTTTCATCAATGCCTCAAATTTCTTGCAATACTTCTCATCAGCGGCTCTAAAGATTATATCATCAACGTATACTTGCACAATTAAGAAATCCTTTTTGTTGTTTTAAACAGACAAGGTTTTGTCTACCTTACCTCTTTTGAAGTGTTTTTCTAAAAGATAGGAGGACAGACTGTCATACCATGATCTTGGAGCTTGTTTGAGCCCATAAAGAGCTTTGTCAAGTTTGAGTACCATGTCTGTTCCTTCTTCTATCTCAAAACCTGGAGGTTATTCAACATACACTTCTTTTTTGACGTACCTATCGAGGAAGGCACTCTTGATGTCAAGTTGGAAGAGTTTGATTCCTTTATGTGCAGCAAATGGAATTAGTAATCGGATGGACTCCATCCTTGCTACCGGAGCAAAGGTTTCTTGGAAGTCTATCCCTTCTTGTTGACAATATCCTTGAGCTACCAGACGAGCTTTGTTCCTAACGACTTCTCCCATCTCATTTAGCTTGTTTCTAAAGACCCATTTTGTGTTGAGTACTCCTTGATGTGTGGGATGGGGCACAAGATGCCAAACTTTGCATCTCTCAAACTGATTTAATTCTTCGTTCATTGCTTTAATCCAGTCTGAGTCTTGAAGAGCTTCTTTGATATTCTTAGGTTCAATACGTGAAACTGTTGTTGAGAAGGCTAAGAGATCACGAGCTTGTGCTCTGGTTTGGATTCCTTTGAAGATATCCGAAATGATGTTTTCCAAAGGATGATCCTTATACAGAGTACGGGATTGATGAATGGTTAATGGTGATTGAGTACTTTCGACATCATATTTTCTTCGTTGACTTGTTGTTGACCTGTCGTTGACTTATCGGGCGAGATTTCTTTGATCAATGATTCATCTTTGGGATTTTCTGTATGATCTTTCTCAGCTAGATCAAACCTAAGTTCTTCATCTCCTTCAGATGCTTTGATCTTATGAACTTCAACTTCATCAAAGACTACACACACTTTCTTCTACCTTCAATGTTCTTTTGTTGTAGATTTTTATGCCCGGCTCCTTTCTGAATATCCGAGGAAGATGGCCACATCACATCTGGCATCAAATTTTCCTAGGGAATTCTTTTCATTGTTGTGGGCATAACATTTACAACCAAAGATCCTGAAGCGACTTATGTTTGGTTTTCTTCCCTTGATTAGTTCATAGGGTGTTTTGTTTAGGAAAGGTCGTATGAGTGTTCTATTTGTTATGTAGCATGCAGTTGCCACTGCTTCTTCCCAAAAGACTTGAGAAAGACTGCTCCCCAACAGCATGGCCATGGCTACCTCTTGTAATGTCCTATTCTTACGCTCAACTACCCCATTTTGTTGGGGTGTCCTTGGTGCTGAATATGTGTGATTGATTCCATGTTGTTTACACATACCATGAATTGTTGATTTTCAAATTCTGACCCATGACCAGGCCGAAGCGCCTTGATCTTATGGTTGAGTTGTACTTGGACTTTTCCTGCAAAGACTTGAAAATTTTCATTGACTTCGTTATTGGAAGCAATGAAAACACTGGTACAGGTGGGTTCATAAGCGACGGTTTGAAACCTTCAAAAAACGACGGTTCTGAGCCGTTGCTTACGCCGCAGTCGTTTTTGCTATTGCAATTTTTTATGACAGTTGAAAATCGTCTTTTAAGTTCGCTATAGGGGGCGGGATTTAGTGAGTATAAACAACAGTTATATTGGTTAACCGTCGCTTATTATGGACTTTAAACTACGGTTTGTAATTTCACCGTCGTTTAAATATGCTTTTCTGTGCGCCTAAAACATTTTAAACGATGGTTCTCGTCTACAACCGTCGCTTATTGTACTTTAAAATACGGTTCTTGTTGAGCTGTCGTTTTTTCCTCTTTTTTTCCCTCGCACGCCTACCCAATATAAACGACGGTTATCTGTGAACCGTCACTTAAAGTATTTTTTTTTAATTTTTTTTCCAGTTTTTCCCTATTTCCAAATTACAACTACACATCCACAAAAACCAGAAAACCTGTACAGCAACAATTCCAATAAATCACACACTAATAATACCTCTGCTATAACTCAACTTTTTTTTAGATAACAAAAGTACCACCATTACGTGCTTCAAGTATAGCATTCAAAAACAAAACAAGGATCAACGACCAAAATTTTACCACATCTGAAAATTAAACTACCGATTTCCACGTCCAACCATAACATTCATTCGACCAACATAACAAAGCTAAACGGAGATATCCATGTTTTTAGAAGAATCAATCACTTTACTCATCTCCCTCCTGGCTGCATGCGCAACCTAGCAAGCTTGTTGGTGACAACAATGTCAAGCTATGCAGCTCGCTCAACAATCTCCTTTCTCTTCCTCGTTGACACATTGTGTGCAATCTCAGCAAAATGCCCTGCACCCCATTTCCATATCAATCACTTTTTTTCATTTCATTTGTGTAGAAAAGCAGTAAAACAAAAAGAAATTAATTTTACCCAAGTGATATTAGTGGCAAAGTCATCTCAATTTTATCCTTGAATCTCCAACTCTTGTGGGAAAACACACCAGCATTGTTTCTGCACAACAAGTAACAACCAATCAAACCATAACTACAAAACCATACCAAATTTAGAATTGGAAATTCAGATTAAATCATATAAATACATGTAACTCACCAACTTAAGAAGTAGTCCTTATAACAGCTGCTTCACTAGTTTGTCCTTGTTCCTTTTGCACTGGATCCTTGAAACACTTTAGGATGAACAAAGATGTTTACTCTCTGACTAAGTGCAAATTTTTAGGCGCATAAGTTTTGCATGCCTTCTTAAAAATGCACGAACCTGTAAGAACAAGTAAAACACATCATATTTAGTGTAAGATGCAGCAACCAACTGTTACATGCACAAGAGAAGAGGCTGAAGCCAATGCAGTGCACAAGAGAGGGAGATTAAGCTATAAATTTTTAGTGTTGCCTTCAATCTGGTGTGTGAGATGCAACATACTAGTATATCACTCTATCAGTGCAAACATAATAAGGGAATTGAAAAAACATGAGGAGCAGAAAGTTTAAGAAGAGGAAAAACATGAAAGAAATATGAGAATCAACTACTAAGTGATTTGTGCGGCTGAACACACTACTATAACATACTACACAAGCGACCAACTCAACAATAAAACTGTGAGAAATATTAGATTAACTACAACTTGGATTGGATAAATTCCCCGGAAAACACCAGCAAATGAATATAACGACTTTTATACACGTTTTAAACATAATGGTGAAACATAAATATATATAGAAAACATATTTGAAAGTATTAATACCTCGTCATCCTTTGTGAGCTTCTCTATATTCATACTGAAATACCCCAAACCTTTATATGTTTTTTAAATATTAAATTATGGTATATTAAGGCTAAAAAGTGCCTTAGAAACATTAGTGAAATATTTAAACCATAGAAACACTATAAAATACCATAATAGCAATAAGAGCAAAAATGTGCTCTAAGCTTGGGATAACCTTGGTTGAGACTCTAAGAACCTACCAAGACCTTATTTACATGTTAATGAACATGTTAAATCAATTACCAAAGAAAACCAAGCTTGAAAACAAGTTAAAGCACAAAATGTGCTTTAAGGAGTTTTAAAGCACAAAATATGCTTTAAGGAGTTTTAAAGCACATTTTTGAAAAAGTATCTTAGAAATGGGTTTTAAGTGGCTAAATGTCCATCATTACTCTTTAATCAACATTTTTACTACTTAGTATCACATTAGGAAGTCTAAATCAATGGGAAATAAAAAATTTCACAATTATGTGCACTAATTTGTGAATAGTGACCAAATAGTGCTAGTTTAAGACATTAGTCAATATAAGTCAACTAAATGGTCAACAAAGACCATAAAACACCCCATTTGACTAAAGGGGCCGGTTTTCAAGTGTGACTCACCACACTTAACTAACTAAATAAAGAAGAAAGGAAAAAGTAAGTAAATTAACTATTTACTTTAAGCTTAAATATCTTTCAAAACTTACCTCTCTCTTCATTCTCTTCTTCTTTCTCATTTCCCACCATCTTCATCCTCTCCTCCCTTCTCCATTTCGGTTTTGCTACAGCACACACACCATCTCCATCTTCCATTGCTTATATCTCCTAGCTCCATGTACCAAAATTAATTCCAAGACTACCATTCTCTTAGTTTAGTCAAGCTCTACAATCTTGTCTTTTCAAATCTCCAAAACCTTCATTTTGGTGCCAAGAGGAATCACCATGGAAGGAGCTTGAACTCATCTTTTCACATCTCATTATTCTCCTTTGCTTCAAGGTAAGGAAAACCAAAGAAAAACTTCAATTCCTCTTGTTTTATATGTGACCGAAAACCACCTCTTCATGGTGTTTCTTTTGCTCATTCTTAGCTTCATTCCAATCTTCAAAGGGCTAGGTGGAGTCCTCTTGCTACTTAAGACATCATGTAACCTAAGGTTTATTAATGGGTTTAAGCATGAAGCTTAATGCTCATTGTCTTTACTTGTGTATTGAATAGAAGCTGACAAGTAATCAAAAGCTCCTTGCCGATTTCTAAAAAAAGAGCAAGGAAAAACAGTGAGGAAGTTGAGAAGAAAAAAGGTAAATGAACTACCTTAATGATGTCTTATGTGTCTTAGAAAAATTGAGTTTTAAAGTGCTTAATAAACTATCTAAGGACCCAATGGTAAATGAGCTAGAAAATTATCCTCAAAGAGGTTATTAAAGGCATATATGTTGTTGTATGTATTTGTAGGTGAAAGGCAAATATAATGTGGGAAATTCAGTGTTTATGGTTTATGCAATTTAAGGGCCTAAGAGCCATGCAATTTAAGGGCCTAAGTGCCAAGCAATTTAAATTATGCACTATATTGTGATGTAGTGTAGTTTAAGGCTTAGCCGTGTGCAAAGAGCATTTTTGCGTGAATAAATGTTCTTGAGTGTTTAAAGGTGAAAAACCTTGTGTTTTGGGTGTAAGGAAATACTAACAAGCTATGTCAAAATTTGAGTAGAATATAAGAAGTTTAGGTGTTTTAATGAAGTTTGGTGACCTAGGTTTCACTAGAAATTGTTAAGGGTTGATTTGGTGAAAGAAAGGGAATTTAAGTGTTCATAAGTATGAGAACGACTTAGGCATTGTTCATGGAAGTTTAGAGAATCAAATGGGTGATTTTAAGTATACCAAAGTAGTGGTAAGAGTGTGTTTTAGTCTTGTGCAAGGTTTGGTGAACAATGGAAGAAAAATGCCTTGTGAGGGTTTAAAATAAGAACTTGTGGGAAAGACCTAGGAAGTTTGTGTAAAGGGGATGATTGTAATGCAAAATGATGTTTTAAGGAGTGGTTATAATGTAGTGAAGGAATACTTGGGTTAGTTGAAGTTTAGGCAAGATTTCAAGTTACAAGTGTAAGGAAAAATGTTCTAGGTGTTAAGGATTTGGTAAAAGTTTGAGTAAATGTTTAAGGAGTTTATGGGATGATTAGAGAGGGTTTTAGTGTGCCAACAGGTGTTAAAACATGTGGGAAACATGTGGAATGATTAGGAAAAAATTGGGTTGAATTTGGAGTTCAAAATGAGGAGAAAAGCACTTTGAAAAATAGGCTTGTTGTGGACCGCCCCTAGGGACCGCCCCTATGGGGAGGTCCAGTTGATTCCTGCAGGCGTGGGTGCCTCGTTGTGGACCGCCCCTGGGACCTCCCTAGTGGGGCGGTCCAGACCAGAAACTTTTAAAAAAAATTCTTTAAATTTAAGAAAGGAAGGGAGACTTATGTAGTAGACTCTAGTGTGTCACTAGTAGAAAAAGGGTCATTTTCGGCGGTTCTTTTGGGCCTTTTTCGGCGGTTTTAAACCGCCGAATATTACACCGCCGAAAAAGGCCCTTCCAAAGTTTCGGCGGTTTTATAACCGCCGAAAATAACAACCTTTTTCGGCGGTTCCAAACGCCAAAACCGCCGAAAATAACGGCTGTCCCAGCTCAAAATGAGGTAAAAAACAGACATTTTCGGCGGTTCTACTAGGAACCGCCGAAAATGTCTATATTTTTTTTTTTGGTTTTTTTCGTTTTAGTTTACAATCCCACATATGTCAACAAACCTGTAAAATATACAGATACAACATCCAGATATATCCAAACATCTCTCTACGTCATATTGTAGAGGATGTCAATCACTCTTTGTAAGAGAATTGTCAAAAAATCAAAATAATGATGAAATGGTCACAAATGACCAACAACACATTTCAAATGGTCACAAATGACCATATACAAACCATTTCAAATGGTCACAAATGACCATATAGATATACAACTACCAAGATATTCATTGTACTCAAACCGGTCATCTTTCACAATCTACTAGCCATAAATTTCTAAACATTAACGTTCTAAATAACAATTCGATCGAAAAAACAAAGTGAAAATCAAACTAAATTCATATAGACAAACTCCGCCCAATCCTCCAACATAGCGTTGATCGTTTGTCTGTCGTATTCGCCAACATTAGGGAAAACCTTTTGAAAAACAAAACAATACAAAATGAGTTAATCATTAAACAAATACATTAAAATTAAAAATATATATATATATGACTTCAACATACATTTTCTAATTGATCCTGCATATCACCAAAAAGGGTGATTATGTCATGCATATATCTCATGACATAATACCCACACTCCGAACCCCCGGGTTGACGTGGACACTTAAACAGAGAAAAGAAAAAGGATTAATTACATAAGACATTTGTTCTATCAATGAAAAACAAGTGATGCATGTACCTTCACTGCAGTCCAGGGGACAGCACCTTTATCCTTATACCAAGATGTGAAATCATAACACTTTGATATATACTGCACATTAAATGTCATAAATGTATATTAATAAAATTAGGATATCCATGCACAACAAAATTAAATTAAAAGAATTGAAATGCATAAAGAAGTGGTTTATAATGTACTTACGTGTTAAGGTGTGGCTTTATCTTGATATTATTCGGCACTGTATGCCGAAGCGGATCAAGATATAGTATACGTGCACGATCCAAACACAACACCAGTAGGACCCAATGACCACTATGTAATACCAAAACACTAACATGTCAGTATAATGTCAAAATCAACAAGTAGATCATGCTTAATGGAATTAAAATGATAAACACAAGTTATTACCTTTGATGGTAGGGCAGCAGGAGATATTTCTTTCTCGCATTGATGCTGTTGCAATCGCACGCTGTAAGTAGAGCTTACTACCTTGTACATCAGACGTCACAGCAGTGTATGACGTTCTCTCAGGACATAGAAATCCATACTTGGTAAGTGAAAAAGTTTGCATTTTCTCATGCAAAAACCTATTCATTAATTAAAAGATCGATATAGTAATTAACATTGTTTCAGGGCATCACTTAACTTAATTACCAAAAAAGACTAATACTTACAGAATGAATGAGTGGACAACAGTGATAGGCACCCAGTCAGATTTCAGGATGTCCTGCACGTCGTTTGTCCACAAGTCGACTTCTAAAACTTCTTCATAGTGAAGAATGTCAGGTTCAAAGCTAAGAAGGATAGAATCTTTATCAGCTGGGAAGTCACGGATCACATCATGCAACACTTTCATGTTTGGCCCCAAGCGTGCATATATTGAATCATCCACCAAGTTTTCTTTGGTAACGACATTGGTGGATGCTCTGTATCCAGAAGATGTAATCTTTGACTTCTTTTTTTCAGGAGACTTTGATTTCTCCTTTAATGCCTATTTGCAATCGACATACATTACTAATCATGAACTGAACATCCACACACTTATAATTTACTACAATAACTATATTAAAGGTTGTATTGGGCGTACCTTCATACACTTCTGAATCAGGCGAACAGGCCATTGAAGAAATGCACCCTTTGCGGACCGAACCGTGCTGTACTCCTCCGTAGGTACAGGGAGTTCTAAATCAGGACACGTGTAAATCGGTTCGTCCACAGACACTCTCCCGTGATACGGCTGTAATGGCATGCCATGGACCACGTCATTCGAGCGTGATGTGTACACTCTTCCTTCTGCAACTGGTATATTTTGATTGTTGTACGGGAGCAAGAGGTTGCAGTTTATTGGATCCTACAATTTAATCAGATTAGTAGATGATTGAACTGATAAATAAGTAATAAACGATATGACAAGTAATAAAACAGTTAAAGATATAAAAATTTACCTGTACATATGCGTAAGGATACGGATCATTAGACTCTGTGCTTGTGTGCAGTCCAGCAGGATCAGTAGCTGGATCAGCAGCAGGAGCATATCCATAAGAAGGATCAGAAGCAGGAGCATATGGCTGGGGTGCACCAGTCCCCTGACGCACTTCAGCAAGGATCTCATCCCTCAACTGATCTTTGAAGTTAGTGAGGACACGTAAATGCTCATCATACGGGATCATCCTCTCCTGACTACTACTTCCTTTCTCGACCCGGGGTTTCCAAATACTTTTCTTATCCCTATTAACCCCCCTAACCCCACTGCTCGGCCTGGATGATCTTTCTTTCCTAGCGCCCGAGACAGCTGGTCATCATGTCGATCAGGAGCCCAAGTCCCTTGGGTTACTTGCTCGTTCATTTCAGCCTTTAGAAGTAAATGCATATAGGATTTATAATAAATTATAGGATTGAAATATTGAATTTGAAAAAATAATAAGGATTAAACAAAAGTACTTACCATCTTATCAACAATTTCCTTCGTTTTCTCGAAGGGATACAGACGCTCTCCAGTTTTTGGGTCTTTCTTAGTGCGTGAAAGCTTCCAAAATGTACCCCGTTTCTGGTGCTCATCTAGAGTGCTCACATCCGATGGCAACTCCCCTTCTGCCACCCACTCAGGAACTCTTCTGTTAACCCCTTTAGCACCCAGCAAGTGACGATATTCATTCTTCTTCGCATTCGCTGACTGGGCCTCACGATACTCCTATTATCAAGTAAACAAAAGTACACGATGATGATTAAAAACATATACATATGTAAACCTATTTGTATGTATATACAATACTTAATTATTTAATAGTTAGTATGTACCTTCGTCTCCATCTTCTTGTCATAAAACTGCTGCCACTTCTCTTGGGTTATTGCTGTGTAGATCTCCCAAGGCTGGCGTGTGTCGCCGTCAGGCCGCTTAAGCTTCTTGGTGATGAACCATTTGACCAGATCATGCTTATGATCTGAAAATTTTTTGCGCATCATCGATTTTACCATGGTGTAGTACTCGGTTTCTTCAGGTATTCGATATCGTTTCTGCATATCATCATAAATGAAAAGGATGTTAGTTATGCATACTTATAAATCGTATCAATAAATACTGCAACTATTGTTTATTTACCTGTACGATCTCAAACATCTGCTTCTTCAATCCTTCGTCAACCTGAGGCCAGGAGAGAGTGATATCACAATACTCTCGCACTATGATGCCCAGCTCAGTAGTGAAGTCTCCAGCCCATTCCCCAGTCGGTTGTAGATACTCATTAAACTGCAGCGGCTTCGACTCAATCTTTTTGGACTTCAGAGCTTTTGTAGGACCTCGAGGTTTTACGGTCCTGCTCTCTGGGATCTGTGACCCAGAAGGTCCAGCTTGTGTGTCTGCAGCTGGCACATCAGACACTATATCTCGGCGGTGCCACTACCCCCCTCATCAGTCGGGCCCGTGACTTGCGGCCCTTCCCTCCACGTGTTTGCCTCTTCCTCGGTCGGGCTGCGTCACACAGAATCTCGCCGACCGGTCGTCCATATCATCCATTTAACTGTCTGCACAGATAAACAATATGATATTAATAACAACAAAACAAATAATATAAAAAATACATAATCAGATATCATAAAAAATTAATATTTAATTACCTAACAAACAAACACATCATTTATGGTTTTTCGACCCATAGACCCTCATCATGATCAGACCTAGTATACACTACATCGTCTGGAATATCAACAATGTTGGTGCAGGAACACTGTTAGAAAAGGGTGGTGTCTCATCAAATAATAATTCATCGTCATCAACATCTTGATCAACATTTGTGATCACAAATCTTTTCCCTGGTAAAACTACTGACCATCTAGAATCGATGGGATCTTCTATGTAAAATACTTGTTCACAGTCCTTGGGAAATATGAACGGATCGTGTGTAGGACCAAGACTTGATAAATCAACCAAATTAAACCCATCCTGAACCCGATAACCGTGTCTGTAATCCACCCACTTGCATTTGAAAATAACAAACTTTTGAAACTGATAATCAAGTTCCCAAATATCTTCAATACATCCATAATACAACCTCGAGGTTGAAATCGCTGAAGCTCGGGTGTACAGAGTTGTTGCTGCTTCTACTTTCACCCCGCTATTCTGGTTTAAACATCTATCATCTTGTCGTTTTGTCCAATAGGTGAACCCATTGATGTCATACCCCTCGTAAGATACAGCAGTGGAACCAGGTCCCAAAGCTAACCAACGGAGCTCTTCACCTACATTATCAGGCGCTAGTGATGCAAGTTTCATAACATGGTCTCTAAACCATGAACAAAAGGTCTTGTTTTGCTCTTTTGTCAGCCAAACAATATTCCTCCCAGGATATTGACCTCTTAGTGTAGTCATGTGTTTCTCAAAAAATGGCTCAATAATCTCAAGGTGATGTAAAACGAACAAATGTGCTAACTCCATTGAGGATGAATCAATTGCCACAATTTTTTTCCCAGTAACACCTTGACCTTCTGTCCCTCCCGTGTGTCTAGGTTGTGGTACTCCAATAGCAACTGCACCCTTTAAGTATTCAGTACAAAATTCTGTCACTTCTTCGGTTATTGTCCCTTCTATAATACTTCCTTCAGGTCGATATCTATTCTTCATCCTTCCCTTCAAAATTCCCATGTATCTCTCAAACGGTACATGTACCTCAAATATATTGGACCACATAATTTGATTTCCCTAACAATGTGAACAACTAAGTGAACCATGATGTCAAAAAAAGAGGGTGGAAAATACATTTCAAGTTGACAGATCGTAACAACAACATCACGTTGCAGACTGTCAAGTGTATCAGCATCCACGACTTTATTGCACACTGCATTCAAAAAGAAACATAGTCTTGTAATTGCATTTCGGACATCCTTCGGCAATATACCCGAATGACAACAGGAAGGAGATGCAACATCAGAACGTGATAATCATGAGATTTCAACCCGACCAATTTCAAGTCCTTCATTGACACAAGACTTTTCCAGTTAGATGAATAACCCGTAGGAACCTTAAGGGAATGAAGACATTTGCAGAAGCTGATCTTCTCATTCTTAGACAAAGTGTAACATGCTGGAGGTAAATATGTTCGTTTGCCTCTTTCTTGAGGATGCAACTCCTCACGTATGCCCATAGCTTGCATGTCTCTTCGAACCTTTATTCCGTCTTTTGTTTTCCCAGGTATGTTAAGCAAAGTCCCAACAACAGCCTCACCAACATTTTTGACAATATGCATAAAATCAAGACAATGCCTAACAGATAAATGTCTCCAATATGGAAGTTCCCAAAATATTGAACATTTTTTCCAGATGTTTTTTTGGGTAGATTTGGACGGAACACCGAAAACATTCTCAATGTCTTTCACCTTTTCATAGATCTCTTGAGAACTCAAAGGTATACGAGCAACACGTGTTTCAGTCTTTCCGTTGAATAACTTCCTTTTTTTACGGTACGGGTGTGCTGCTGGCAACAATCTACGATGACACATGTACACGTTTTTGCCAGAAAACTTTAGACGATCAGAACAAGTGTCGTCCTCACATATTGGGCAAGCAAATGTGCCTTTCACCGTGTATCCAGATAAATTCCCGTACGCTGGAAAGTCATTCACTGTGCAAAACAACATGGCACGAAGTGTGAAGTTTTGTCTGGCGTAACGTCATAAACCATTGTCCCCTGATTCCATAGCAATTTCAAATCGTCAATCAGCGGTGCAAGATATACATCGATATTATGTCCGGGTTGTTTAGGACCAGAAATCAACAATGATAACATAATGTATTTTCGCTTCATACACAACCACGAAGGAAGATTGTAAATCACCAATACAACAGGCCAAGTGCTGTGTTGACTACTTAGAGTGCCGTAGGGATTCATCCCATCTGTACATAGCCCGAGTCTCAAATTTCGATTATCACTGGCAAAATCTTCAAATCTTCTATCGATAGTCCTCCACTGTGGTGAATCAGCTGGATGTCTCAGCTTATCATCATTTTTCCTTCCTTCTGCGTGCCATCTTAAATTTTGGGCATCTCTGACATTTGCAAACAGACGTTTGAACCTTGGTATTATGGGTAAATACCAAATGACTTTTGCTGGAGGACTTTTTTTCTTAGAATTGGATGATTGGCCGTCCTTATGTTTATAGCGTGACAAATGACATTTTGGACACTGATTCAAATGTTTATTCTCTCCTCTGTATAATACACAACTGTTTGGACATGCGTGTATCTTTTCGTACTCCACACCCATAGGACACATCAACTTTTTTGCATCATAAGTGGATGTAGGAAGATTGTTATCATCTGGAAGCATGTCGTGGAATAGTTCTAGTATTGCCGTAAAACTCTTATCACTCCAGCCGAATCTTGCTTTCATATTGAACAAGTGTAGCACGGATGTCAATTTTGAAAATTTGGTGCATCCGGGGAACAAAGGGGACCGTGATGCGTCAACTAATCTTTGATATTCATCGGGCTTGTCTGTGAAATTATCCTCAACATCTTGCAGCATAGAGTTCAGTTGTTCAATCTTTTCACTATCATCGTTGATTTCAGTGTCACTCTGATCACAATCATTATTAGGAAATGTGGTATCATCGGTAACCTTTCTTGTTTCACTGTTCTGCTGGGTGGAAGTATGCACCCTGCTACTAGCTTCTAAAGACTCGCCATGCAAAAACCATATCTTATAGTTTGGCATAAATCCACGTCGTGATAGATGAAATCTGATAGCATGTAGGTTAGGGAATTTGTTGCGAAGTTCGCTGTGCACATGGACAGGGAATGTGAGTGTCGTTCATCCTTTTCTGATGATAGAGAGCTGCTTTGCAAAATTCATTTTCCACTTTCGATTCAAAATAATTCCCTCGCAGACCGTACATCCATTCACGGTCCATTCTACAAACAACCAGTCAAAATTTAAAAAATATTTAGAAAAAAGTGTTATAATGTATAATAACTTAACTAACATTTAAAATATTAAATATAAAAAATAACAATAACTAACCTATCTTCGGAAAAGGATATATATCGATATTGTTCGTACACGGCGAGTCTATATATATATAATACGCTATTTATATATACTACTTGGTTGTGTTATATGCATATTATATATATGTGTATACACATCTATAATATATATACTACTTGATGATATATATATATATATAAAAAAAATATATATAGTTGGTTATTTTATTTTGTTATATTTATATATGTATACCTACTCAACTAACTAGCTACTAAATATAAATAAACTAACTACACAAACAATTTACAGAACACCTTACTAACTAGAAATTTAATTAACTAATTAAATCATCTAGATACTTTCATAAATTACCCATCCAACTAATTCAGTGCAATCATAATTATCCATTCCACAATATGAATACTACTAAAACAGAAAAACTAACTAAATTCCTTAACAATAATATTTTTAACAACATATAAACAGAAAATGGACAGAGCAATTCATCGAACACCTTGCGAGCATATAGTATATTTTCTAAAATTGCCCACATATTGTATTTCCAATCAAACCTATCAAGCAATTACACTCCAGAATACATATATCAATCAATCAATTATGCATGACAAATTGAAATTGATTTAGGTTGAAAAAACAACTAACCGGTATTTGGATGGACGAGGATCAAACGGAAGCGGGTGGCGAGTGAAGACACGAGGAGCTAGCTAACGCGACTACTACTGCGCCAATCTTGTGTAGTAACTAAATGAAGAAAACACAGTACAATTGATATGTCAATTCACCAAGGTCGTTTACTTCTCAAAAATTCACATAAACAATGGTAAGATAGCAAAAAAACTCATTGAAATTGGTTAAATCATTTCATCGAACACCTTGCGAGCGTATAGTTTATTTTCTAAAATTGCCCACATATTGTATTTCCAATCAAACCAATCAATTAATTACACTCCAGAATACATATATCAATCAACAATTACATATAAACAATAAATTAGGACCCAATTCAACAAATTTTTGAAACTTTCGAATCGGAGAAAACCATTACCGATTCTCGGTAAACCGGTCGATTTGGGCAGCAGCAGACCGCGGGGGTAGCGGCGCGACTGGGGCGGCAGGAAGGCGGCGACGGTGACGGCGGCTGTAGGTGGGGCGGCGACCGAGAAGAAGAGACGGCGAATTGAGGGCGAGCTGGAGTAGAGAGCGACGTCGAGGAAGAAGAGAGGCAGCAGAGCGTGAAAATGTCGAGTCGGGGCGCTAGGGTAGTAGAAATAAGAAGCATTTTCGGCGGTTGTATATAGGAACCGCCGAAAATAGCCAACTAAACACAGCATTTTCGGCGGTTCCTATATACAACCGCCGAAAATCATGCTTCGATTTGGCAATTTTCGGCGGTTGTATATAGGAACCGCCGAAAATGCTGTGTTTAGTTGGCTATTTCGGCGGTTCCTATATACAACCGCCGAAAATTGCTTGTCCCGACACTCATTTTCGGCGAAAATTTAAAAACCGCCGAAAATGGGGGGCCGAAAATGGCCATTTTTCTACTAGTGTGTATAATGAAGATAAATAAGTGTAAGTTTAAGGGTAAAAACATGTCATGAAAACATGTAAACACTTGGTAAATTGTAAGTTAAGTAAGGTAATTAACCGACGTTATTAATTATGTATAGGAACTACCTTTGGTGGAACTCGAACTCAGCAAGGACCAAGGTATGGTTTTCTTGCAGTCTGTTGCCTACCGGTTACACCGGCTTGTGTGTTGTTTGTTTTCTGTAGTTTATGAGTTTGTAAGACTTAAACCATGAAATGAGTTTACAGTCATTGTTAATAATGTGACGCGAGTGTACCGGTACCGTTAAACTCGAATACGTGTTAACCCGTAGTTAACTAGTCTAGGATACGTAGGAGAGCGGTACTCGATTTAACGTTTCAACTTAAGGGACGTTCTAACCACGCTATTTATGGGCTAGTTGTGGTTTGTGTTATTGAACTATATCTTATCCCTCTTGTGTGTCTAGTTGGACTTAAACACTTGATTGTGATTGAATGTGTCAAGTTCCCTCAAAGGAACATCTAACAAGTGGCTAACCGGGGAGTGAGGAGTCCGGAGTGTTCCGGCCACGCGTGTATGTACGGGGTTGATATCTGAATCAGATTTGGCCATCTCCTTATGTTAAGGTTGTTTTCCTTTTTGGACTACAATCTCCCACGAGCTTAACCAAGGCTCACCTACCTGACTATTGATCGGACTAGGGGAAATATGTACGGGTGCTTGGATCACTCTATCTGACACATCTTTGGGTTAAGTTATTCGTTCATTCAACAGGACGGTAACGAGTTATGTAACGGGCTTGACATGAGTTGATATCATTCTCTAGGCTCTCCAAGTGGCTAACTTATGTTGGGTTGGTCTCCTACAGTGAGACATCCTTGTTGTGAACTATGTTGTTGTTGCTATACTCATGTGTTGTGTGTTAAAATAAATGCCATGTTATCATGACAATTGGTTACGTGTATCCCGGTAGCCGACGGGCTGCACGTTAGCCATACCAGCCATGTGTTGCTGAGCCCCTTTGGGGCACCATATTTTTCTATGTTGCAGGATGAGGATCGAGGAGGCGGAGTAGCTCTAGATCCTAGGCTTTATGAAATACTTTTGGTAGTTTTGGGATGTTGGACCCGGGAAGTGCTTGTGTTCCCGTGGTGGTATATTATGGTTTGACAGTATACTGTTATGGATGTAAATATTGATACTCGGTATTGTTGTTGTACTTATGGTTTTTAGTATTATGCTCGGGAGTCTGTGCATCAGACCGATACGTTTGTATGTATTTTGCCTTGTCAGCCACGTGGGTGGCTAACGGCGTGTAACACGAACCCGTTTAGTAATTGTTATGTTATATGTTTATTAGCAGAAATATGTGTTACTATACTTCTACCTAGGCAGTGTACCTATCGTTTTGCGGAATAGTGAAGTGAGTGGGGTTGTCGATCTCAGAGACCTCGTTCAATTAATTGACAATTTATTTACTAACTGAGAAACTAAACTAAGAAAACAGAAAATGTCACTTTTCAGGTTTACTTAATTGATAAAAAGAAAGAAACAACAAACTGGCATAAAATAATAAAATAGTAAAAATAAACTAGATAAAGAAATAAATAGTAAAACTCTAATAAAAGGAAGCACCCCGGATTGTTCTGCAAACTTCACTATATAATCTATTAATAAACTCTTCCCTAATTCTGCAATACACTCAGAAACTATAATTAATTCGTCAACGGCTAAGTCTAACGAATCCTAACCAGTTGCTAGAACTAGCAGCAGACTAATGCTCTAATCCGGACACAACTAATTGCATAAAGAGCAGTTTCTATTTGAGACGATTAACCTATAGGCGGGATCATGCTTCTAGTCATTAATCAGGTTTAATTCCTATGTCTTGTTATCTATCTCAGCTCTCGCGTGTTGATTAGAAAACTACAAATATTGTTTTTATAATTGATCAGAAGATTAAAGCACATGAAGAACAGGAATTAAACTACTGCAATTATAATTAGAGAAAATATTACAGAATAAATATAAAGATCCGTTTTACTACCCCAATCCGGGGAGCTAAACTAACTACTCAGACATGACTCTAAAAGTAACAAAAACAACAAAGAAAAACACATTGACAGTTTAGATAAAAGGAAGAAGAAACACTATTAGACGATTTCCCGCTTCGTTTTCATGTTTGTCGTTCCGGTTCAGCAACAGTGCAGATGAATGACTGTCGGTGGATTAATGGTGAGCTGGTGCGATGATGGTGGTCTAGTGGTTGACGGTGACAATGGATGAATGAATGTAAAATAACTGGAGGCGTAAGCCTCAGCCGAGGCGTCGCGTGCATAGCCCCCCGTAACTCAATGAAGATCAAATATATATACTCTCTGCTGTAGCCCTAGCCGCGTCTAATTCAATCAGAGGTTTTATTTATCTTATTATTCCAACGCAGCGTATTGGTTGTGTTGACGATGACCGTGTCTAACCATGATCAATTGATAATTACCCATACATTGTGTTATACTTGAATAATATCAATCGTGATATATAATTTTGCCAAAGATGTATGTCGATCATGAGAGAAGTGATCAAATTCACGTCATGCAGCTGTGTGTTGATGTACCAATGATGAGCAACAATGTGATGATTAATCCAATGTACTGTAGGTCCATGCAGGAGAATAACGGTGTGAATGATTATCATCAAATCGATGATGATAACTTAATGATAAAATGCAGCTTCCTTTTGTTATGTGACACCGCGCGAAGCTTGTGAAATAATGTATAATTCCAATATCTTTTCCTACATTTGACACATAAAATTTATCAGCTCTCATCAAAACATAAATCTAAGGAAAAACATATGATAAGTGAGAAATATGATATGAATTGTTATGAAAATAGGAAGAATTAAAGCTCTAAAAATAGATGTATTTCGCACTTATCAATGTTATTCCGCTGCAGTTTCGTTTATCGTTAAGTTAATAGTAGGGGTATTACACGTACAAAGTTCATACATGTATCGTAGTACAAAATAACCGCAACTCCTTGAGTCATTTTGCCTTGGACACTGTGACAAGTTTAAAAGAAAAAAGTAAAGTACCCTGTGAAAGTATACGCAATCAACTAATTGTAGAAATATATATATATGTTTCAGTAGTACGTACCTCGAGAGGAACGACTGAAAATCGATTGAATTGTTAAAGGACTGTGTTCGTATGAGTGCTATTACACACAAAAACAATTCATTAATTCATGTGCTTCATTGAATATCAAGTTATTTCTAAACAATTACTTACATATATTAACGAATAACACTTACGTTCTGATCATATCATCCACTTGGAGCTCACGATACATTCTTAACGGTCAATCACAAGCATTTGCGAGGTATCCATACAGAGCCTAAGTAGTACTAATGGTTACTACAATTGTAAATTTAAAATAAGTGAATTAGTAATAGAATTCTTACTCACAAATTAACCACAACGAAAGAAATTCAATGGGAAGAGAAGTACTACTCACATCTGATGGAAGGGCATCATGAGGTATTTACTACCTTTTTAAACAGCCTTCTTATGTAGTGTGTGACATAGTGCTGGAATGCGGCCGGGTCTCTATTAACCACATCAAGCGATTCGGCCTCAGGGCATAAGAATGTCAGCATGTCACCCAATTTTTTATAATGCAATTTAGCCATCAGATACCTTTTAAAAAAATAAGCAACAGAGAGAAATCAAGGAAATCGTCAAAATATTTAATTTCAATTGATTTAAAGATATTTTGAGATGTGAGAAACAAACACTTACATGCAATATACTTGGATGATAGATATATTCAACATATATCTGCACATCATCTCCTTGATGTCCTTAAAGTCTATCAATGTTGTTCATAGATCATCGTATTGGAAAACCCATGGAGCCAAATTCATTGATAAGATCCTTGAATGCTTACCCTTTTCCAATACCATGTCATACAACATCTTCTTATGCTTCCCCAAATTCCTAATCATAAAGGGAGGGCAAATAAACTTCTTCCGCATAGCATCGGCTATCTCTAGCATAGTTTCCTTTCCCTTGGATGTCTGGTTGCTTTCAGCCACTTGCGTATTCTCTTGGGCAACAACCAGTGATTGGTTGATCTGAGCATCACGATTTTCTAGAAGTCTTCTCATTTCATCAGGAACCTACCATATCATAACAAACAGAATAAACAAGTTAAAATAACATAAATTTAAATGTTGAACAATACATAAATTATTTATACTTACCCCATCAGTGATAACAATAAAACCGGAAGGCCATGATATAGTAGCACCCTTTCCATCAGGAAATGTGACTTTACCATCAATATCCATGAGAAGGGAAGAAATGGTACCAAGCCGAACAAGACATATGGAGCATCCGGCCGCTTCAGCCGGATGGAAGTAAGAATACATAAGGCATCCGGCCGGATGAAAGTAGGACTTACGCAAGGCGAAATATAGTGTGGCCGGCCGTCTGTGGTCGGTCAAAGATGTTAGGGAGGGCAAAACCGTACTTATACATGTAAAATACAGGCTACAGGCTGGCAACATGTGGACCAGGCCCCCGAAACTCTATAAATAGGGATGTACCCCCATGAAACAAGACAGGTAACACTTGGCAATCAAACTCACTCTTGATTCTAACAAAAGGCTCTCTCACTCTCTCCCTTCTTACGAGATTCTATAACCGAGACTAGGTAATGTAGGATAGTAAATCTGATCGGGTTATAGTTGAGATACCGAATACGGTTTCATTTGGCGCCGTCTGTGGGAAAGGAACAACAAGAAGCAACCACGAGACCACGTGGAAGCAGGGAAGTGATCTATGATGATTCGTAGAGGAAATCCTGAAATGACTAATGATATTTTTTGCAGGATCTGAATACGAGAAATGGCTCTAAGATCTAAGAGAACACCGAAGAACACTACCGAGGATAACAATCACATTGAAGAAGAAATGAGTTCGGAGATGCCAGAAGCCATCTCCAAGAAAGATCTCGAGGACATGCTGAAGGGACTAGTCAGATCGATTGACGAGAAGATTGTGGAGGGAAACGAGACTCTACAACAGGAATTAATGCAAAGAGATGAGGAATATCAGAAGAAGTGGGACGAGATGACTGGGGCTATAGAGCAGTTGAGAAATAAGGATTCCAGAGGCAGTAATAGCGAAGAAAGTAAAGATCGGAAGCACAATTCAGTCATTAGTGAGGAAGAAATGGAAGAGGACGACCAGATAGACATGAGCTTATACCCCTTCTCAGAGAGGATAAGAAAAGCAAAACTCCCGCCGCATTTCGTTGCTCCGGCGATTGAGAAATTATGGGACAGGAGACCCCGCCCAGCAAATTAAGAAATTCATGTTTGCCATGAACACTCAAGGGATCAGCTCCCTCGCTCTCTGCAATTTATTCCCTAGAACGCTTTCGAAGAGAGCATTGGGATGGATCTCCACAAGACCACCGCACTCCATCATCAGCTTCAAACAACTGACTGAGGAATTTCAACAATACTTCGTTGCGAGCAAGAGGGTTAAAAAAGAGACAATAGAGTTGATGGACGTTAAGCAGCGAAAGGGGGAAACTGTGAAGGAGTACAGTGAGCGCTTCCATAAGAAGGTCACAGAAATTGATGATATCGATGAGAAAATCTTGATTAAAGCCTTTGGTAACAGTTTGGCTCAGCCTCGGCTTGCTTGAAAGATCGCAACAAAAGCACCGAAAACTCATGGGGAATTAGCTGAAATGATCCATGATTTTTTGAAATCTGAGGTAGCAGAACACAAGGCTAAGGAGCTAGCAGATAGCTTCAAAAATGCAGCAGCACCAGAAAAGAAAGAGGGGCATGGAGGAAATGCCGGAAGAGGAGGGTCAAGATACAAACCATATTATTACAAGTCGACCGCCGGATCTTCCTCTCAGGGGCCACAACATCAGGGGGCAAGGACCATTGTCTACATTGACCCAGGGAAATATGCTGCTGCAGTAAGAGAAGGATACCTTCCTCAGCCAAGAAAGCCGCCGCAGTGAGAGATTCCAGTTGCATTCTGCGAATACCATGGAAACCGCAGCCACCGGACTGTAAACTGTGCTACCCTGGCCAAAGAGCTTCGAATCATTGAGGAAAATAAGAAGAAGGGAAAGCAATCAGCCGGAACACAAAGGCAATACGGCGGTCAGCAGGGCGGCACCCAGAATGCACCACGTGGACGGCAAGAGAAGGAGGTTCACCCCAGGCTTGACCCTGGCAAGTCGGTGGTATGATAACAGGTCTGTAAAGAAGGAAAGTAAAAAGTTCTTTCTCTTTTCATTCGGATAGCATTCGGAATTTCAAATCCAGACAATTTGCTTTTGTACTACTCCAAGTAGATTCATTCTCCAAATAAGTTTAGTATAACCTTTTGTAATCTGCTTTAAGCTGAAAGTCTTATATCACCTGTCTTCCCAAAAATTGAGCATGTAGGAATAAAATTGTCAAGTATCATGTTCCAAAAAAAAAGGGAATAGAATTTCCATTTTTTGCATTTTTGATTACAGCAAACCCCCTTCTCCCAAAAAAGAAGGCTAACAAAACATTCTCTAAGAAAACTCACAAGACTTTTTTCAGAGGTAGGACCACTAACCCCTAATGAAAGAAAAAGGCACATCCATCAAGTGCATCAGGAACTCCCGGAGAGGAAGATCGCCAAAAAAGAAAGTTTTCCTCCAATTTTCTTCTCCGACGAAGATGAAGATGGAGTGCTGTATCCACACAACGATCCACTTGTTATTCGTGCACAGGTAAACGATCGAATGATGGAGGGAATCCTGATCGATAGTGGGGCTAGAGCGAATGTCATATCAGCCGAAGCGGTTAGGAGGTTGGAAGTGCCTGAGGACCGGATCAAACCATATTCGGCGGTTCTAGGAGGATTTGTAGGAGGGGTCTCTGCCACGTCTTCCAGCAGTATAGATTTTACAATGACCCTGGGTCAAGGGGATGAAAGGAGAACGGAGAAACTCACGGCTTTTATTGTGCCAGGTCTGTCTGGATACAACATGTATCTTGGAAGGCCAGGAATCAATGCTTTCAAAGCCATACACAACACTCATCACTTAAAATTGAAATATTTAACCACAAACGGGAAGGTGGTTACGATAAGAGGAAGCCAAAAGATGGCCCGAATGTGTGAAGTCCGCATCATGGACAGCCTTCCTAGTGAGGAGATGGTCAAAACTATAGGGTCACAAAAGGAGTTCAAGGGAAATTTACCTTCTTCCCCGGAGCCAAGTCAAGAAAAGGAAGGGTGTCAAACAACTCAAGATCCCCCCAGAGAGGTACATTTAAAATCTGACCCTTCTAAATTTTTTCAAATAGGAACTGCGTTTGACAGCGAAGAGCAAACTCACTTAATGAGGTTCCTGGAAAAAAGAAGGACGACATTCACCTGGAGCATGGACGAAATGCCTGGAATAAACCCAAACGTTATCCGGCATGAGCTCAGAGTAGACCCAAAGCATCCGGCAGTTAGGCAAAGGAAAAGGGTAATAGGGGAAGAAAGAGATTTGGCTGCACGAACCGAGGTCCAGAAACTCCTCAAGGCCGGATTCATCAGGGAGGTAGCATACCTACGATGGCTGGCTAACGTTTTCATGGTAAAAAAAGCAAATGGAAAGTGGAGAATGTGTGTAGATTTCACAGATTTGAATAAGGCATGTCCTAAAGATTTCTATCCCCTACCATCAATAGATAGATTGGTGATTTCAACTGCTCAGAGCTCTGTGTTAAGTTTTCTAGATGCATTCTCCGGCTATAATCAGATAAAGATGAAAGAAGAAGATTCGGAAAAAACGTCCTTTATCACTTCAGCCGGAACATTCTGTTACAAAGTAATGCCTTTTGGTCTGAAGAATGTAGGGGCCACCTTTCAGCGAATGATTCACAAAGTATTTTGCCAACAACTTGCCTGAAATGTGGAAGCCTATGTTGACGATATAGTCGAAAAATCCCGTCAAAAGAGCAACACATGAAAGATTTAGAGGAAACATTCGACACTTTGGACAAGTACCAAATCAAGCTAAATCCGGAAAAATGTGTGTTTGGCGTGACTAAAGGAAGGTTTCTTGGCTTCATTGCTGGACAGAGAGGTATCGAAGTCGATCCGGAAAAAAGTCAAGCAATTCTCAACCTTTCTCCTCCGAAAAATATCAAGGATGTCCAAGCCCTGAATGGGAGACTCACAGCGTTAAGCAGGTTTTGTTCCAAGCTTCAGGAAAAGTCAATCCCGTTCTTCAATATCCTAAGGAAGAACAGCAAATTCCAGTGGGGATAGGAATGTATAGAGGCGTTCGAAAACATCAAGGAAATGCTTCGGGATTTGCCTAAACTGGGCGTACCAGCCACTGGCCAAGATCTCTATCTTTATTTGTCCGCAACAGATTGGGCGGTTGCAGCTGTCTTGATCATGGAGGAGAAAAGGGAGATACCAGTTTACTACACCGGCAAAATTTTAAGCCCAGCTGAAGGACGGTATACTAATATAGAGAAAATCTTGTTCGCATTAGTAGTGGCATCAAGGAAGTTACGACCCTACTTTCAGTCGCATTGGATCTTTGTCAGAACCAATTGGCCACTCAAGCAAATAGCGAACAATCCAAATGCTTCCGGACGGATGGTGAGCTGGACAGTAGAGCTAACACAATATGAAATTCACTTCTTGCCCAGAACAGCGATTAAAGCCCAGGCCTTGGCAGACTTCATAACAGAAACAAACTTTGCAAAAGAAGAGAAACAACCCCAGAACCCATACGTCATCTTGTTGACGGAGCCCGATGCAAAAGTGGGGCAGGAGCTGGAATAGTAGTACAAGCGCCGGATGGACAAAGCTTGAACTACGCCTTCCGGCTAGATTTTGATGTTATCAACAACGAAGCTGAATACGAAGCCCTTATCCAGGGTTTGGAGGTGGATACCGCCCTAGGGGCAACAGAATTAGAGGTATACTCAGATTCTATGTTGGTAGCAAGACAAAACGACAACATCTATGAAGTCAAAGAGGAAAAGCTATGGAGATACTTGCTCAAAGTCCAGGAGTTAAAAGCAAATTTCCAAAGATGTGAGCTAAAACATCTTCCTGGTGAGGAGAATGTCGAGGCTGATGCCTTGGCAAAATTGGCAAGTATGGCCGAGAAAGTACCCAATGAAATATTATGGTAGAAGTCAAAACTACGTCAAGCATAGATAAGGCTCAAGTGTTTACAGTAGAATCAAGTAACAAGACAGAATCTTGGATGACTCCAATCATGGATTACATACGACAGGGAAAGTTGCCGGAAGAAGAAAAAGAGGCCAGGGTAATAAAAAGGCGGGCCGCATCCTTTTTCATTGAGAATAACCAACTATATAAGTGATCTTTTGCAAGGTCAGCACTGAAATGTGTTACCATGGCCGAAGGAGCATAACTAATAAAAGAAGTACATGATGGGCTATGTGGCAACCACCAAGGAGAAGAAACAACACATAAAATCTTGAGACTCGGATTCTTTTGGCAAAAAATGATGGAACATTGCAAAGAATATATACAAAAGTGTCTCAAGTGTCAAGAAACACGGGAACAAAATAACACAATCCTCCGGCGGAACGAAAATCTATCCTCTGCCCAATCCCCTTTGCTATGTGGGGATTAGATATTGTGGGACCATTCCCAGAAGCTTCACCGGGAGGTTCAAATTCATATATGTCGCCATTGACATTTCACAAAGTGGGTCGAGGCAATGCCCACCATCTCCAACACAGCTAGAAAGTCACAGGAATTCATCTGGAAAATGTGGTGTGCAGGTTCGGTATACCAAAGACAATAATAACCGATAACGGAACACAATTCATGCGAGACTTCCGGGAATTCTGTGAAGAATGGAAGATCGACTTAAGGTTTGCATCAGTGGTACACCCTCAGACAAATGGGCAAGTTGAGAATGTGAATGGTCAGATAGTAAAGCAATAAAGAAAAAATCGACGAAAGAAAGGGAAAGTGGGCAGAGCTGTACCCTAGGTCTTCTGGTCATACAGAACAACAGAAAGGGGGCCGACAGGAGAAACACCCTACAGACTAACATATGGTTTAGAGGCTGTCATTCCGGTGGAAATTGTGGGGTACCATCAATAAGGTGGGAATCGTATGACGAAGAAGTCAACAATCAGGGAATACAGGATCATCTAGACTCTCGCGAGGAGACTAGGGTGGCCGCCGTAATGAGGATGGAAAGATAAATCCAAGGTAGAACGATATTTCAACCAAAGGATAAAAGAGCAAAGTTTTGCCTTAGGAGAGTTGGTTCTGAGAAGTAAGCAGACCTAAGAATCCAGAGCCCCAATGGGAAGACCGTACATCTACACCAAAGGACGGGAGGATAAGTGTCCAAATGAGCATGTTTTATGGGTGTATTTAATATATTATATTAGCACTTTTCTTGCTCATTTCTCACTTATCATATGTTTTTCCTCTAGTTTATGTTTTATTGGTTATCTCACAAATTTATTGGTTAAACATGAGGAAAACCAAGCTAGGTACAAAGTAGACGAAGAGACGAAGGCATAGGTGCAAACGGATCTCAAATCGGAGCTGAAACGTACATTTTGGAAGCAAACTAAGCTTCGTCCGAACCAAGTCGGTCCGGACGGTGGTTCGGACAGTTCAAAAAATGCGTTCGTGGTATGTCCGGGTAAATAAGGGCGGACACAAACAAGGACTTATTTCTTCGCATAAAATCGAACCGTCCGAACCAGTCTGGTCCGGACACTGGTTCGGACGCAGCAAATTGAGTGGTCGTGTTACGTCCGTGGAATTAAGGCAGGACGCAAAACAAGGGACAACGTATCCGTGGAAAAATGGGCGGACAAGGAAAAAGCATGTCCGTGGAATTAAGGCCTGACAGAGTAGAGAAGACCGTGGCATGTCCGTGGATAAATGACGGACAACACTGAGATAACTGCGCTAGAGATGTCCGATGAAAAAAGGCCGGACAAGAGATAGAGACGTCTGCCCAAATATCCAAGGACACAAACAAACACGCCTACAACCAGATCCAGAAATTGACGCGACTGATTTCCTTCGGCGCGCTGTCTTCCCCATTCGCTTCTTCGTTTGCGGCGCCTACAGACATATCCATCTACTCCATCAACAATATCAGGCGCCGCCCCACTCCTGAAAATCCTCACGCGTGTTCCAGCCTGTCTTCTTCCTCCTCCTTTCTTCTATAAAACCCACGCTCCTTCTGCTCAAATAAATCATCCCTTCCGAAATCCAAAGTTCTCCATGTTCATCAACGTTCTCCAAAGTTCATCGAAGTTCATTATTCCACAACTATCGTTCACAACAGAATCGACCACCATAGCCTTACGCTGTTATTTTCCAGAAAACCAACGAAGAAGGCGATTGCGCATTTGTTGGTTCTTCTTGGTTCTGTCTGTCTATCTTATTTACGATGTTTGTTTTTATAATTATGCGTGAATAATAACTTAGCTTCCCGGGTTTGGAAGCGAGCCTATTTTATATAATTGTGTTATGTAAGCTTTTGTAACACCCCGTCCAACAACAAACACATAACAACAGTCTGCAACGGAAAATATACTTCATCACATTACTTAACTCGTTGGTGTTACACGCCGTTAACCACCCACGTGGTTAACAAGGCTATTACATAAACATTGTACCGGACTGATGGACTAGATTCCCGAGCGACTACACATTATTATCCCTTTCAATTTACAACAAAACATACACATACCTTCAACTGTACCGGGTATTCACAACCAATGCCGATAACAATTTCGGTCTTACTACACCTACTGTATAGTGTACATACAACTTAAATGATTACCCATGCACAACGACTACCCCGTCCTACTCTCGAACGGCTTCCAGCTCTTTGTACCTGAAATAGGAAAAGAAGAGAAAGGGTGGCCCCCAAGGGGCTCAGCACCTTTGCTGGTATGGTAATCCCGCAGCCCACATGCTACCGGGCCACGCACAACTAATTGTCGTCTTAGCATGCGGTTGATTACATTTAAATCATGCATGTAACTTAAAACACACAACACGAATCATCCCGCCTCAATGGGCTCAACAAACAGATAACATATCCATACTTGATAGGTCACTCATGGTATTCATTACCCCTAGAGTGTTTCTCCTCTAATGGAGCTACTTCCTTAATAGACGACGCTTACCCGTTATTCGGGTTATCCTTAAACGCCTCTTATCACAAACTGGGATTCATATCCATGATCCACATACTCCACATTTTACAACATATAACATACACTACATAACAACACTTTTCACGTTTCAACGTGCACATAATAACATCGCAATAGAAATTGCATTATATCAACAACACATAACATAACGTGAGCGGTTCTCTTAGGAACCGACCCAAACATTGTTAATTCACTGGTGAGCCTAGAGAATGATGTCACCCTCATGATAAGCTCATTATACAACACTCATTACCGTCCTAATAGTCGGACGAGTAACTTAAGTTAAGATGGTTCGGGTTTTGTGGCCCGAACACACCACACAAACACATGTTCCCCCTAAACCGATCATAAGTCAGAATAGCTAAGCTTTGGAGTAAGCTAATGGGAGATCATAACCCGTGAGGGAAACAACCATAACAGAGAGAAGGGTAAGGCTAAAAAGGATACCCACTCCCAAACAACGCGCGACCGGCCTAACCGGATTCCTCACCCCTGTTAGTACATACTTACTTTTAGATATTAGTTAGAACCCCACTATGGAGTCTATCACATCTACACACCATACAGTATTACAACTGGGTTAAACATACAAGGGAGATCCCTACATTCACATACACATATCACACAATTAACACACGCATAGCCGTGGTTAGAACGTCCCATGGCTCGGGTCGTTTAATCCGAATACCGAACTCTCATGTGATCCTAGACTCAGTTAGCTAAGGTTTAACACTTTCGAGGTTAAATGGTATCGGAGTGGAACACGCCACATAAATGAATTACTGTAAACTCATTACATGTTTAATCTTAAACGTGGCAAACAAACAGAAAAACACATTGGCATACAAGCCGGTGTAATCCGGTAGGACACAGGTTGCAAGAAAACCATACCTGTCACCGGAGTCCACTCTATCATGTCCACTTATGTTCCTCGAGCAATTCTCGAACAACTGATAACATTACATGTACTTTTATTAACATCGGGGTAACATGATTGTTTAAAGTCTAATGCTCATAACTTATTCCCGTTAACTTAGTTAAATAACTTCACATTTTAACTTGTTTTACTTTTACATTTGATACAACTTTTCCCCCCACTATATTGTCATCATAACTCACTTAACATGTCCTCAACAATCTTATAACATCATTACTTAATAATCCCCATCATCCTATAACCTTAAACAATGTTTTGGTCCGACCGACCTTACCGACCGACCTTACACAAGGTCGGTCCATTCCAGAACACATTACCGTCAAAATTCTACTCCGACCGACCTTGCAAGTTCGGTCACAAGGTCGGTCCATTCCAGAAACAATTCTCGTACAAAAGTTTAGACACGACCGACCTTGCAAGTCCGGTCCCAAGGTCGGTCTATTCCAGAGACTTAATCCGTACTAAAAATACAAGCCCGACCGACCTTGCAAGTCCGGTCCCCAAGGTCTAATGGTGGCCATCGAATCCGAATCTACCCGGAACCGGCGGTTCTACCCGGAACCGATTGGAACCTGAACCGGCCAGAACTGGGCCGGAACCGATTCGGAACCGGAACCGCCCCCTTGCGAATCGAATCCGAATACAAGTTTTGAGATTCGGGACCGAACCGGGCCCGGAACCGGAACCGCCCGGAACCGCCTGGAACCGACTGGATTCACCGTCGGATTCGGAACCGTGGAACCGGAACCGGACCCGGAACCGGTGGAACCGGAACCAGAACCGCCTAGGAACCGGTCAATTAGCCATTGGTCAAAGGGCAAAACGACGTCGTTTTGGTCCAAACCAGCCGGATTTGACCGGAACCGCTCCGGAATCGGCCGGAACCGCTCCAGAATTGGCCGGAACCACTCCGGAACCGGCCGGAACCGCTCCGGAACCGGCCGGAACCAGAACCGGAACCGGAACCGCTACGGAACCGGTCGGAACCGGTTTTTTGAGTGAATCCGAAGCGAATACAACCTTCAGATTCGGAACCGGAACCGCCCCGGAACCGCCCCTGACCGGTTCCGAATCCGAATACACATATCTCGGAACCGGAACCGGTGGAACCGGAACCGGCGGAACCGGAACCGTGGCCACCATTACCAAGGTCGGTCCGTTCCAGAAACTCTTTCCAGTAGTGTAAACTGAGCTCGACCGACCTTGCAGGTCCGGTCCCTAAGGTCGGTCGGCTCCAGACCTTTGTTTCTAAAATCCCATTTGACTCCAAACTTCACCTCATAGTGCCCTAGTATGTTCTAATCACATTTGGCACTTCAAACACATCTTTAGCCATGTACTAAACTCCTTAAAAAATCTCTTAATACTTGTACATTTTTCATTTGGTTTTCTAAGTGGTATTTCACCTATAATGACCACTATACCAAGATGTTTCCTCTACACCTTAGCATCATCTCTCAACATCTTTTCTTACTAACTAAATCTCCTTTTTCACATCTACCTAAACATCATTTCCTCCTTTTACATCAACATTCCTAAACCTTAAGCAAACTTCTCCAAGACTTTAATACATCCACAAAAACACTCATTGAATTCCTAGAACTTCCAAGATAATACCTAAATCCTTGTAATACTCTAAATCACCTTAATACATGCTTTCTTTCCCTAGTAAAGCACTTGTTCATTTTTTTAACACTTCCTAGTTCACCCAAAACTCATTTAAAACACTTAGTTCTTCTTATACATCTTCTAAATTTTGACATGGGTTCATTTAGCACATTGCTACACCAAAGCACATAGCTTTCACCATTAGACATTCGAGAATACCTAAAATCCATCAAGAGTATTCTCACACACAAACACTTAGGTTTTCACCCTTTTACAACCAAAAACACTTAATCACTAAATGCACATTCCTTACACACAAACATATTGTTTTTCCTCCTTTAACCATCCAAGACACTCATTTCACAAAGAATGTTCTTTACACACATCCAAATCCTTAAACTACACTACATCACATATAGTGCATAAACTTAAATTGCATGGCACTTAGGCCCTTAGAGATATAAATCATAAACACTGAATTTCCCACATTGTATTTGCCTTTGACCTGCAAGTACACTCAACAATACATATGCCTTTTACTAAGCCCTTGAGAGCATTCTTCTAAGTCATTTTCCCTTGGCTCCTTAAATCATTTCATAAGCAATATAAGCTCATTTCTCTTAAGCCTTAAACACATTAGGTTAGCACATTTACCTCTTTTCCTCACAAACTTCTTTCTTGTTTCCTTGACTAAATTGGCAAGGCTTTTAGTTGTTCAACTTCTAAACATTATACAAATAATATAATGAGTATACAAGCTTTAAGCTTCATCTCATTGTAAACCCTAGTTACATATATTATCTTAACACATTAAGGTAATTGTTTTACCTTTGGAAGAGAAGAGCTTGAATAAGTATCAAGAGAGGACTCCTCCTAGCCCTTGGAAGATTCAAATGAAGCTAAAACAAGCAAGGTAAAGACACCCTTGTGAGGTGAATTTTCGGACAACACAAAACATGAAGGAAACATCATTTTTCTTTGAGTTTCCTTACCTTGAAGCAAAGGAGAACAATAATATGTGAAAAGGTGAGCTCAAGCTCCTCCCATGGTGATTCCTCTTGGCACCAAAATAGAGCTCTTGGGATTTTGAAAGGATAGGAATGAAGAGCTTGATGAGACAAAGAGAATGATGGTATTTGTTTTTGATTTGGTTAAGTGAGCTAGGAAATATTGACAATGGAAGATGGAGGTTGATTGTGGTGCTGTAGCAAACCGTAGAAGAGAGCAAGAAGGGAGGAAGAAGACGTGTGAAATGAAGGGAAATGAGAGAATGAAGGAAAAGGTAAGTTGTCTAGATATTTAAGTAAAGTAACTATTTACTTTTGCTATTTTTTTTCTATCTTATCAATTAACAAGGGGATGAGTCATCCCATATAAGAAAACCGGCCCCCTTTATTATGTAAGGGGTATTTTAGTCTTTATTTGCCAATTTAATTACTTATAATAACATATGTTACAAACTAGCTTATTTTAGTCACTATTCACTAAAACAAGGCACATAGATGTGAAATTTTTGATTTCCCATTGATATAGACTTCCAAATGTGATACTATATAGTACACATGTTAATTAAAGAGTAATGATGGACATTTAGCCATTCAAAACTCATTTACAAGACAATTTTTCAAAAACATGCTTTAAGACTCCTTAAAGCACTTTTTGTGTTTTAACTTGTTTTCAAGCTTGGTTTTCTTTCGTAATTGATTTAATATGTTCATTAACATATTTATAAGGTATAGGTATGACCATTAGGTCTTATAAAAATTTATCCCAAGCTTAGAGCACATGTTTGCTCTTATTGACTTTAAGGTATATTCTTGTGTTTTGTTTGGTTTAACTGTCTACCAAAGTTTCCTAAGGGCTTAATTAGCCTTATTAAATCATAATTGAATATTATTAAGTCTTGGTAGGCTCTATGGGTCCTAACCAAGTTCACTCCTAGCTTAGAGCATGTTTTTGCTCAAACTGTATCTTAGTGCTTTATTGCATTTTACTATGGTTTAAATTGTTCACTGATGTCTCTAAGGCATTTTTTAGCCTTTACATACCATAGTTTAATATTTAAACCGCATATCAAGGTTTGGGGTATTTCAATCATCTGTAACAGCCCAGTCTTCAACCCACTTGTGAGATATTGTCCGCTTTGGGCCGCAGCCCGCACGGTTTGCTTCCGGGGTACCATCCCCAAAAGGCCTCTCACAAGGCAAGAGTATCCCCACACCTATAAGGTGTGGTTCGTGCGCTCTCCCGATCGATGTGGGAGGTGACCCTACACTGGGTATCACACTCTACCCCCCATGGGAGCCCAGGTCCCCGCTGGCACACCGACCTGGGCCTGGCTCTGATACCATCTGTAACAGCCCAGTCTTTAACCCACTTGTGAGATATTGTCCGCTTTGGGCCGCAGCCCGCACGGTTTTGCTTCCAGGGTACCATCCCCAAAAGGCCTCTCACAAGGCAAGAGTATCCCCACACCTATAAGGTGTGGTTCGTGCGCTCTCTCGATCGAGTGGGAGGTGACCCCTACACTGGGTATCACAGCTTCCACTATAATTTATCTATGCAATATTTTGATTCTGTCCTTAATGCGCTTTAATCTTCTTGTACAATTATTAAAGTGATATTTGTAGTCTCTTGTTGACATGCGATGCTGAGACAAGGTTCTAGACAAAGGAAGTCAAAACGGGTTAACAACTAGAAGCGTGTCTCGCCTATAGGTTAATTTGTCTCCAATAGGAATTGGTAATTAAGCGATTAATTTATAAATGACTTGGGCAAGAACTGCGGCTTGTTGTTTAAGTTAATCTGGGTTTATTGTACAAGAACCGGTCAATGAACTAATTAAGATTCCTGAGTTTATTGCTAAAGTGGGAAAGTTTATATTGATATAATTGGGTAAAATAGGTGAGCAAAACAACCCGGGATGCTTCTTTAAAAACAAAAAGATTTACAATTTCTATTTCTTTTCTGTTTTGATTAATTGTTTTTATTACTGTTTTGTTTAGATTAAGTTTTCAGTCGCATCTTTCCATGAAAAATGATAAAACCTGTTTACTAGAAGTCTCAGTCAATTTACTACACTATCAGTTATCCACAGCGAGATCCCCAAGAGTACGACAACCCACAAATCCACTATTCCGCAAAACGATAGGTACACTGCCTAAGTTGTAGAAGTAGTCACTTATTTCTCCAACAAGTTTTTGGCGCCGTTGTCGGGGATCTCCGGCACGGTTAATTGATGGTTTTTATTTTGATTGAGATATCTATTTAATTTTCTTTTTCATTTTATTTTCACTTTATTTAATTTTACTTACTATTTTAGCAATTTTCTTTTATCTCTGTTTTGTTTCTTATTTGTTTTTCTATTTAGTTAATTTTGTTTTTGCGTTTATTTTCTATTTTTAGTTCTATTCTACTTGGTATTTTATTTTTGTTTTTGTAGGATAGTTACTGATTATGGAGAGCGGCTACGATGAGGTGAGAAGATTATTGATTGATTTGGAATGGATGCACATGCAAGAGGAGATGTCCTCATATCAAAGGTTGGTCAAGGATTATCAACCACCTCAGCAATCAAATCGAGAGCCGTACTGGTGGGAAGTCGACCAGGCTAATACACTGTACAAAGAAGCTCAGTTGGGATATGACTACTTCAATCAGAATGAACAGCAATCTACACAAGGGCCAGACGAATTTTTCCCGAGTCAGGCCAAGCCGCTAGAAGAGATTCCAGTGGTGACTCCAAGGAGCAAAGATCGATTCGAGCTAGATATTCATGAAGCTACAAGTTCTGATGAGGAGATAAAGAAACTTATCAGGACATTTTTCTCCGACGTTGAGTTGGAGCAAATGTCTGAAAGTTACAATTCTCCTCCATCTCCATCCCCAGCACAAGAGGAGCAATTAAAATTTAAAGATATTTTGTCAGAGCCAGTCTGCGAGCTAGACGAGGATTATCCTATTGAGCCTCATCAACCAGGAGAGGAAATTACATCCTCGAATATGAGGGAAGGAACACCGCTACCACCAGTCTCTCATCAACTTCCACCTGCGTCCATAAGCCTAACAACAGGGAAAGGATGTTTACATCCTCCAATTTGAGGAAGAAAAGTCACCACCTGGTCTTCTGTTAGAACTACGTTACCGGCAGTACCTCCTCAAACACCAGGTTTTGTGGAGTATTCATTTTCCTATTTTATTTGCCAAGGTGACGTTCTGTTTTGATCCAGGTGGTGTTTTTTAATTACTGCTAACTTCGTTTTCCTGGCAAAGTGTGTCTACTTTGTTTTTGATCCAGGATAACGAAGCGGGAGTCAAGCCAAAGACTATAAATACGGGCAGCTTACTGGGAGGCAACCAGTGGTTAAGTTTATTACCCTACTATTTCGTTTTATGTTTGTCTTCCATATTATTCCTATATATTTTTATAAAAAAAGGAGAAGAGAGAACGAGGAGAATTAACTTGAGTTCTTCTGGCTGTTTAGAATATTCATTACATGAACATCATGCACATTCCTACAGCTGAACTCAAGTGTGGGGGAGCTCTGTCTAAACACTCTGCGAACTCTGGGGAGTACACTCTCTTTGCTTTGCACTTCAAATTTTACATACTCCTACTTCTTTGAATTGTGTGAGGTACTCTGGTAGATTGCATGCCCTCGTTAATTTAATTCTTCCTACACAATGAGGACATTGCTCCAATCTAAGTGTGGGGGAGGACTCACTTCTCAGTCGCTCGTTAAGTCTCTCTTAATTGACACATTGCTAAAATGCTTAATCTCTTTCTTATCTTGTGTTTTTCCAAATTCAATATCGTGGACCCTTTATATGGGGTTTTCTCTTTAAGAACAAATACTGTTATGAATTGTGGGATAAATGGTACAAAAATTTTAAATTTTGATTGCTTTTGAGGAGCATATTTATGCAGTGTGACCAAATGATCTACAATGGTTGGATTTTTTATTGCTTAGGGGTTCTTTCTATCTTCTCTCAGGGATTGCGAAGGGGTGCTCTCTGTCTAAAAAATATATACAAAAATAATAAACAAGGGACTTGCGAGACACCTGGTAACCAACAAAGAGAGTTGAGTGTTCTTAAATACAAAAGCTTGATGCCTACATATTATCTTCTCATCTTTATGCAAAGTGAAACAAATGCATAAATCTATTTTTCCTTTTGTTTTCCTCAATGCCCATTTTGAGAGAAGTTGGCCGTGGTAAAAGTTCTCAAAGTCACCTTAACAGAGAAGCATTGAAGTCTCGGATCATACCCCGAAACTCTAATTTTATTTTTACCCTAAGCACACCTGTGCCACCAGCAATTGATGGATCACACTCCTCAAAAAGTTTAAGATCATGAAATGTTCACCTTATCCTACCCTTCATAATAATATTTGTTAGTATTGAGCATTCCCTACTTACTAGGGTACATGGTTTTGCTTGAGGACAAGAAAAAAGGTAAGTGTGGGGGTGTGATAAGTGTCCAAATGAGCATGTTTTATGAGTGTATTTCATATATTATATTAGCACTTTTCTTGCTCATTTCTCACTTATCATATGTTTTTCCTCTAGTTTATGTTTTATTGGTTATCTCACAAATTTATTGGTTAAACATGAGGAAAACCAAGCTAGGAGCAAAGTAGACGAAGAGACGAAGGCATAGGCGCAAACGGATCTCAAATCGGAGCTGAAACGAACATTTTGGAAGCAAACTAAGCTTCGTCCGAACCAGGTCGGTCCGGACGGTGGTTCGGACAGTTCAAAAAATGCGTCCGTGGTATGTCCGGGTAAATAAGGGCGGACACAAACAAGGACTTATTTCTTCGCATAAAATCGAACCGTCCAAACCAGTCTGGTCCGGACACTGGTTCGGACGCAGCAAATTGAGTGGTCCGTGTTACGTCCGTGGAATTAAGGCAGGACGCAAAACAAGGGACAACATGTCTGTGGAAAAATGGGCGGACAAGGAACAAGCATGTCCGTGGAATTAAGGCCGGACAGAGTAGAGAAGACCGTGGCATGTCCGTGGATAATTGACCGGACAACACTCAGATAACTGCGCTAGAGATGTCCGATGAAAAAAGGCCGGACAAGAGATAGAGACGTCCGCCCAAATATCCAAGGACACAAACAAACACGCCTACAACCAGATCCAGAAATTGACGCGACTGATTTCCTTCGGCGCTGTCTTCCTCATTCGCTTCTTCGTTTGCGGCGCCTACAGACATATCCATCTACTCCATCAACAATATCAGGCGCCCCCCACTCCTGAAAATCCTCACGCGTGTTCCAGCTGTCTTCTTCCTCTCCTTTCTTCTATAAAACCCATGCTCCTTCTGCTCAAATAAATCATCCCATCCGAAATCCAAAGTTCTCCATGTTCATCAACGTTCTCCAAAGTTCATCGAAGTTCATTATTCACAACTATCGTTCACAAGGAATCGACCACCATAGCCTTACGCTGTTATTTCCAGAAACCAACGAAGAAGGCGATTGCGCATTTGTTGGTCTTTTGGTTGGTCTGTCTATCTTATTTACGATGTTTGTTTTTATAATTATGCGTGAATAATAACTTAGCTTCCCGGGTTTGGAAGCGAGCCTATTTTATATAATTGTGTTATGTAAGCTTTCCACTATAATTTATCTATGCAATATTTTGATTCTGTCCTTAATGCGCTTTAATCTTCTTGTACAATTATTAAAGTGATATTTGTAGTCTCTTGTGGACATGCGATGCTGAGACAAGGTTCTAGACAAAGGAAGTCAAAACGGGTTAACAACTAGAAGCGTGTCTCGCCTATAGGTTAATTTGTCTCCAATAGGAATTGGTAATTAAGCGATTAATTTATAAATGACTTGGGCAAGAACTGCGGCTTGTTGTTTATGTCAATCTGCGTTTATTGTACAAGAACCGGTCAATGAACTAATTAAGATTCCTGAGTTTATTGCTAAAGTGGGAAAGTTTAAATTGATATAATTGGGTAAAATAGGTGAGCAGAACAACCCGGGATGCTTCTTTAAAAACAAAAAGATTTACAATTTCTATTTCTTTTCTGTTTTGATTAATTGTTTTTATTACTGTTTTGTTTAGATTAAGTTTTCAGTCGCATCTTTCCATGAAAAATGATAAAACCTGTTTACTAGAAGTCTCAGTCAATTTACTACACTATCAGTTATCCACAGCGAGATCCCCAAGAGTACGACAACCCACAAATCCACTATTCTGCAAAACGATAGGTACACTGCCTAAGTTGTAGAAGTAGTCACTTATTTCTCCAACAGGGACGAGCTTCATACCGCCTAAAAAATGGTGAAGGGTACGAGTTGCCGCATCTTGGCATGGAGAATGTCTGAAAAAATTCTATGTGTAAAATATAAGATTCTTTAATAAAGAGGTATTATTTTTTGAAAAAGAGCAAAAGTAAGAACCGGCCAACGAGCCGCAGACTATCATGCCGTGAAAGAGCCGGCCAACGAGCCGAGGCTATCATGCCTTGAAAGTAAGCACCGGCGAACGAGCCGCAGGCTATCATGCCTTGAAAGTAAGCACCGGCGAACGAGCCGCAGGCTATCATGCCTTGAAAGTAAGCACCGGCCAACGAGCCGCAGGCCATCATGCCTTGAAAGTAAGCACCGGCCAACGAGCCGCAGGCCATCATGCCTTGAAAGTAATCACCGGCCAATGAGCCGCAGGCCACCATGCCTTGAAAGAAAAATCTGGCCGGACGGCTATACTTTGAAAAGAAAAAGATTTGGCTACTAAAAACAAAAGTTCAGTCAATAAGCCACAAGTTTCTTGTATTGTAAGGGCAAACACTTAACTAACATGACTTGCATAAAGTGACCATATGTACACCATTCAAAAAAGGGGGAGAATGCCTCAAGTAATAAACAAATTGGCTAAAAAAAAAGTACTTGGCAGACAGATTAATAAAGATGGTGAAAAGTATAACTTATATTCCTCCCAAGAGTGGGGTAAAAACAATTACAAAAGTGTAGTCATTACAAAAGATTCGGCAAACACAAAAGATACATGCCGAAAGAAAAACCCCTCTAAAAATAAAGAAACTCCTATTCTATTTTTTCTACAGCCAATCTATCACCACTACCAGCCACGCTTTCAGAAGACTTGGATCTCCTAGAAAGACGCTGCACCCCTTCGGCAGACAGCTGGATGTTGCTTCCAGCCGGAAGAAAGGTGGCTTGACCGGCGCCAAAGCATGTCTCTCCAGGACTGCGGCAGAATCTCTCGAGCTCCGAGAAGAAGTTAGACTTCTGGGTGATATCTTTAAACTCCAGCCTGTTGTACAGATCGTCATCCAGCAACTCTCATTTCTTAAGAAAGTACTCCGAAATAATCTGCTGGTAGATGTCGACTATCCTGCGGCACTGAGAAGCGAATGATTCCTTAAGGTGAGCGTTAATTGTACCTTGCTTCTGTATCTCCTCCTGAGATTGCCGTGAAAAAGACATGAGCTTGGCCACTTGGGACACAAGGGTCAGGACCTGGGCTCGATATTTGTCACACTGAGCGTTGGCTAGGGACAGCTCCTCTTTAGCACTAGTTACACGACCATTCAGCTGCTTGACATGCTTCAGGAGATTTGCAGAGCTCAAGCCTGACTGGAACGCAATAAAGGTAAGAAATAGAGAAAGTAAAAAAGGAAACAAGAGATCAAGATCTGAAGGATTACCTTGGTTCGACGACTCAGTATTCTCAACTTGGAGACGAGATATGGCTTTCTCCAACTCTTTCACTCTCTCTTCCAGCCTGGTTTTCTCGCCTGTCAAAACGGTCTTCTCTGTAACAAGGGCCTTCTTCTCCTTCTCTAAAGTAGAACAATCCCGAAGCAAAGATTGCTTCTCTTGTTCGAAAGAAGTTTTTGTTTGCTCTTCCAGTGCGGCCTTGTCCTCCGACGAGCAGTTAATCCTGCATGAGCTTTCCCTTTTCCTCTACAAGGGCCTCATTTTCTCGTTGAAGGGCCTGCTTCTCCAGTTCAAGCGCCTCGGCCTCCAGCTTAAAAGAATTCCTCTCTGCATAGAAAAAAGCCTTGTCGGCCTGGAGGGAATTTACCTCGTTCCGGTGAGCAGAGCGCACCTGATCCAACAAAACGTCTAGGTCAGAGAAGGCCCGAGCCAGCTTATCTTTCCCAGAAACAAGATGGTTTCGTACCTCTATCAAAGTATTGTCAGCTTCCAGGATCCGGCTTTTTAAAGAAAAATTTTCTTCTGGAGTTTCTTCAGTTGTGACTCATATTCGTCACACTGACGGACGCATTCCTGCCGAGACAGCTGCAGATCCTTGTTTATTGCCTCAGTCCACTCCTTCACCTTGAGATCGATCTCATAGTCAATCTGGTCAATATAAGCATCATGAGAAGAGCGGCTCTGCTTCAGCTCCTCTTGAGCGTTATTGGCTCGGCTCTCCTCATAGCGGAGCCTGGACTGGAGGTTGCCGAAGTGAACCTCAGCACTTTGGGCCATGGACATCACCTAAAAGCAACACAGTTCACAAAATTAGGAAAAAAGCAAAACAAATCAGGAAAGAAACACAAAGAAAGATATTTAAAAGAAGTGTGTGCTAACCTGAAAGATGCCCCCCCCCACATCAAGTCAAACACATCACTTATTAGGAGGGAATGCCGCATGGTGGCATCTTCCCCCCCATTTCCCATCCGCAACCTTTGTTTAGTAGCAGTAACGGTTGCTGGTGGAGCAAAGATCCCGTCTGGATGACCGGATCTCTTTATTGCCTCCTTCCAGACGGAGGAATACTTGGTAGATTCACAAGATATCAAAGGAAGAGGGTGCCCGTGGTGATAAAACCATCCTTCCTTTTGAGAGGGGCCGGTAAAGGACTCCTGAGCAGGAGGAGGAGGCGAGGAAGAAGAAGAGGCCATGATGTCCTCCCTTTGCTTACTCCGAAGCTCGGGATCTTCAGGCACTTGCCGATACTCCGTCGCTCTTTCCCACGCTGCATCCTTGGCCACAACAACGTCAATGGAGAATGAGGCAGAGGCCTCAGGGTTGTCAGAAGTTTGACCCTCTCCCGATGTCCCTAGCTGTGGAGCCTTCGGCTTTGATGCAGTTTTCTTCTTTAGTCTTTGTTTGACAGGAACAGGGACTGTCGCAGCAATAAAAAACAGGCATCATGTCAGTACCAGAAGGTTCAAGTGCATACAAAGCCGGAAACAGAAGGGTGCTGTAAAAAGCAAAAGAGCGAGGAATGAAATACCCCAAATCTAATTAATATTATTAAACCATTATTTAATGGAAAATAATCCTATTATAAATCATTTCACGTACGCATGCAAACCCATGCATGAGAACGTTACGTAAAAACAGTCGTTTCTCCACTAACGCTAAAACGCCTTAGAAACATGTGATCAAGCATGACCTTGTATGACATTCTAAAACATAAACCAAATGGTCATACACTCATTATATGAATATATAAATATATTCCTTAGACTATATTCAGTCAAATACGCAAAATGCTCGGGAGTGCTCACGCCCGCTCCTTAAAGCACGAAAAGTCCGGAGGAGTGCCGAGGTGGCACAAACTCTTATAAAATTAATTCCTTGAGTTCCTAACATCATTATTAAACATTATAAAGAGAACCCACGAAGTGGTTTCTCTAAATTCAGCAAAAACAACAGGAGGATTTCTTAGCGCTCCTTTTTGCCCGGGTGTGTCCCGATGGCCCGTAAATTATGTCATGGATTGATAAAACCTCATATAACCCAATGTAACATCTAAATATGTTTATTTACTATAATAAGTGTTTAAAAACACTTGGAACTCATAAAAACAATTTGTTTCCCAAAATTTCCTTAGAGCACAAAAACACACCTTCGGGTGTCACGAAAACGCATTTTACGCAATTGCCTTGTAGTTTTTGACATACCAGGAATTGGTAATATTAAATAGGGTTAAAATGACCTTCTAAATCAGTTGGTGTGACTAGTCAACAAGGCTCTCTATAGGGGCCGAAATTTAGAGCAAAAACTAGTATAAAATTTGCCTTTAAAGTTTATAAAAGGCTTAATACATGGTGACTCACCTTCCCATGTGTTATATTACTTAATGTCAAAGTATGTAGGTCTCATATGACCAGCAAGCTGTCGAAATAATTCTTAGGAATAAGACCATGTGAGCTAGATACAAACAAAATGCTTAAAAGCAAAAAGTAGATCTAGATTCCTTTCTTTTGCTTTCTTAAAAACTAAGTAACCTTCCATGTTCCTTCCAAGCTATTCATGGCCGGTTGTTAAGCCCCATTCAGACCTCCAAATCGTGCACCTACATGAAGAAGAAGACAAGTCATTTAACATTGAAAAATCAAAGGAATATCCTTACCTTTTCTTACCTTGTCTTCTAGCCAACATTATTTTCTCTCCAACTCTTGCTTAGTCATACCACATGGCTGGTTTTCATGCTGGAAAGGAGGTCATTTATTGAGCCAATAACTCTTGTAATAAACTAAGGAAAAGTATAGTCATTTGACATTAAGAATTAAGGAAACAAAAATCAATTCCAAGTCATTCTTTTCTTGCATTTACGTGAGCTAGGTCTCACTTTCCTCCTTGCACTCCACACCTCCGAATTTTGTAAGCTCCCTAGCTCTCTCTTCTTGCTTCATTTCTTCCTTTGAATCTCTTAAGTCCATTAATGGAGACTTAACTTCTATCTTCATCTTTAAGGTAATTTCCTAGCATTTCTTGGCAAGTCTTGAAGCAAAACTCTTCCTAGCATAACAAGGAGTGTTCGGCACCAATTAGTTCTCCAAGGAGGTTGTTCAAACCAACACTAATCCAAGGAGCATCCCAAGGTTATCTTAAGGTAGTTTTAATGCTTGAAAATCCTTAAAGCACATTTTTATGTGTACCAAGTTCTACTTCTTCTAAGGTTCTTTTCTTCTTCATTTTGATAAAGGAAAATTTTTCCTCATCCACCTTAGGAGGCCGAATTCAAAGGAGAAAAGTCTAAGGTAAATCCTTGTAAAACTACTTACAAATCTATTAAGATCTTTATTCAAGATCTAACTCCTAAAACTCCTTCACCACTTGCATATAACCGAAGTGGAGCATCAAAATTCCCTTGGAGAAAGCTTGGAGATTCAAGAGGAGTTCAAGCACTTAACCACCTTTGTTAAGAAGTAAGTTTACTAAGTAAATCCTTATGTTACAAGCTTTGTTAAGCTTCTAAAAATTATACAAAAATAGTACATCTCCTAGGTTTATTAAAACCGAAACTTATGGTATTATATGCCAAAAATACAATCTATAACTTATATAGAAAATATTTACCTTAAGACACATTTTTGTGTCACAAAATTTAGTCATGTTACATATTAATCCAAACCGAATAATCAAGGGCAAAAATGCTTATTTTGAGCTAAGAATTTATATAAGACATTACAATATTTTTACATGAGTTATATAACTCCTATGAATTTATGAATAATTATTATGACATATAAATCCATTTTATATACTATATGGTCACCAAATAAATATGGCCGAATGTACTAATTGATAAATAGGTATTAATGACCTATTATGTATATAAACTTATATCACAAAGTTTGGTGAGTTGAAAATATTTTATGAGAGCTTAAATGGCTAATTAATTAAGTTATGTGGCTTAAATGTAATTTTTACAAAGTTTAGTGTGTTTATTATAAAAACGAGAGTTAAGGGTTATTCTTGGAAAATATATGATATATAAGGTTAGGAATTAAGTTAGAATTTTAGGTATTTAAACAAGCTTTAAAATAACTTTTATAAAGTTTTGGGCTATTATGTAATTTGTAAAAGTGTGAGTTATAAGAACATAAAAAGGGGCGAATTCATAATAAGAGATTTTAGGTTCACCTTTGAAATTTTGAGGATTACATATTAGATTAGTTTATAAGTTAGGAAGAAAAATATAAAGTTTTGGGATGAAAATGTAATTAAGGAAGAAAAATGACAAAGCCGAATTACTTTGGGGTTAGTTTGGTGATTTAAGAATTTATATATATATTCGGCATTTATGGAGAATTAAAATTAAAACTATAGTTTATAAGGCATTATGTAAAGTTAATAAGATTTTTGTGGTTAAATTGTAATTATAGGGAATAAATTATTATTGCCGAGAATTTAAGGGGCTAAGTTGTTATTTTTGAAAGTTATAGTACTTAAAAGCTATATACCAAAATATTAGTGTGACTATGTAATTTAGCTAAATAAGAAGAAAAACTCTATAATATAATGAGATTAGAATTTAAAATAAAGTTTATGAATTAATGTGGTTGTTTTGTAAATAACCGAAATATAAGGGTAAGAATTTAGATTTAAATAATATAAGTCCTGTATGGATATTTTGGGGAATTAGAAGAAAGAATTTTAATTAAAGGAATTATGGAATTAGAACTATGGCTTATATAGTTATAAGGAAGCTAAAAAGAAACAATAAGTATTATTCATGACAAAAAGGAGAATAATGAGATTATAAGATATCACGTCATTGTAAGACATTTAAATATAGTTAAGAATATTATAAGTTGTTATGTCACTTAGACAATTAAAATAAACAACAAATATAGTACATGAATATATGAATACATATATGTACATTAAAGGATTTATAAATAAATCAAAAAGGAATAACAAATAAGTTATACATTAAATCATGAGGCAATTAAAAGAAATAAACCTCACATGAAATAACAAATATGAGATTTGTTGAAAGATCCAATAGAATTATTATATAAGGGTAACATAAATTAACCCTCTCAGTTAATCCTATTCTAGGACTTTGTTTGACCAGACGTTGACCGGGAATTTAAACAAGTACAGTCTACGATGAACGGTATGGGATTCTTGCAACCTGTTTTCTACCGGATTACACCGGCTTGTGTGCTATCTGTTGTTTGAGTTAACAACCAAGATAATTAATGCAAAATGTTGTTTACTCTTTTGCGCTGTTGTATTACTTTATGTGCGTGAATGATGCTGACTACTACGTGTATGTCCCACGCATACAAACACTACTATACCAGTGGATTAAATACCTGCGCTTCAGTATACCGAGGACTTGTACTCAAGTCTCTCACTAACTTCACTTTATAACAAACGTCATTATCCTAAACGTGATAATTGACAATACACATTGTGTTCTTGTTTAACGTCTTTATATGACACTTAACAACTCTATACTACGAGAACGAGGAGCCCAGTTGGATCTGGCCATGCATGCTACAAGAGCTGTACCTGTCTCAGGTCGTCTCCTATCTACGTCGCGACGGAACTTTTCAGTTGAGAGGAAGACTCTATTCCTCTCGGGTTTCTAATGCCCATCAGTTCAGTTTGAGGAAGACTTCATTCCTCTCGTGGGTTTTATTTCCCACAACTCTCAGTTCAGGGTTTAACTACGTTATCTCCTGGGGTTTTTAATACCCAACCTTTCAATCTTAACGAGGTCACTATACCTCCACTATTTCAGATATTCAGTTATACCTGTCAGTCCCATTGTGTGGAACCGACTATCATTAAAGAATTTCAGTTCAGCTAACTTGACCTTCTGCAGTCTTGTTCTGTGTGACATTATTGTCCTTGTATGGATACTTGTTATTATCCTACTATGCTTGTTTACAGCTTTATAAAAATGAACTGCATGTATTCGACAAAGTAGTTGGTGTGGCCCGGTAGACGATGGGCTGCACGTTTTCCATACCAGCATTGTTTTGCTGAGCCCCTTTGGGGGCACCCCCATTTTTCAGGTACCTGAAGTTGAGAAGATTACCACACCGAGTGTAGGTGGGGTAGATTCAAGCTATGGGAGTCTTCTTATAGACATTTGTTTTACTTAAGTATTTTACATTTGAGTTTGATTCCTAGTATCTCGGATTGTATTCGTATTCAGACCGTGACTTTTGGAGATTGTATTTGGACTTAGCCTTGTTGGTCACAAGGGTGGCCAACGGCATTGTAATACCGCCCGGTTGTTGTATTTATTTCCGCTACAGTTGTATTTTTATTTGGGAATGATCACCGTTCAGTTTATTGGATTTCGGGTTGGGGTGTTACAAGGAAAAACGAGGGATCAATCACAACCTTGTTTGGCCGGAAGATCAGTGCGGAGTCCTGTAGCCTCCAAAGTGTTCTCTTGGGTAGGATCTGAAGAAAAGTAACCCGACAAGTCAGGAAACTGCTCGCAAATCGGAGTCGGATAACCAGACTCCCGCCCCAGGCGAGATCCAAGGTCTAGACCTGAACCAGGGGTGAGGAGACAGAAAGACACGACGCCCACCGACTCGGGGCTCTAACGTGCATGTACCTGACAATCCGGCGTCAGCACGTTCAGGAGATTCCAACCTCTTTTTTTCTTCGAATGACCAGCTTGGTCATCTCTGGCTTTCTTGTCTGGAGCGTATTCGTAGAAGGAGGAACATCTCCCAAGAGCTGTTCAGCCGCATCGACAGCCGCATCCATTGTCCCGTATGTAATTGATTCTCATCAATTCATTTGAAGGTGACGAAATTCCAGTTGTAAAGGGAACGATTATCCCCCTTCTGGAAGAAATTACATTCAACACACCAAAGTAATAAGGAAAACCAACGAAGACAGCAAAACTGTGCTAAAAAATTAAAACACTCACTGTAGGTCTTCAGAGAAGCAAACGTGCATTCGAGAAAAACACCTCAACAGTCGGTGGTTTGCGATTTTGTGCCCTCAGAATCTTCGAAATAGGCAGCTCGGCCGGAGGAGTAGGGGGAAATCAGCTGACCTTTGACGACTTCGGCACAGTATGGGACACCCAGGCAGCGGCGGACGGGGGAGTGATGGACAAACCACAGCAAACCCACTCATGAACCTTCTTGTAATAAAAAAGGGAGTATCCGGCCTTCGCATAAGGGTTAAGCTGTCAGGATCAACCTAACCGTGAAGATGGGCAAAATCCGTACCTCCGGCCGAATCTTGTTTTCTTCACAAAAAGAGACAAGGCGTGGAGAAGCGAAATTAGCCTTCGGGTGTAAAATGGGCAAGGGAGACGCAGCGAAGAGCAAAAAGCCCAAAACGAAAGGGTGTGGAGGTATGGTCAGGCCAGAAAGGAAAAAGTCGGCGTAAACCACATATCCAAGGCCAAAGTCGTCGTAGGGGTGAGATTCGGAGGATGGTAGGTGAATCTGGGTACCAAGTAGGGCTTCGACACCCCTGAGACAATCACAAAGGGAGGAGTAATCAAGAGAGGAAGGAGAAGGCTGGCGCCCGGACAAAAAGGGCTTCGTTGATTTCAGGTACATGGGGCGAAAGCCATTAGGGGAGCGAGAGCCCTGAATCGCCTCAATAGCAGGTGGAAAATTCGCAGCAAGTTTACTCTTTTTTGCGGCGGAGGTAGACATGGTTGAGCTTAGCACGAAATCGAAGGACAACGACAACAAAAGGCAAGACAGAGCACGATAACAGAGTGGCGAGAGAAGAAAATAGTCGAAGCGAGAGGGCAGAGGAAGAAAGAGAAAGAAGCTCAAAAACTCGGACTTTAAGGAAAGTTTTCTCCCGCTCAAATAAATAATATATATATGTGTGTGCAAACAAAGAACACCTTTTTGCAGGGAAAAAGAAAGGGCCACACGCTTCCTAAAGACGGTTCCGACGTTTAGTCGAAAGAGGGACCCTGCGAATTCCACACCAAAGACAGGCGGAAAATTCAAAAAAAGCGGTAGAGAACGGGTTCGGGTCACGAGCTTCGCACATGGCCGATGAAAAGTTCTTTCTCTCCAAATATGAAGAAAAAGAACTTGTGGGACTGAGATAAGGAAAAGACAAAGCATAGGCAAACCAAAGAACCTCAGGGTTGGCCGCAGTCGCAAAATTTTTCGCCGAAGCACAAGACACAGAAGTTCTATCTTCTTCACCAAAAATTCAAAAAGATAGAACTTGTGGGACTGATGAGAAGGGAAGAAATGGTACCAAGCCAAACAAGACATATGGAGCATCCAGTCGCTTCAGCCGGATGGAAGTAAGAATACATAAGGCATCTGGCCGTCTCCGGCCTGATGAAAGTAGGACTTAGGAAAGGCAAAATATAGTGTGGCCGGCCGTCTGTGGTCGGTCAAAGATGTTAGGGTGCGCAAAACCGTACTTATACATGTAAAATACAGGCTACAAGCTGGAAACATGAGACCAAGCCCCCTAAACTCTATAAATAGGGATGTACCCCCATGAAACAAGACAGGTAACACTTGGCAATCAAACTCACTCTTGATTCTAACAAAAGGCTCTCTCACTCTCTCCCTTCTTACGAGATTCTGTAACCGAGATTAGGTAACGTAGGATAGTAAATCTGATCGGGTTATATTTGAGATACCGAATACGGTTTCAATCCATGGGAAGAAAAGCGGTGTCAAATCCGTCAATGATATGCTGCAAAATCACTCGAGCATAGTATGGCAAAAGCCGCATAAAATTAATTGAAGATGTTGGCCCCGATTGTAGCACAACACCGTATGCAGCATCCACAGGACATCTATCAAGTGTGAGTTGCAAACGACATGTTTTTTGTTCCTTTTAACAATTAAAACCGCAAACAAATGTGTATATGTTAATTAAATAGTCAAAATTGCAATGAAAAAAAAGATTCAAAAATACTACTAACCTTGAGAGTGGCAAACGGATATGGATCAGCAGGGGAATTACAACTTAATGAAGAAGAAGGATGACCGGTACGTTCAGATTGTCTATTTCATTCCTCCATTACCTTACTCATAGCCTCAATCACTTTCCGCGCTACAAGTGCGTCAACGTCATGCTCCGTCAAAACATTTGAGGTAGACTTTTGAAATACGTACTTTTAACACACTTGTCCCCCAAAACCTTTAATCCTTCCAGGATGATCCTTTGCTCCAAGAACTTGATTAAGAATATCATGTTGACTTGGTGGAGCAAAGAGACCTTGCTCATCTCGTTGAGAGGCTTCCATCTATTCCATTCAAAGGATAATCAATAAGTTAATAATTTAAAACCAGAATTTTCATCTAAAAATGGTACTATTTAAAATTTTATACTTACAATGTGAGCAGCCAACTCTGCTGTCTCTGGTCGAGGGTGTTCTATCTGCCCATCTTTATTTACCCTCGAGTGACCCAACACATAAAGCTGAACTCGTTCGCTTCATCCACATTCTCGATGGGAGTTACAGTGCCATCATCATTCTTTTTTATGAGCAAACCAGAAGCTTTCCATTGGGAAATACTACCAACGTATCCCTTTCGACCCATATACTCCTAATGATTTTTCTCTTTGGGTTTCCCTTGTTTTTTCTTAGACTTCCTATTCATACAAAACAATACAACAAATTCATAAACGATATAAGATGTTATAAACTAAATCAAAAAAGTACCTTGAACTGTTCAGATGTGTGGTACGCATAAAACTCTTTCCATTCTTCTTTAGTGATCATGCCATCTTAAAATACCCATGGTGGAACATCACGTGTTTTGTTGATCCAGTTGGCTGCCAAATAGGATCTGAATTGTGTACTCCATGTAGCTATTAGTGAAAGAACAATGGCCCGTGCTTCATTTGGTATTTTGTATCGTTGTTGTACATGTTGCCACATGGACTCTTTCACTTGATTATCTTCGTCTTTCCAAAATTTGTTGATGCTGCAACTGGACTTCGCAAGATTTCCTAACCTACTGGCGAACTCTGCCCTACAATTTCCCCAGCTTATGAAATACTTGTCCCAATTGAAATCAATATCAGCATCTTTCTTCAACCGCAACCCTCGGCTAGGTCCCCTACCCTTTCGTTTTTTTGTCGCTGATTTTGTCTGTGTCTGCTATGGTTGCTCCTGTGGCTGCTGCTTCTGTTCCATCATAGCATCATCATAAAGTAAATCTAAGTCATCCAGATCGATATCCATTATTATGAATCCTACAATATAAATAGAAACTATATTGTAGCTAACAAAAATTGAAAGTAAAAATTATAAATATGGACACATATATAAATATGTGACATACCATCAATATATTTTATCAGAACCTTACATTAATCAACCCACATTCCTTCACCATGATCTGACTGCACAAAATTTGTAATATGATCTGTCTCCATTGGTAGTTGGATAGAAAGATTTGGTATTTCATTTTGCATGTCGTACTCATCCTCATCGACTACACCATCCACACCAACTATCCCTCTTTTGCCATGAAGTACAATGGACCATCTATGATTAGATTGGTTAGGAATGTAATATACTTGTTTGGCCTTCGTTGCAACAACAAAAGGCTCAATTGTTGGTGTTGCGCCACCAAGATGCACCCGTTTCATACCATATTTCTCCTCACGATAGTCATAATTGTTGTCAATCCAGTTGCATCGAAACACACAAGTCTCGTAGTTAGTGTAATCTAGAACCCAAATATCTTGTATCACACCATAATAAGACTGTTTCATTTCCACTGGATTTTGACCCACACCCCTGACATTGTACGTACTTTGGTAAGCAACTACATTTATGCCACTGTTTTGATTTGTTGATCTTTGATCTTGTCTTTCCGTGTAAAAAGTGAATCCATTTACATCATATCCTTTATACGAAACAACATCAAGATTAGGACCAAGTGCCGATGTCCTCACTCTTTCTTCCACTCTGTTTGAATGTTTAGAAAAAACTTTTCCTTGAACCATCTGACAAAAGTTTTATTCTGCTCCTTTTTTCAGTCTGATGTCACTCATGGTAGGATTTTGTGCCCTGAGCATGTTCAGGTGCTCATCAAAATATGATTCTACAATTTCAAGGTGACTTAACACAACTAAGTGAGCTTTGTTAAGAGTTTCAATATCAATTCTTTTCAGTTTTCTTCAAACAGTACCTTGTCCCCGGAGTCTGCCTTCATGTCTTGATTTAGGCAGACCAATTGATTCAACATTTTCCAAATAGTGAGCACAAAAATCAACAACTTCCTCTGTTATGTATCTCTCTATAATACTTCCTTCAGGACGACAACGATTCTTCATTTTTTCTGCAATATACCTATGTATCTTTTAAAAGGATACATGTAACGAAGATATACAGGTCCACACTCTTTAACCTCGCTGACCAAATGAACCAGTAAATGTACCATGATGTCGAAGAATGAAGGAGGAAAATACATCTCCAACTGACACATTGTGACAATAAGATCGGCCTGTAACTTTTCAAGATTATCCACATTGTGAACTTTAGCAGAAACTTCTTTAAGAAACACACAAAGGTTGGTAATTGCATTCCTTATCGCATCTGGTAGGATCCCATGAATTGCAACGGGAAAAAGGTCTTGCATCAACACATGATAATCATAGGATTTCATTCCAACTAATTCAGATCAGACATCGACACAAGATTTCTTATGTTAGATGAATACCCTGATGGCACCTTGATGTTGTGAAGGATACTACAAAAACTATGTTTCTCTTGTTTTGACAATGTGTGACATGCAGGGGGCAAGAATGTGCATTTTCCACTTTCTTGCGGTCAAAGATCTTACCTTATCCCCAACTCAATCAAATCTTTCCTCCCATTTAAATGATCTTTTGTTTTGCCCTTTATGTTCAATAGGGTTAAAGTAACGCTTTCTCCGATATTTTTTCGACATGCATTGCATCAATACAATGTCTGACATCTAAATGTTGCCAATACTCAAGTTCCCAAAAGATTGACTTTTTTCCATACACTTTTCTCGGTGTTCCTTGTCGGGGACCGAAGTTGTTGACAATATGTTGCACCTTTCTATACACCTCTGATCCTGGTAAGGGTGGACGAGCTACACTGTGATCAGTCTGTCCATCAAATTCAATCGACATCTTACAATATTTGTCTCTTTGGAAGCATATGTCGATGTCCCATATAAACATTTTTACCACTATGTTTCAAACGAATATTGTATGTACGCTCGCCACAAATTGGACATGCACATGCACCTTTGTTTGTATAACCAGAAAGATTACCATAAGCAAGAAAGTCATTGAAGATGCAATATAACATAGCGCGCAAGAGAAATTTTCCCTTATTGAACGAGTCATACACCACATACCCCTTCATTCCACATAAGTTGTAGGTCCTCTATTAATGGTTATAGAAAAAACATCTATTTTGTTTTCCAGCTATTTTGGACCGGATATCAAAAGTGACAACAAAATGTGTCTAGGTTTCATACACAACCATGGTGGTAGATTATAGATATCCAATAATACCGGCCACGTGCTATGTATACTACTCAATGTACCAAAAGGGTTCATCCCATCAGTGCATAGATCAAGTCTCAGATTTCTTAGCTCACTACCAAAGTGAGGAAATGTTTGTCAATATTTTTCCACTATGATGCATCAGCCGGATGTCTCAATTTTCCATCTTTTTTTCTGTGAGTCGAATGTCACATTAGATTCTCCGCACCTTTTTCATTTGCAAATAGACGCTTGAATCATGGAATGATGGGTAGGTACCATAATACTTTAGCAGGGGATTTGTCTTTACGACCACCAGATTCATTTTGTTTTTTCTTCGTATAACGAGATTCTCCACATTCTGGGCAGCTATCAGCAAGCTCATAATCTTTCCGGTACAAAATGCAACCAGATGGACAAGCGTGAATCTTTATGTACACCATACCCATTGGACACATCAACTTTTTTGCTTCGTAAGTTGACGTTGGTAAAACATTATTCTCAGGTAGTATGCTCTTCATTAGCTGTAAAAGAGTAGTGAAACTCACATCGCTCCAACCATATTTTGATTTTAAATTGAAGAGTTTCAAGGCAACACTCAATTTACTCAACTTTGTAGGATCACGCCCCGGATATAATGGTGTTTTGAATGAATCCAACAAAGTCTCATAGGTGTCTGGCCTGTTGTAAAACTCTTGTTCAACATCTTCCAACATTGCAGCAATGTCATCGAAATCAGGTTCAATGTCTACTGTGTTGTGGTCATCGATCACAGTTGTTTGGTTGTCTTCACGATAGTCTTGTTCATTACACATGACATTTACTGCACTCTCACCATGCCACCGGACTATAGCTTCATAGTCTTTCGTAAAACCACGGTGAATCAGATGTTCTTTTATTTTTTCTATCTCTCGATACTTCAAATAGTTTTTGCAGTCCACACAAGGACAAAATATGTACCCCTTATTGGCTGGAGTCAAATTATTCACCAGAACATTGCAGAATTTGCCGACTCCTTCGCGAAATTTATTGTCCAATTTCCCACTATACATCCATGAATTTGTCATCTTCTTCTTTCTACAATACTATTACACATTAGTAACCAAGACATACCTTAACAAAATTGTTGATGTTGTACGTTCATTATTTTAAGAGGAGTATAAATACGGTATGCTTGTGGTTACTTCAGTTTGGTTGAATGTGGCTTGGATGGTTGTGTAATATTGTGGTTCATTCTTGGCTTAACAACGATATGGTTCAATTTGGTTAGGGTCAGCTTGTTGTTGATTTCGGGTCAATTTTCAATTCGAGAGAGTGTATAGTCTTGTGTTGTGGTGGTGTATATTAAAAAGACGTACATCTACTACAGTATAGATCCAACACCCCATGTGACTGACTGGAGAGAGTATAGTCTTGTGTTGAGGTGGTGCATATTAAATATATCTATAGAACATACCCTGACACTCTTGTTTTTAGCTGCTAGTGTTGGGAGTGCATGTGCCCTTAGCTAGTATACCTTTTCTATGGCCGTTTAGATAAAATAAAATTGGAAACTTGAACTCACCAATTAGATGATTCATTATTACTATATTCCTCCATCTACTTTTCCTAATATATACCTATATATGCATATACTACTAGTTTTATATCCTAATACCAAATAAAATAACAATATTTAAAATCAGTAAGCTCAAGTGTATTACCGGTTCTAGAATCAGCCAGTAATCAATTTGGTGTGTGAGATGCAACAGCTAGTCCAGTGACTTTTCACTATAGATGTGCAAATTCAAGTAGAGAATGATGAGAACGCGGAGCATGTATATTCTAATACTAATGAAAATAACAATATGTAAAAGCACTAAATTCAATTGTATTACCGGTTCTAGAATCAGCCTGTAATCAAATTGGTGTGTGAGATGCAGCAGCCCAGTGACTTATCACTGTAGAGGCGCAAATTCTAGTAGAGAATGATGAGAACGCAAAGCATGTATATCTTAATACTAAAGAAAATAGCAATATTTAAAATCAGTAAGTTTAAGTGTATTACCAGTTCCGTAATCAGCCCGTAATCAATTTGGTGTGTGAGATGCAGCAGCCCAGTGACTTATCATTGTAGAGGCACAAATTCAAGTAGAGAATGATTAGAGCACAGATCATGTATATCCTAATCGCAGCAATATTGATGTTGAAGAAATAAACAAGAACTGAAGCAAAGATGTGGTATTAATCAAATTTTGACAGTAGCAAAAAAAAATGATGACATAGCTACCTATGTTGTAAGGGACGAAAAGTAGCCTCAACAGATATAATATATATTGCTTCTTCTAACAACAAAATATTGTTATTTTCCTGTTAAGAATACCACAGAAAAATTTTGACAGAAGGCAACTTTTCCTGTTAACAATACTACAGAAAAATAGTACTAGTGGATGCTCTTAGAATTGTTGTCAGTTTCAAAGAATTGTAAGGGGTATTTTTAAAAAATGAAATAAAAGTATCTTTCATTAAGTGAGACAACTTTGATGGGGGGAACCCCAGGAATTCATATTTCTAAGAATTACTCTATAGAAGCAAAGCCTTCAAATAGCCCATTGTTTTATAAACATGAGCATGACATAAGTTAAACCCCTTAAAATAACTCTCTGTAAAATAATATTATAATGAGGCATAAAATATGTTCAACTTAGGTAAATTGATGCAAAAACAACAGTATCTAATTGAGGCAGAAATAACATTATGTACTTTTCAATAGTTGAGAGTTATAAGAATGTTGCATAATAGTTAAACGGTGGCATATAAGGAGGTAAAAACTGAAGCATATGTATGTGTTATTCAGGAAATTTAGTATAGTAGCAAAACTAGAGGCAAAATTATATAGAGTAGAAGGTCAAAACGGGCTAAAACAGTTTTAATAATGTACCAGCCATTAACAAGGATTTGAAATAGTCATCAGATTGATCTACAAACAAACCAATGTGCAGCTAAATAAATTAAAGCAAAATTAGAGCATGCATTGACCATAAAATGCAGCTATAAAACCCTGACTAGAGTAGTGAAAATTGTTCCATGAATGTATATGTAAGGGAATAATCAGTAACAATGCAATGGTTGAAACCAACCATTGAAAAACAATTTAGAAGAAACAATCTGGTCAGAATGCTCAATCCAAGGGAGTGTACATACTAACTGAACAAAAGAGTGTGAGCTAGGTACATATAATTGATCACGCACGGCCGAAATTTGGTTCTTCCAAAATATCACAGCCTAGCTTACTAATTTAACAAGAGGAAAGGAGTGTACATTATTTGTTGATGATCGGAGAAGATAAGTTTAAAATATTACCAGTTCAAGCTAGCGCCTTCAAGAAGAAGCAAGCTGGTAGGTCAATCGCATCCAGCGGTGGTGGAGACAGCGAGCAGAGCCTTGCCACCTTAGGTCTAATTAAAAGAACAAGAGATCAATAATCCAAGGGTTCAAGCAGAAGAAAAATTCACAAACATAATAAATATTTAAAGCGAACCGGGAATTCATACGTGGAACTCAATACTCATGTAGCTAGTGTTTTTTTAGTTCTAGATGTATCTGTATGCTACTTTTGTCCTTTTTTTTCTGGCATTGATAACCGTGCAAGTAAACAAAAAGAAGTATATGATACCGGTTTCTTAATGGTTGCTCATCATGTGTTAGCTGGTATATCTGTAGTTAAGCTTTTTGCCAAGTTTCTCTTTTTCTTATTTTGGTGATAATCTGCTGCAAAATGATCGAGCCACTTAGTTTACTAACCCATAAGAAAACAGAGATAACAAAGAAAGAGATGATGATATGATGATCCAGGCCACAAATCTACGAATTCATATTATTTTGTATGCTGTTTTTAATATGATGGTACTAAACACAACAACAACTTCCTCCTCTTGCAAGCTGTAGTAGAACCATCTTCAGTTAAATTGACCCATAGAAAATCAAAACACTTCATAAAACTCATACAGTTTGGGCTGACAATTGATAATGCTTTGGTTTATACTCAAAAGAGGACCAAACTGTAACATCTTGAGGTTGCTCCTGAAGCACTATAGTAGTGATGATAGTAGAGAAAATGATTATTGATTTGATATTTGAGGCAATAAGAATGGAACTGGTTCATTAAAACATGAGATAGAGCAGAGTAAGGGTCATAACTACAGTTACTACCAATTACAACTCCCAGAAGTGTCCAAGATGTAGTTGTGATTTGCACCTACTGCAAGCTATTGTTTATGTTTGTTTGTTTAGTTAGTAATCTTGCAAGCAGGATGTGCATTTTTTTTTCACACCTACCCCTTTCCCCTCAAAAATCAATCAAGAAGAAAAAAGATGGATGTGTTGCTCCCCTGTTTTTGATGAGTAAAAATATGGAAAAAATAGTACTCACCACAAACACCATCCATAGATTATAACCATAATAAATGAGGCAACTGAACGGTCAACTAAAAAATTTACACAAAATGGTCAACTAAAATTGGAATATGGAAACTAAAATTGGAAAATTTATTCCCTCAGGATTTATAGTCACTACTATTTTCCTCTTTATTGTCTACATTCTGATCCGCTGCTATATCCCGACCTAAGTCATGGCTAAAAATTCTTGTAATTGCTTGATGAGTTAAGGTAGTCAAGCAGCACATAACATTAACATAAAAAACAGCCTTAGGAAACCTGAAAAATCACTCTAAACCTAGCTTCCTACTTTCAAAGCAAATTAATCCATTGTCATAATATTACCTGCTGAATGTCAAACTACATAGTTGATTGTTTCTCAATAGATGCCAAGGTAACTAGAAATATTTTCAGAAAAGCTACTTCAAAGTACTGGGAAAATAATCCAGTTTGTAACACCCCCAAAGTTTTGAGTTTTTTTTAGACAGCGGAAGACTAACTTAATCTGGGTGTTACCGCCACGCCCAAAAGGACGCTACGGCTATAAGTTAACAAATTCCAATTTATAACAATCTTAATCCTATTAAAACTTATAGTTAAAAGAATTTATCAGGACCCATTGATTACATTAATCACAACTATTCCCGACATAAAATTAACCTAAGATAATTAAACTAAAAGCCTTAACATCCGCCAAAGTTACAAATTTGATTACAAGCAAAACTCTAAGACTAGTTTTATTATGTTCTTAACTCTATGTAATTTGACATCCTAGTGGTACACTAGTAGAAAAAATGTTTTTAACCACGGTTATTTTGCCTATATACCACGGTTAGGAACCGTGGTTTATGCTCGCGTCGTATATTTACAAATAGCGATAAACGACGGTTCATAACCGTGGTTTAAAGTAAGCGAAAAAACCACGGTTGCTCGAAACCGTCGTTTAAGACCCCTTCTCCCGTGAATATTCATTGACTTTATACCACGGTTGGGAGTCTGAACCGTGGTATAAAGTGCGTTATAAATGACGGTTTTATTTAAAACCGTGGTATAAAATGTATACAAATCAAGAATAAACCATGGTTATAAATAAAACCATGGTTTATGATCTGTGAATTTTTTTCCAGTTCGCCGGCGATTTAGCGGCGCCGCCTTCAATGGTAACTCAACAGAGAGCGCAGACAGAAGAGAATTAAGAGGCCAGAACATGTATGTTCCTTGTTCGTCGGTAGGTTGCAAAATTACCGCGAAAGAGAATGAGAGAGGGCGGAGCTGTTCGCCGGTTAGGGTTGCAAAAAATTAGAGAAGAAGAAGCGCAGAGCATATGCTCCTTGTTCGCTAGTGTGGGTTGCAAAAATTACAGTGAAAAACAAGAGGCGCAGAGCATGTTATTATTCACCGGTTAGGTTTGCCAAAAATACAGTGAAGAGGCGCAGAGCATGTCCTTGTTCGCCGGTTACAGTGAAGAGGCGCAACATGTTCCTTGTTTTCAAGTATGGCGAAGAGCATGTTCACCGGGGGTTGCAAAAATTACCGCGAGTTGAAGAAGAAGAAGAGAAGAGTTGCAGAGCATATTCCTTGTTCGACAGTGTTGGTTGTAAAACATTGAGGAGAAATATATATAATAGGAGAAAGAGAAAGAGCCGCGTTAATTTTCGTCGAAAATTTGAATTCCCGCTTAGACTATATACCATGGTTCTACCAAGAAACCGTCATTTAAAGTTGTTTGACCATGACTAAAAACGACGGTTGTGACAAAACCGTGGTTTAAAATGCAACGCGTCAAACTATATATGACGGTTCCACCCAGAACCGTGGTATATAATACAACGCGTCAAACTATATGTGACGGTTCCGTCAAAACCGTGGTATAAAATGCAACGCGTCAAGGTATATACAACGGTTCTGTGTGGAACCGTGGTATAAAATCTCCCGCTGACACTTTTTGTGACGGTTATGCTAATAACCGTGGTATAAAAGTTTTAAATGACGGTTATGAGATTAACCGTGGTTTAAAGTACGTCATTTAAAATCTTTTTTCTACTAGTGGCAGGTGATCACTCCCAATGCCCGCGCACTCAATCCTGATCGTTACCTGCTTAACAACACATTTTTAAACCACACAAGACAAACAATAGTCAGCAAAGATGAGTAACACTAACATCGGGAAACAACATATACAAACTGTTAATATGGGGAAATAATGGCCTTATAGCATATGATACCCATCCACTTTCTCATAACCAATTAAGATACCATCAAAATATTCAGTGGTGACAACCAAACCACATGCTCGCTTTTTATCAACCAATTTTTAACCATCAGTCTAAAATAATTTAACCTCACTCCAGTTATTCACTGGAGCTTGCTGTCGGGATCTCCGCGAGGCACCGACGCCGCCACCTCACTCTAGCATCCTTAAGTGTTCACACCCCCCAAGATAGCTCAAAAACTAAAAGGAGTAGATTACTAGAGCTTAAGATCCGGGCCCTTCACGGGTAACCGGTAAATGCCAAACTATGCCATTCCATAAATATTAACCATAACCCAATTCATAATAATCAAGCCATAGTAATTTAACCTCACTCCAAGTTTAACACTGGAGCTTGCTGTCGGGCTCTCCGTGAGACACCGACGCCACCACCTCACTCTAGCATCCTTAAGTGTGCACACCCCCCAGATAGCTCAAAACTATAAGGAGTAGATTACTAGAGCTTAAAATCCGGGCCCTCCGCAGGTAACCAGTAAATACCAAATCATATTCCATAGTAACCAGGTGATAACCATAAGCTTTGCCAACCGATATCAATTTTAACCATTCCATAACAATTTTCATCACACAATTCCATAACAAAAACATTACGTTACCTTTACCATGTAAATCCATTACCCACGCTTTCAAATCATAACAACCAAAGAACTCACACATCTGTTTCAAAATATCATAAAATAAAACACATAATTCAACACATTTATATAAAGCACAGTTGTCCCCAAGAACAACTAGATATCTAGGTTACCTTTTCGGGATGAAACTCATAACTTGTTCAATGGTTCACGAGGTTAACCCGATACTTCATAGAAACAATGGCACCTTTGAAATACCCGAAACCTTAATGTGTTAAATAATTATGTAATTGATTTTCTAAGGCTAATTAAGTCCTTAAGATCATTGGTGAAGAAATAAAAACCAAAAAGAAAAAGAAAATGCGTAAAAGTCACAAAACGTGAAAACGCGTATTTAATTATTTTAGGAGGTATATAACCTTCATTAGGGTTTAAATATTTTTATACCCTAATTACACATAAGAACTGTGGGGGAAATTCCGGAAGAAAATGGATCCAAACAATGCATTAAAACGCTAACGAGTCTTAAAGCACGTTTTTCGAGAAAACCCGAAAACGTGACTTTAAATAGTCAACGACCCCGTAAAAATTATAGTTGATTATATAACTATAAATAAACATTAATGGGAGCTTAATAACCATTAAAAAAAGAAACGAGAAAATTCCGGAAAACGGGCCCGGTTAGTGAATAGTGCTAAAACCGGGTAAATTAATGAGTGTTTCTATAAAAGACGAAAAACGCTCTAGCTTGTATAGTATGTGGGGCCGATTTTTATAGTACAAAAATAGCCTCTCACACACACTTGACCAACTAGCTAATTAAATGAGTCAAAAAGCAACAAAGCAAAAAGTTAAAAAGGTAAAGCTCTCTCTCCTCCTCATTTTCTTTTTCCCTCTTCTCTTTCCTCCTTTTCCCCTTCCCTGCTGATTTCTCCTCTCTCCCTCAGGCTGGGACGATTTTGGAGCTTCTCACCAAGCTCCCATGGCAACTCCACCTTCTCCCTCATGCTCTAGCTCCATTAAAGCTCAAAACATAAAAATAAATACATGTTCTTCATCCTCTCATCACTCTCTATCTTCCTCTCTTTTCAAATTCCAAAAGGAGAACTTCATCTCCATGGGTTTTCCCATTTGAAGAGAAATGACATCAAAAGGAAGCTTGGAGTCTCCTCTTTCAAACAAGGTAAAAGTCTCCATGAAAAACCTCATTTTTCTCCACCTTATAGAGCTGGCCGATTTTTGCCCTCTCTCACACCTTGCTTTCTTCTTGATTTTGAGCTTCAATTCAACCCTCCAATGGTGGTGGAGTTTCCCCTCTGATTCATGGTGAAAGCCCTCTTAAAAAGCTCCAAAAGGTAAACCCTAACTATGGTGATACAAGTCTTTCATTGAATTAGTGTGTTCCCAAGGTGTGAGCCTCGATTTTAAACCCTATCCTATGTTGATTAAGTTGATTAGGATCTAATCGGGTTTTAGGTCCACTTATAACTTAAGATTAATAACTATGTCATATAACAATAATTATTAAAACCCAAGCTAGCTCACTGGAACCTATTGTGAGAGTCGCCACCTAATTTTTACCTAGATCAAATTAGGAAAGGCGAGTTCGGGTTCGGGGCTTGATATTCGACTTAATTAGGGTTCAATTACTTCATTACCCCTAGAAGTCGTTTTTCCTCTACTTAGTTTAATTACGGCTTGTTACGAGTCGTTTTAACCTAAGTGCGCGAGCTTCTGTTTTTTTGTGTTTTTTTAGCATTTTTTGACAAAAATAAAGTGAAAGTTGAAATTACCTAAACTAGGGTTTCGGAGGCAGAATTAGGTCAAATTTTGTTTCCGTCCGTAGCCACGGACCTAATGTCCGTAACCACGGACCCCAGTTAACCACGTGGAAATAAAGTCGAATTAAACAGATAACAAAAATTTGAAAAGTCCGGGGCCACGGACAGATGTCTGTAGCCCGGACTAGTTTAGCAAAACCTAAATTTTTTAAAATTTTAAAATCCCGCCGCCGTCCGTGGGTGTCCGTGGCCACGGACAACCCGTCCATGGCCCCGGACCATAGGTCCGAGGTCCCGGACCACCCACGGACGGGGGTTTTATGGTGGTTCCCGAAGGTGTTTTCGGCTCAAAATTTATGCACATGTAGCCTGAAAGGTATACAAGACGTTAGTAATTGAAAGACTGCATTTTGAAGCCGAATTATGCACGAAACTTGACGAACAAGTAACAAGGCAGAAACAAAGACAATTAGCAACACAGAAGTGTAAAAAAGTTAGTTTGAACCCAAAATTTGACAGAGAGTTAATAAGGTCGTGGGGAGTTAGAAAATTTGAATTGTAACCTGTTTTACCTTCGAATTCAAGAGGATTCTTCACGTCGGGATTCTTCGGAGGCTCCGATGGTGCCGGTTCCGGATTGAGTTCGACCTGAGCTTCTGGTTGTTGATTGTTGAAGGTGTTCTTCATGTTTTGGAGGTGGTTTGGTTGATGTTTGATGATTGTTGATGTGTTGGGAGTTGAAAAGTGTGTTTAGATGGTTATTTTTTGGGGATTTTTGATGTGTTTTTGGTGCTTGGATGTGTAAAAATGTGAAGAGAATGAGACGGCTGCCTCCTTTGAGAGTCTAGGGTTCTTGAGGTTCTCATTTGATCATGGGATAAGGTTCCTTATATAGGCTTCCTTAAAGACAGAAAAATCCGGTAAAAACCGAGATTTACCGACGTTTTAGCACAAGGGCTTCCAAAAAGAATTTGATTATGAAATTTTACACATGGTTAAAGGATGATATTTCTGATTTTTCTAAAGTGGAATCGAATTTTTTGGATATTGGAATATTTTTAAATTTAATTTCTCGTCAGATTCAATCAGAAATTGCTAGAAAATTATTGGAAACTCAAAAAATCGAAATTCCAACGCCATTATGCCCAAAATGTCATCCTCTATCATGGGTTAAAATTTCAAAGCATTTTGAATTTATTTGACCCTTCCTTGGAGGAGAGAGAAAGCCTATATGGGGCTTAGGAGCCTTGAAAAATTACGAAAATGGCCCTGGAGATGACCAGGTTGTCCCTAGTACTCTGAAATGTGCCGATCAAACTAGGAACCCTCGCTACTTGACAAAGCTAGCCTATTAGTGGAGACTCCCTTCCGGGGGTTGAAATTTTGGGTATAACACAAGGGTTTAGAATTTTAATTGTGTTGAATTTGGTGTTCCTTGGGTGTTGGCATGGAGGTGGGCAACTCCATTGCCATTTGACCGATTTTGATCAAGAAGGAGAGAAGGAGGAGATTGATAACGGAAAGGAGACTTGTGAATTTAAGGTAAGAAAACTACCTTAATAACTATCTAGGTTGTTTAAGAATTTGGGATGGGCTAAATTGAATAATGAACCCAAAAATATGGAAAATAATGTGTTTAGTTGATTTGAGGGATTTGTGAAATTAATTGTGAATTAAAGGGCCTTGGAGCCAAGTATTTTGAGTTTGTGGCTATATTGTGGTTATTGAGATTTTGGAGTTATGTTATTGTTGATGGAATTTGAGGATTTATTATGTGCTGGTAGGACCCTTGTAAGGGTGTGGCTAGATTAGGAATGAAAAGGATGAGAATTGGTGAGAATGGATGTTTAAGTTTATGGGGAGGTTATGGCGAAATTTGTGTAGAAAAAAGAGTGTTTTAATGATGGCTTGGTGAATGGGAGAACCTTGGTGTTTATGATGTTGAATAGAGTGTAGTGGTAGCCTTGTAATGGTTGATGGAGAATGGAGATAAGAGAGTGCAAAATCTGTAGCATAATGGGTGATAGGAACTTAGTATTCCAAGAAAAAGAGTGTGTTTATAACTTGTGAAACAAGGAGTGAATGTGGGTTTTAGAAGTACATTTATGTAGGAATGATTTGTAAGGGTCATTGATGGTTTTGGTGAGATTGGTAAGAGGTAAAGACAAGCGAGAAGGAGTTAGAAATGCATAAGAGTGTAAAATGCAAAATGTGAGAATGTGAATTTGAGCCACTAGTAGAAAAAAGGCCTATTTCGGCGGTTCCAATGGGCTATTTCGGCGGTTGTGAACCGCCGAAATGAGCACCGCCGAACTAGATGTACCTATCTCGGCGGTTCTTAGAGAACAACCGCCGAGATAGGTATATTTTTTTTTGTTTTTTTCCATCCCAGCTTATAATATATATAATTCACCACATTTGATTCAATCAGACCTGTAATAATGCTTCATCCATACAGGGAGCTCCAGCACACATTTAAAAAGTTATAAAAGCTCCCAATTAATACCAACGACACACCACAATTTGAGAGTTAACAAAACCAATGCAATTACACTTACTTTCACACTTTCAATACAAATAAAAAACACCATTACAATTCAAATCTACCATTACCCATCCACAAGTGTACAGAGTTATATTACATACTCGAAAAAGTTAGCAAAACATCTTCATGATCATCAATTCATTAAACTTGTGCAGACGAACTCCGACCATTCCTCAAGCATCTCAACAATTTGAGCATCATCATACTGACCACCTTTGAACACTTGTTCGTAAGCCTTGAAAAAAAATGAACATTAATCTAAAACGTACAAGTCTAACAACATGTAAAGAGCATAACTGAAACTTTCAAAGAATGTTACCATGTCTAACGAGTGCTCTGGTAAAAGGTTCGCCGCTCCTACTATGTCACTCAGAATCTCATGACATAGTATCCACATTCTGACCCCCAGGCTGCACCGGACACTATACAAACACACATATTGACAGTTATAAACAAGTTTAAACATTATCACACAAATTTATCAATTAATAGAGTACCTTGACAGTGTTCCAAGGGATGTTACTCTTCATTGTTATACCCTGGAGTCTTAATGCAGCTCTCATGGAACTATATACATCAGCATATATATAGTTTTAAGCATCAGTAGCAAGTTATGAAACAGTTAATGTTAAGTAAAATAATTGTTGTTTACGATAACAAAATAATTACCCCAGTATTGCGGTGGAGATCTTCGGTCTCTTGGCAGCCTTACCAAGTGAGTCAAATTGCAAGATTCGTGGGTGCTTCCCCATCACCAGCACAAGCAATGACCAATGTCGACTGTCCACAAATTACACAATGTGTTGAAATCATTAAGCAACTAACACAAACTATATGTTTTAGATAATACTAAGAGAAATAGTCAAATATCATACTCTGAATGATATGGCAGCATAATAAATGACTTTGTTCGAACATTCATAGAGGGCATTCGTCATATATTGCATAAGGCTTTGCAGATCACTTGTCATCTGGACTTCACTGCACATAGCAGGACACATGAATCCAAATCTTCGATCTTCAAAGACATTGATCGCCTTATCATGCACCCACCTATGAGGCCATATCATTAGTCATTAACTTTTTATTCAAACATCTAATTCATCACCAATTAATGAATTCAAAATATAAAAGGTAGAAGTCACTCACATGGCGGCCGACTTGATAATCGACACATTCAACCAATCCCTCCTGAAGCACTCCTCGAAGTCGGACATATACATCCCAAATCGATGTATATCTTCTCCTTGAACTATATAGTGAAATATCCGCTCGGGATCTTCCACAATGAGGGAATCACTATCCGGTGGTAGCACCAACAACGAGGAATGCAGAATCTGCATATTTGCAGACTGTTATTTCTTGAGTGGTTAAAGTGGTGTAATTAAAAGAAAAGAAAAGAAATTAAAACTCAAATTAAACATCGGGCTGCAAACAAAATCCCGGTCGTAGTAGTAAAACAAGTGTCGTATCCACAGGGAGATTGTTCAATTTACCCTAGTCTTGGTAGTTACTTAAAAACTGTAAAAAGGGGTTTAGCCGGAGGCAAGCTTGATTTGTTGTTTGATTAATACAGAAATAATAAAAACAGTTAAAAGGTGAATTAATTGATGTGAATGGAAAAAGGTATCCTAGGATAGCGGGGGAATTTTCCTAAATTACTTAAACAAATTTATAACCCTGTCTCAATTATTTATTGCCTATTAGAGTTAATAATTGTCAGTTACGAACTCTTAATAAAAGCCTTAATATTTTCCGCTCAGTCCGGAGTGTAAATACTAAGATTAATTCCTTTGTGGTACCTAGACTATCTCAAAATCATATGTTGATAGTTACCAAATAAATGCAGTCGTTTGTCGCGCAAAGCATTTAGCAATATTAGTTGAAGGAATTAAAACAAGTTAAAATAAGAGAGACAGGTGATAAATATTAATTTACGTAATATTAGAAATCAAACCCCCATCCTAGGATACAAAAGAAATTTACTCAGACATAACCGTAGATAAGAAGGTAGCACAGACAGATTTTGACATTATTTCAGAGGAGGAACTGGTCTGTTCTCGCTCTCACTGCTGCTCTTCTATTTCTTTTGTTACTGCGTGAGTACGTACGTGAGTAAATGAGGTGAAGTGGTGAAATAAATAAAAGATGGAGAATTGTGGAGTTACGGGAGGAATTTAATGGAAGAGAATGGAGTTTGGTGTTTGTGTGAATTCTTCAGCCTCTGCACGTACGTGGTGTGTTTGTTTTGCAGTTATGGTGTTGGTTTATATAGAGGATTGGAGGAGGCAAAAACAGAAGAGCTTGATTGAGCATTGATTGCTTCATTTATTGCAGGGGACAGACATGAACGCGTGATGGGAGTAGATGGATAAGATGCAGAGACAGTGGGCGAGTTGGGCGAGTTGCAGAGTCGGCGCGCGAAGAAGAAAACTGTTCGCGCGATCTGGATTTTACACGTGTCCGCCTCAGCGTCCACCTGTCTGGGAGGCGGTTGCCTTTGCTCTGCGCCTGACGTCCGCCCGCATAACCGCCCAGGAACAAGGTGGTTGCTCTTTGTGCCCGTGAGTCCCGCCGTCCTCCTGGCCGTCCGCCTGCATAACCGCCCAGGAACAAGGCGGTTGCTCTCTTGTCCGCCTGTGAATCAGGCGGTTCCTAGGGCTGTTGCAGGGGCGGACACACCTCTGTTGTGTGCTCGTCGCGTGACTCTCTTCTACCGGCTCTAGATTCTTCGTTTGGACTCCGTTTTCTGAGCCGTTTGCGTCTATGCGTTCGTCTCTTCGTCTACTTTACTTCCAGCTTGGTTTTCCTCATGTTTAAACAATAAATTTGTGAGATAACAATAAAACATAAACTAGAGGAAAACTAACCGAAGTGGAGAAATGAGCAAGAAAAGTGCTAGTATTATATATGAATTACACCTATAAAACATGCTCATTTGGACACTTATCACACCCCCACACTTATCTTTTTGCTTGTCCTCAAGCAAAACTACGTACCCAAGTAGGGAATGCTCAATACTAACAAATATTATTATGAAGGGTAGGATAAGAAGTCAATAGTACATGATCTTAAACTTTTTAGAGGAGTGTGATCCATCACCTACTGGTGGCATAGGTGTACTCAGGGCAAAAATAAAAATTAGAGTTTCGGGGTATGATCCGGAGTACTTCAATGCTTCTTGATTTAAGGTGACTTTTGAGAACTTTTACCATGGCCAACTTCTCTCAAGAATGGGCATTTGAGGAGAAAACAAAAGGAAAAATAGATTTATGCATTGTTTCACTTTTGCATAAGAGATGAGAAGATAATATGTAGGCATCAAGCCTTTGTATTAAGAACACTCAACTCTCTTGTTGGTTACCAATGGTGTCTTGCAAGTCCCTTATTTATTATATATTTTTTCTTTTTTTTGACAGAGAAGCACCCCTTAGCAATCCCTAAGAAAGAAGACAGAAGGAACCCCTGAGTAATAAAATCCAACCATTTCAGATCATTTGGTCACACACCGCATAAAAATGCCCTCAAAAGTAATCAAAATTTTAAAATTTTGTACCATTTATGCCTTTTATCCCACAATTCATAACAATATTTATTCTTAAAGAGAACAACCCACATAAAAAGGGTCCACGATATTGAATTTGAACAAACGCAAGATAAGCAGAGAGATTAAGCATTTTAGCATAAAATGTCACCGAAAAGGGCACACTAACAGAGAGATTAAGCATTTTAGCATAAAATGTCACCGAAAAGGGCACACTCCCCCACACTTAATTGAACAATGTCCTCATTGTTCACCAAAAAACAAGGGAAAGATTCAGAAGGCCTTTTCGGTAAGTAGATAAAATAGAGAGAACACGAAGCTCACGAATATTCATTTAAGCATATAAATTCTCCTCTGCATATTTTATTTAAATAAAAGCAAGGTTAAAGAAACTGTACTCCCCTGATATTATTTTTGCTAGCGTGTATTGACTTCCCCCACACTTGAGCTTCAGCCTCAAGTAGCGTAGCTTGGTTGCGGTGTAGACATGAAATTGCACCTGCATAAGACACTAGAAGCAACCATACTATAAACGGGGTTAAAAGTTAGCAAAAATAAAATTAAAGGGAACCTGAAAATTAAAACAGCATAAAAGCATATAAAAGATAAGTTCGTCCGGGTTGCCTCCCGGAAAGCTGCCCTTCTTTAACGTCTTTGGCTAGACGCTTTTCGTTAGATCGATCATGGGGGTGGTTATGAGGAGTAGATCCAAAGCATGACTCGATGGTTTTTTGAGAGTCCACCTGGATGCATGTTTTCTTTTCTTATCCCGCTCTTCGTCCGGGATTGGTGGTGGTATCTCTGTAATAGACATGCCGTCTGGAAGGGTATAAACAGAAGTGGGGATGATGGTTGAGTATCCCTACAAACTTGAGATCTTTGGATTTGCTATCTGGAGATCTTCCTGATGCAAACTCCAGCTTTTTGTTATAAGCTTGGAGGGTGATTTTCCCCTGGGCTACCCAAATGTGCACATCGGCTGTGGCAAGGAATGGTCGTCCAAGGATGAGAGGTGTAGTGGAGTTCTCTTCGATGTCTAGAATGACAAAATCGCATGGGAAGTATAAGTGCTCCACTTTATGATAACATCCTCCACCACTCCGCTTGGGTATGTTACCGAACCATCTGCCAGTTGCAGGGTCATCTTAGTCTTTTTCATCTCTCCAATTCCCAGCTTTTTGAAAGTGGAGAGGGGCATCAAATTAATGGAGGCACCCAGATCGCATAGGAGTATGGAAATGAGGTGCTACCAATTGTGACTGGAATAGTGAAGCTGCCCGGATCATTGCATTTTGATGGTAGTGGTTTTTGCAGAGTAGCTGAGCAAGCTACATTGAGAGGTACCGTACCGACTTCGGCCAATTTAGTTTTGTTGGATATGAGGTGTTTGAGGAATTTGGCAGTTTGGCATTTTGGCAATGAGGTCTACAAACTGTATATTGACGTTTAGTTGCTTCAGCATTGCCAGAAACTTACCATATTCATTATCCAATTTCTGCTTCTGGAGTCGGCGAGGAAATGGTATAGGCGGTTCTTGTGAAGAAGGTTCTGAAGCTGGTGGAATAGTGAGGACGCTAGGAGATGTCTTTTCTGCTGGGGCCTCAGCTTTTTCTTCACTATCCTCTTTGGATTCTTCTGATTGTTGCGGGATGTGAATCTCGTCGGTTTTCTTACCGCTTCTCAAGGTTATCGCCTTAACCTCTTCTTCTTCTTCAAATCGAGCTTTTCGTTTCATAACCGCCACCAAGTGCTCAAGGTAGGTATTCTCAGATTGAATGCGATTTTTATAGACTTTGGCGGTGCTTTCAAGTTCAGCTACATTCCTTTTGGAAGTTTCGATTGCTACAACCCACTCTTGGAGGGAAGGGTGTAGTTCTGGAACTTTAGCTGTTTTAGCCACCTCCTCTTTTCTTCATCGTGCTCCTTCACATAGATGCACTTGGCTTGCTCTCTTGGATTTGGTTCATTTTGGCTGGGGAGAGCCCCTGGCGGTCTTCGAGCAAGATGTTCTGCAAGTTGATTGAATTTACCTTCGATTTTCTGGTTGAAGGCTTCTTGTGCAGAGAGCTGGTTCTGAGTTATGGACATGAACCCTTCATCATCTCTTTGAGTTCTGCGTTTGGATCAACAGAGGATGAAGATGGTTGTTGTTGTTGTTGTTGGAAACCTGGAGGGGCACCTGTGCTCTATAACCCATATTAGAGTTTGGTTGGGGTCTGTTCCCCTGATAGGTATTGGAATTGTTGTTCTGCCCTCCTTGGTTCTGATCATTATTTTTCCATGAGAAATTCGGGTGATTTCTCCATGGATAGTTGTTGTTGAAGTTGTTGTTGTAGGAATTACCGGGCGGTTTCCTATGAATTTCTCCTCGTACTGGCCTTTGCCTTCGCATGATGAGTTTCATGAGGACCGGCGCATATGACACATCCTTCTGTAGGTGGACTGGTGGTGAACTTGTAGGTGGGAAGCTATTGTTTTTACAATTTCGTTTTGATGTTGTTAGCTTTTCCACCATCTTTGCAAGGGACGAGATCTGAGCTGATAAATGATCTGTAGGCTCAACATGGAGTAGGCCTGCTGCTCGTGTTCTTCCTTTGGATCTCGTCCACTGTCTGTATTGCTCGTCATGGTTTCGAGAAGTCCATTCCTTCTTTAGGAGATTTCATCATGAAACTTCCTCCTGCAGAGGAATTGACGAGTAGTCGGTTCCCATCATCCAGACCGTTGAAGAATGACAGGCAGAGGGATTGATCGTCAAGACCATGGTGGGAACACTTCATTAGCATATCTTTGAATCTGTCCCATGCGTCGTACAACGTTTCTCTCCCGGCTCCTGACAGAAAGTGTTGATTTCACCGATCAATTGCCTTGTTCTACTGGTTGGGTAGTATTTGGCAAGGAATTTTTGGGCCATTTGAAGCCATGTGGTGATTGATCGGGAGGGAAGGCTTCGGTACCACCGGTTTGCTGAATCCGATAATGAGTGAGGAAATAGTTGGAGTCGAATTCTTTCTTTGACATTGCCGGTTGACCAAAGGAATTGCAAAGTCTAGGAAGAGACTCAGATGATTTGGGGCTTCATCTGGGTTCGCTCCACTAAACTTGCCTAGATCCCGGACGGCGGTGATGTAGTGGGTTTTGAAAACCCATCGTCCGGCTTCTTCTGGTGTTAGTTCGGGAGAACTATGGCTGATGCTCTTCCTTCGGTGTTTAGGTTGGTGGTAATCAGAGAGCACGGTGTTCTGGTTGAATTGCATGGTCCATTTCATTTATAACTTCGTTATTGGCCATGGCTTGGTTTCTCAGGTTTCTGTGCTTGTAATAAAGTACGCTCGGGTTCGGGGCTCGGACTGATTGGTGGAGAGCCTCGGGTTCGAGTGTTTGGCATGCACAGAAGATAACTTGTGGTTTGTCAGAAACTGCAAAATTAGTTAGTAAATAAAATAAGAAAGACAGAAATATTGGTTAGGCTGATAAACGTTAGGAGTTAGTGTACTGGAAATTATAAGTTAGTAGTTAGAGACAATGGAAAGAAATGACAAAAATTGAAATGACAATGGAAAAAATGTTAAGGACAATGGAAAGAATGACAGAAATTTAAGTTAGTAGTTAGGACAATGGAAAGAAAGGACAATGGAACGAAATACAATGGAACGAAATGACAATGGAACGAAATGACAATAATATTAAGATGTTAGGAGTTAGATGTCCAAAGTCCGAAGTCAAATGTCCAAGTCAGGTCAGAAGTCCGATGTCCAATCAGATTATAAGTCCGATGTCCAAGGTTAGATTATTAACAAGATAATATTGACAGTTTATTATAATAAAACAGGTGAACTACCGGAAACTAGGGAAATTGATGGAATCAATCTCCCCGGCAACGGCGCCAATTTGCAGACTGTTATTTCTGAGTGGTTAAAGTGGTGTAATTACAAAAAAAAAGAATTAAAACTCAAATTATAAACGTCGGGCTGCAAACAAATCCCGGTCGTAGTAGTAAACAGTGTCGTATCCACAGGGAGATTGTTCAATTTACCCTAGTCTTGGTAGTTACTTAAAAACTGTAAAAAGGGGTTTAGCCGGAGGCAAGCTTGATTTGTTGTTTTAATACAGAAATAATAAAAACAGTTAAAAGGTGAATTAATGATGTGAATGGAAAAATGTATCCTAGGATAGCGGGGGAATTTTCCTAAATTACTTAAACATATTTATAACCTGTCTCAATTATTTATTGCCTATTAGAGTTAATAATTGTCAGTTACGAACTCTTAATAAAAGCCTTAATTTTTCCTGCTCAGTCCGGAGTGTAAATACTAAGATTAATTCCTTTGTGGTACCTAGACTATCTCAAAATCATATGTTGATAGTTACCAAATAAATGCAGTCGTTTGTCGCGCAAAGCATTTAGCAATATTAGTTGGAAAGAATTAAAACAAGTTAAAATAAGAGAGACAGGTGATAAATATTAATTACGTAATATTAGAAATCAAACCCCCATCCTAGGATACAAAAAAATTACTCAGACATTAACGGAGATAAGAAGATTACACAGATAGATTTTGACATTAATTCAGAGGAGAACTGGTCTGTTCTCGCTCTCACTGCTGCTCTTCTATTTCTTTTGTTACTGCGTGAGTACGTACGTGAGTAAATGAGGTGAAGTGGTGAAATAAATAAAAGATGGAGAATGTGGAGTTACGGGAGGAATTTAATGGAAGAGAATGGAGTTTGGTGTTTGTGTGAATTCTTCAGCCTCTGCACGTACGTGGTGTGTTTGTTTTGCAGTTATGGTTTGGTTTATAGAGGATTGGAGAGGCAAAAACAGAAGAGCTTGATTGAGCATGATTGCTTCATTATTGCAGGGGACAGACATGACGCGTGATGGGAGTAGATGGATAAGATGCAGAGACAGTGGGCGAGTTGGGCGAGTTGCCGAGTCGGCGCGCGAAGAAGAAAACTGTTCGCGCAATCTGGATTTACACGTGTCCGCCTCAGCGTCCGCCTGTCTGGGAGGCGGTTGCCTTGCTGCGCCTGACGTCCGCCGCTAACCGCCCTGGAACAAGGCGGTTGCTCTTTGTGCCCGCGAGTCCCGCCCTCCTGGCCGTCCGCCTGCATAACCGCCCAGGAACAAGGCGGTTGCTCTCTTGTCCGCCTGTGAATCAGGCGGTTCCTTGGGCTGTGCAGGGGCGGACACACCTCTGTGTGTGCTCGTCGCGTGACTCTCTTCTACCGGCTCTAGATTCTTCGTTTGGACTCCCGTTTTCTGAGCCGTTTGCGTCTATGTGTTCGTCTCTTCGTCTACTTTACTTCCAGCTTGGTTTTCCTCATGTTTAAACAATAAATTTGTGAGATAACAATAAAACATAAACTAGAGGAAAACTAACCGAAGTGGAGAAATGAGCAAGAAAGTGCTAGTATTATATAGAATTACACCTATAAAACATGCTCATTTGGACACTTATCAATATTGGTCGACAAGCCGGCCAATATTCTCTTCTCCACCAAAGCAGGTCTAAGCACAAAATTTGTGGATGCCTTTGATTGCACAGGTGTGGCAATTCTTTTTCCTTTGCCCTTATCAGTCTTCGGTGGGGTCATATCCTATGATATTAGTCTAAAGTAAGTATGGATGCAAGGTGGTACACCAATAGTTTTATAGCAACGGTTAAGAGTAATACCTGCCCAGGGAGTCTGACCAATCGTGCAGGCCACTGCACTGTCGCAGTTTGTGCAGAACGCACGAGGTCTTTGTGGGATCGGCACCGGAAAACCGACGTCAGCATGCTCTGCAAAAAATTCGTCTAGAAGCACTCGTGCATGGTAATGTCGGAGTGGTTCACCGTGCACAATATCACTTGGACGAGAGGGGAAAGTTTTCCCCATGCAACCATGACCTCTTCTACTCCAATTTGTAAAAACAGATGGCACTCAGTGGGTGCCTGAGTGTTATGTGGAACTTGTTTAGATAAAAATTGAGAATTCTTCTATGATGATATTAGTGATCAAGTTAAAAATCATAATCGTCATGTACTCAATTGAAATGTTAGTCTAACCTGTGAGATGCATAGGGAACGGATCAGCCGAGTGGACACTACTTCTCACTACCGGTGCACTCTACTGCTGAATGGGTGACGATCAACTGGTGGTCGAGAAACCTCTTGGCTTTCATGCTGCTGTGGCTGAATCCTTGATATAGCCTGAGCGATCCTCTCGTCGACGTTCTGAGTAATCCTCTGCTCCATCTCAGCCAACACTCAGGTGCTCCTCGTAGCTAATCGACTGTCCCTGGCTGATTCTGGACCCGGGTGCGCCAAATGCCTGGCGGATACCAACGTGCCCACCAAACCCAATGGCCGACCTGGATGATCCTTCTTACCAAGAGCGCGTGTAAGAGGATCATCATTCCTCTGTGAGGTCCAGGTGCCCTGGGTGAGCTGAGAGCTTAATTCACCCTAATATAACACACAAATACAGTTATTAGTTTAACATAAGTTCATATACAAAGGAAATGAACAGTTTGACTGAAAATGAAATGATATCACTTACCATTTGACCAATAACTGCTCTCGTGGCTTCATCATATTGAGGATTTTCGGGAGTAGAGTTCTTCGGAATGTGGCTTAACTCCCACACTTTCATTCTTTTGCCACTGGCATCCAATGAGCCATCCGTGGGCAGATATCCCTTTTGCTCCCATTCTGGTACCTTTGAGCAATACTTTTTCCACCTAAGTGGTGAGGGTACAGATTCTTCTTAGCATTTGCTTGTTGTTTCGCACGGAGAGCCTGCATAATTAATGGGATCATGTTAAGTGAAATTGAACACAAAAAAACATAAGAAATTAAGATTAATTTATGTATGTATGACAATAAGTGCACCTGGAACTCCGGTGTGTGACGCCTCTCAACAAATTGTAGCCATTGCTCTTCTGTTTGCCCTCGTAACCTCCCATGGTGGTCTCTCACCGTCTCCACCATGATCTGGCTCATCTGGATCTTCTGGAGTAGGCATCTTGTAGATGAACTTGTCAGCCAACTTATTCTTGTGGTCCCGGAACTGTTTCGACATCGCTGATAGCACATCCTTTTTAAGTGCGGGATCCACGGAGAAAACGAGACTACGTACATGATCATTCAGTTAGTAAAGTAAACATAAATGTTCTATTATTTCACAAAAGATCATAGTAATAATGTAGAGATTTACCTGAAGACGCTGAAACTAGTATCCTTCAATGATTGAGGCACTTGCTTCCAGGTGTGGTTTATGTCGCAATATGACTTCACCAAATGGCTACCGTAAGCGGTAATCATTCTTCCAATTTCCATGGGGCTGGTTGAATTGATTGAAGTCGACCGGTTTTGTAGGAGGGCCCTTGTTAGCCTTCAGCCCACGTGTTGCACCTCTCTTCTTCTGCTTCTTCGCCTCTGGTGGCACAACCGACTCCTCTTCGGTCTGCTGTGAAGGGCCAGCCTCAGTCTCGTGTACTGCTAACTGGTCCTTCTTCTTCTTTCCTCCTCTCGTGACCCGCTTACTTGGTCTATTCGGCTGTTGGCTCAGGTTCTCCAGTCGAGATAAGCCGTCCAATGGGTCATCCATAGGGTGATCATCCACTGCAAAAAAAAAATCATAAGGCATTTTCATCAGTTAAACTCATAACATAAATACTATGATGCATAACAAAATAAACTACCATTTTAAATTTAAGAAATTGTTGCACTTCTAAAACAAAAACCGGTGTTTAAAACAATATTACGATACTTTTTCTACAAAAAATTTGGCATGACCTTTGCATAATTGTACACATCCCGTGCTTATTATTCAACACCACCAAGTCATCACAACCACAAACATTCCAACAATGGCAGCAACCAACATTAAATAAATCAATTCTTTACTAGCTAATGAAAACCAATTGCAAATTCAGATCATCAAATCAAAGCTTTCAATTCTCCACTGTATAAGTTCAAACCGGTTTACAGATTAAACAAAGAATCGGAGTTAAAAATACGTACTTGTTTTTAAGGATTTATGGACAGGGGAGACTGGTGCCTGATAGGTAGGCTTCTGTGCGAGAGATGCAGCAATACCACTTCTGATATGTCTCTGCAAGGGGGAGCACAACAAAATAAATTAAAAAGAAATGCATCAACAAATAGGGAATGAAGCTAAATTATGTACTAGCACTTATATTAAATACATAATTGCATTTATTAAACAAAATAAGGTTTAGTTACTTACTTGTGCACAGAGGAGGAAAGAGAACAGTAATGGAAGAAGGCGGAAAACAAGAGAGGTGAATCACGGACCTGATAAAAAAAATTAGATATTGTGACATATACACATACATCAAACAATATTAATTACGAAGAGATTTAAAAAAAAACGGCATACTTTTGCATAATTTACCTATCCCATGCTTATTATTAAGCATTCACCAACCATTCATCAACACAAATTTCCATCACAAAATCAAACTAATACCAACTTTATCCATCAAACCAAATTTTAATAATTTGTGGAAATCAAATACAAAGTAAAATAAAGACACAACTAGCCTATTATTAAGCATTCACCAATTATTCAACACACAAATTTCAATCATAAAACCAAACTATATATACCAAATTCATTCATCAAACGAAATTCCAATAATTTGTGGAAATCAAATACAAAGTACAAAAGAGAAAAATGATACGTTAGATATATTACCGTTCGAAATGAATTGCTCTCCGCTCCGCTTTTCAATCTACAATCAAATGGTAAAGAAGCTCCTAAGTATTTATCTGTAGAGACACAAAAAGAAAAATTATAAGTTAGATTATATTACAGTGAGTGAAGAGAATGAAAGTTAAATTAAAAAAAAATACCGGTTCATAAATGAATTGTTTTTCAGCCCCTCTTCTCAATCGGGCGTGCGAGACTTGTGTAGCAACACCAATCTCTACAGAGGCAACGCATAAAGATTGAACAACATTCAGATCAATTAGAATAATTTTATATTAAACTTAACGACTATACAATATATATATATTAGATATATATATATATATATAATATATATATAAATACATTCTCAACCTCTACTTCAAACCGCTACTAAAACGGCTAATACCTCACCTACTACAATATTTTTCTACTATGACTGCTTGTTCACGCTCTTATTCAATTATACACTACGAAACGTTCTACTCTTTTTTACACTTACATTACATTTCATGTGCTACACATAAAATTATTTACCACTTAACACTTCACAGAAATCAACTTAACGCATACATAGGAAATTTTCACCCCTTAGACACACTTGTCTATTACTACGCTAACACTTTTACTACGAATTTAACTTCTTACACTACTTCAGGGTCTTCCACTTTTTTTACTAGCACTTTTTCTACTTATCATTTCTACACTTTTTTACTACTTTTATCTACTATAATCATCATTCTGCTCACATTACTTTATACACTCTTTCTTCTTTACTATTTCTTTCTTCTAAACTCACTACAAAATTTGATTATTTTTACTTTGCGTTTACAACTTTCATATTCACTTGCTCACACAAGCAACTACTTTCAACACATACACACACGCATTCTTCACTTCACCTACTATTACAGACAACTAATAACTAACTTTTTATCTTTGTATTTCACTTATCGTCATATACACAAATAACACAATAATATTTTATACTATGACACAACCAGACATCATACTACACGCGACACATCTATAATCATTACTCGTTGCTAATTTAATATCATGTTTTCATTGCACTGTACATATACATTTCATAACACTTTCTCTAATTCTCCACACACGGAATACTTTTAAATATATAAGAAACAAACTACTCATACTTAATGCTCATCTTAATTAACAACATATCTTTTACTCGCAATCAATATTATACTTATTGCACATATTACAACACTCATTCATACGTTTATTAGCTTAATAAATCTAGCCCAAAAAAGCTAACCTAACTATACTTAAAAGAAGGGCCAAAAACAGCACAAAAATTCACTCGAACATTTCGTCGAACACCTTGTGTGCATACATAAATTTAATAGTTTAACAACCAAATCTTGCAAAAATTTCACACACACAATAAATATCATCATCCACAATCATAATGTGACAACAATCTATCAGTTTTAACAACAAATTAACAATTAAATAATCAAAATCGAAAACAAAGTTAGGGTTGCTCACCTCTGTTCGCCTCTGTTAAATGGCGGAATGAGGGCGGCGACGCCACACGAAGACCACCACCGACGGCGCGACACCGGCGACAGCGAGAGGAGGAGGAGGGCGGCCGGAATACGGCTGTGGTGGCGGTGGTGGGTTCGCAGTCGCCGTTGGAACAGAGAGATGAGAAGAGGGTAATTAGACCTAATGAAATCGTAATTGTTTCGAATCGGGTTGGGGGTTAATTAAAAGGACCTATTTCGGCGGTTCCTAACAAAGAACCGCCGAAATAGGCCATTTTTAATTATTAAAAAATTAAAGAGACCTATTTCGGCGGTTCCTAACAAAGAACCGCCGAAATAGATCATTAAATTTTTTTAAAAAAAAGAAAAATAGAAACACCTATTTCGGCGGTTTCGTGTAAGGAACCGCCGAAATAGGTCTCTTTAATTTTTTTATTATTAAAAAGGGCCTATTTCGGCGGTTCATATCTAGGAACCGCCGAAATAGACCCCTTCTTTACATACGGTATACATCTCGGGCCCCTATTACAGCGGTTTTATCTACAACCGCCGAAATAGGGGCGCCGAAATAGACGTTTTTTGTACTAGTGAGCACGAATTGGGTGGTGGATTTAACCAACGATTTGGAGTGGTTTAAGGAGTGTTTTGAGGTGTTTAATTATGTAGGAAACTTGTGGAAAGATTAGGGAAAGTTTGAGTGTGGTTTAAGGGTGGATTTGGGGCTTAAAAAGTACTTTAATAGCAGTTTTTAGCAGGGTCCGGGACTTAGGATATGTACCAAGTCCCGGACCGCATCAAAAAAACAAGCCGAGAGTAAGTGCAGGAATTGGTCCGGGACTTAAGTCCAGGACCAAGTCCAGGACCACTAGTGAATTTATGGCCAAGAGTTGATTTCTACATTGGTCCGGGACCTAGGGTCCGGACCAGGTCCCGGACCACCCCCAGAATTCACCAGAGAGTGTTTTTAAGGGTTCTAAACATGGGGGATTGAATGGTATTGGTTTTAGATGATGTTTAGGAGTTTTTTTGGTGACCTTTAAAGGTCCTAAGTAGCGTGAACAAGTTGGAGAAGTGATTGAGATAGTTGTGAGGTTAAGTACACTAAGTTAAACCGAAATAATGGGATAACGGGGTAAGTACGGGAGTAGCAATAATGTACCTACCGTAACACCTTAATAATAATTGAACCATTTGGCATGTAATTAGTGGTTCAAGAATATGTTTCGAGGAACAAGGGTGAGCCAAAGAGCATGAGAACCCCCGGTAAAGATAAACCCATGGTGTAAGGTATGGTTTTCTTGCAACCTGTGTCCTACCGGGTTACACTGGCTTGTATGCCAACTTGTTTTCTGTGTGTTTGCCACCTTGCAAGATAAAGCATGAAATGAGTTTACAGTATTCTTTAATGTGGCGTAAATAATTCCGATACCATTTAACCTTAATTATGTGTTAAACCATAGCTAACCGACTCTAGGATCACATAAGAGATCGGTATTCGGATTAAACGTCCCAACCCACGGGAATGTACTAACTACGGCTATCCGTGCTTTAGTTGTATATTGTGGTTATGTGTGTTGTGTGTTGCCTTTGTTTAATGTATCGTTATTTAACAAATTTTGTTGTCCATGTTTGTCGAATGGGATGTTACCTCCCTTGTGTGTGATTAACCAAACTTGTAACACCAAATGGTGCATGTATGTGATAAGTTCCATAATGGAACTTCTAACTAATATGTATATTTTATGGGGGGTAAGGAATCCGGTCGTTCTGGTCGCGCGTGTTGTTTGGGAGTTGATGTATATATGTGAATTAACTCCCACTCTGTTATGTTATGGTTGTTTTTCCTTCTTGGATTACAATCACCCACAAGCTTAACCAAGGCTTACCTACCTCATTATTATTCGGGGCTAGGGGGAATACTATTATGTTAAGGTTGTTTTCCTTCCTTGGATTACAACCACCCACAAACTTAACCAAGGCTTACCTACCTCACTATTATTTGGAGCTAGGGGGAAATTGTGTATAGTGTGATCGGTCCTATATTACAGCCGACACATCTAAGTGAAGTAAATGTGTACGGTGTGCTCGGGCCTATATTTCCTCCGGCACATCCTAAGTAAAGTGTACGTTCTCTAAGAAGAACGGTATTAAGTTGTATACATGTTATTATGTGAAGTATGTTGTTATGTTGTGTAAGTTGATCTCCGAAATCAACCTCGTACAAATATAAGGGGGTAATTAAGTATAACCCGATTAAGTGGGTATGCGTCGTCTAGCAAGGAATAGCTCCATTAGGGTAGAACCCTCAAGGGCCAAAGAAAACAATAATGTGATCTAACCAATGTGATGTGCTAATCTTATTTTTGTATCCTATTCATTGGATGTGTGATTTATGAGCATGATATGTGTGTATAGTTTCATGCATGTTTTAAATATATTTAACCGCATGCTCAGACGACAAATAGTTGTGCGTGGCCCGGTAGTATGCGGGCTGCTCGATTACCATACCAGCAAAGGTGCTGACCCCCTTTGGGGGGCCCCCATACTTTTCAGGTACAATGGAGCTGGCAGCCGTTCGAGAGTAGGACAGGGTAGCTGTTTATACTTGGATAGTTATTTAGTTGTTTATGTAGTTGTAAGGGAAGTAAAACCGAAGTGTGATAATCGGTAGCAGAAAGTATAGAGTCGGTACAGTTGTAATGCAAATGTATGTATTTCAGTTTAAAAACGGTTGGTAATGTAAAGTGTAGTGCTCGGTAATCTTGTCCATCAGACCGGTACACTATGTATGTTAGCCTTGTTAGCCACGTGGGTGGCTAACGGCGTGTAACACCCATGGATTAAGTTAAGTGTTGAGTTGTAATTTCCGCTACTAAATATTGTTTAGTATGGTGTTGTGTAGTTTGGGTGTTGCAAAAGTGGTATCAGAGCGAAGTATCGCTCTGATGAGTAGAAATACCGAGCTTACGAAGTACCGAGTTAGGAGTTTAAGACTTTGGGTTAAGGGTTGAGTGATAGCGTGAGAAGTACGCTAGTTAGGAATTACCAGTGTGCACTGGATACCTACAACATCCTTCCCGCCCTCCACAACCCCGTTTTATAACTCGGGAAATAACGCCAGTGAGATGGAAAGTCCTCTCATACTCAGGAAAACCCGATCTGGCTGTTGTAAAGTATTACCACAAAAATAAGAACCAGTTAAACGGTAGATTCCAAGAACTGAGAATCGCAGAGACGGAACCTGTTTGAACACCTTTACCCGCACTTAATAGCGGAAGATTAAGAATCCTATCTACAAGAGACTGAAATTTCCGGCGACCTGGGTCGACATGCCTAGCAGTCGAGGAAACCCAGCCAACAAGAAAGAAAGCACTAACTGTGCACAAAAGCGGACAATGGAGAAGCAACAAACCTGAGACACATGTCTACGGGAACACGAATGTTAAATAATACCGACAATGGTATAGCAACCGACTAAGGAACTAGTCAAGGATGGAAGATTCCAAAACTACAACGCCAAAGAGGTTGTAATATCCGATTATCACAGTTTAGGTAACTGTGGAAGTATTAGTGAAGCATACTTCAATAGGGCTACGTAGTGGTACCTGAACAAGAAAACCAGGTCTCAGTAACCACGGCAAATGTGTGGGGAGAAACATTAAGGAAGAACACAGAGTTAAATGAATGGAGAGTCACCCTAGTTAACGACTACCATGTCAAGATCAATGAGAGTTGCTCGAATGTTCTATTATCAAAACTGTAAGGTCAAAGGAGGAGCCAACAAGGCTACCGAACACGGTAATAATAAAAGTAGTACCGAAACCAGTATGTGTTGAACCGACAACTAGCCAGCATGGCGCACTTGCCATGGCAAGTGAAGCTATAGCGAAGCTATTCGGGAACAATTTTTATGACTATGAAGTACTTAGTAGAGTACCGTATTGTTGAATGAAGTAATTATAGAATCAAGAATCCAAGAATTTGAAGAGTGATATTTGGAAGGGCTTAGTGGCCTAACCATTGTATGTGAAGGTATACCAGTCAGCGGGAGGCTAGACTTGGTCAAAGCGTGAAGACATTTTAAATACCAGGAAGAACTTTCTACTAAACCCAGTTTTCTTCTAAACCCATATTTATTTCAAACCGTTTTCACACCCAAATTTTCTTCCAAACGTATGCTATCTCAAACTTTCTTTTAAGCCCAAAATTTTTCTCAAACTTCATATTTTCTTTAAAAATCAAAACCATAGGACCTACACCGGCCTCAACGCCACACAGTAGGTAAGTTGTACCCATTTGCTTTCGAGCAACATTAGAACAATCCTACAACCCGAGGGTATTAACCCGAGGGAAGAGATCCAGTTCATACTAGATACAGACAGTGGACAAATTTCCCTTAATATATAGTTCTGGAAGCACGAAATGCATACTATCATAGGACGATATGAAGGAATTGACAACATAAGACTTCACCTAGGCGTGTGACAGACACTACGAGTGTACTAAATGGAATGTGGGACGACCGCACTCCAATAGGAGCTTGTGGGCCTGACAGACCTTTTATGGGTTAGTCAGACAAGTAGCAATGTATCAGTAGGGTACCCCACATATGTATACGAGTGGAGTCTGGAACACGGGAGTAGTCGACTCCATACTACGGTCAACAGTAAAAGTTAAACAAGAGCAACGAATTACCAAGAGTGGTTGAAGTAAAGGAACCCAGTTAAGTTAACGAGACTAAAGGAATTAGTGAATCCATTTCAAGAAAGTGTTTATGAGTCAAGAAGCGTGGAGCGCACTGACTAGTAAGTAAAGACATCTCATATGTCTCAAGAACCCCGAGGAATAAAATATGATAGCTGGAACAAATACCCAGTCTATACATAGTAAGGCCAATGCCTAATATGGACACGTTAATGTGCAACGAACGGGATGAAACTCCAGGAATGATCACCTAGATTACCAGGAATATCGATCTTCACAAAGGGGATAGTAAACCCAGTAAAGAACGCAAAGTGATGTACTTAACTAAACGTATACAAGCCAGATGTAATGGCATAACCTAGTAACACCCAGAAGTTGTCCTGAAGGGTGCTTGGGTCAACAATTGTTGAGCGAAATGTCGTGATAGAAACACAAGAGTTGAAGCTAATACCCGGTTTAAACATAAGTCGTCAGGAGGTAAACGGGCATTCTTAAGGGGCATCCCATATAAGGAAGCGTGATGCAACGACCTTGTCAGGGAGCTCAATACAACCTCCAAACCATGTGATGGTGTACGAGAAAAAAAAACAAATTTATGTGAACAGCCTACAATGAGCACAGCTCAAGGCAATAAGGCATTTAAGCCACAGACCAAATGTGTTATGCAAGTTTAATTGATTGTGAAAGTTTATGTTGTACAAGTGAATAGAGCGGAGAACGAGCCACTACTTAAGAGTGGGGATACCTCTCGATATTGTGAGACCGCGGGGGCGGTAGTTATGTGAACCAAGTTCAAGAAATATGTTAGGGATTGACCATGTTGTTGTTACCCAAGAGTGTTTTGAATAAGAATAATATGAAAAGAAGTGTTTGTACCAGTTGTGGAGACCAGAAGAGTAATAAGCCAAATAACAACCACCATAGGTGTGTGATGCTAAATGTAGAGTGAACTATGCACAAGGAGCATAAAGACGCGAGGAATATTGTATTCAGCAGTCATTCAAAAGAATGACAAACCAAAATACTAATGATGAATGTACATGTAAGTCAGTGTTATACAAGGAGTAAGAGCACGGTGCGTAGTAAGCGACCGTTGTATAAATATTGTTAAACAATAAGTGATAGTAAATAAACTAGGCAGTAAGCCAGTAGCCCGTATTACAAGATAAGGATCTCAGTGAAACACAGTGTGAATTCCTATTGCAATCACATAAGAGATTTACTGCCAAGAGTTTACGCCTCTGCACTCTGTATGACTGAGTGTTTTGGATTGCGCTTGCGCGGTAATGATCGAGTGAGATAGCTAGGAAGTTGGGAGAATGTTAATTGTGGTAGTAGTGGAAAGAGACTTATAACGCTATAAGGACCGAGGCATAGGAAATGTAAGGTCGTACAAATGAAGGAATACTTGTACAGAACCAAGTGTGGAGGCATGAATAGGAATAAGTGACTACAGTAACACTAAACACCAAATACCGGTATGGAATATACTTGTGTTGGAAATAACGAGGGAGCACTACATATTAGGTAGTAACTCAACCTCAACCGAAAACAAGTCGGATGAAACTAAGTGAATGATCACGAACTTACACAGCTGCATATGCAGTAAGTTATCTGAACAGTGGATGGAAAGTTTGAAACTCACCGAATTAGCGCACGGTAAGAGATACCATGCGTCGGTTGAGAAACCATAATTCACAAGATAAAGGTGATGAATCAGAGATGTACAATACATTAAGAATAACGAATGGAGCAAACTAAGCTCTAAGTTATCATAGTTGCGCAGCAGAGGCCAGTGATTCAAATGTGGAATGTGCATGGTGAATATGAGTAAATGGCTAATTATCAATGCCCAGAAGCGTGACAGGCCAGAATCGAAACCGATTACGAGTTAAATAAGCTCCAATGAGAATTCTTGGTTTAGGGACTAAACCGCCAATAGGGTTAAGATCCTCTAACCAGAACGCATGGTATAACAGACCGCGTGGAAGTTAAGACACTTCATGGCGGCAGAACATTTTAAACCAATGTTCAGTGATTGATTACGTGGGTGTAATTCCTTTTAAGGGGGATAGAGCCTAAAACCGCTTAGTGTGTTTTAATGTACAAGTGTACGTGAACTATGTTGTGCATAGCACAAAATAATTTGTGTTGATGATTGGTGCGTATGTAATATGAACATGTGCATTCATTCATGGTTTAATTGTGGTAATTGCGCACAGAAGATGCGAATACCATTGTGATAAATGTATATACCTTGTTAAATGTTATGTGTGAGAGTACAAGTGTAAGGGAGTAAGAAACTCCCGGGGAACTAAAACCCGACTATGTATGTTCATATAATACTAAATGTAAAACCGTGTATTGTATTTTGATAAAAGTATATATATATATACAGTATTGTGATTTATGAAGAGGTATGACACCAACATAGAACCTAGTGAGAATTAAATTCCCTAGGTAACTTGATTTAAGATGAATCTGGAAGATGATCGATGGACAGAGTTCCACCCTTGGAGATGTAATGATTATGACTAGATGGATTAAAAGATAGAAAATGGTACATGCTTGAATTAGTTGTTGTTTGAAAATGAAGTGGGAGGTGAAACTTGATTATCATGAGATCAAGGGAAGCCGAACACAAATTGGGGTGGAAAGATAGTTCAACACTGATGCTGATCACATCAGGGTTGGATGATTCTTGAAACTCCCTATAAGTGGTCATAAATAATCACATTAAGAATAAGATGTAGTTAGCAATAACTGGACTTGGAGTTGTATTGTGTTTTCAAAAGAATTTTAAATTGGTGTTTTCAAATTTTCAATTGGTATTTTCAAGACTTCAATAAATATTTCCAAAAATTCTTAAATGGTGTTTTCAAAGGAATGATTTCTTTTACTTGACCTTATAAAGGATTTTCAATTAGTATCCTTCCAATAAAGGATTTGTTCTACTTAACCCATAAAGAATATTTTCATATTACTTGCTCACGAGTTGAGGACGTATGAGCCTTTGTCTTCGGACCATTGACATGAGAAGTATATTTTAAAAATGTATGTGATTATTTTGATCTCCCAAAGGAACGGGGATCAGAAGGTGTCCATCGCGACCGGGTTCTGCGGGATCACAGTGTATATGTACTCAACATGGGACTCGAGCCCATGAAGAGATGGAAAAAGTATTTCGGTTTGTTATACATGCTAAGACATGTTGTGTGATATGTGTGATAGATGTTATCCAGGCCTATGAGCCTAAAAGTGATATGTTATCCAGACCTATGAGTCTGAAGGTTGATGTGCTATCCAGACCTTGGGTCTAAGGGTTTATGTTAAGTGTAATTAATATGTGAGGTTCGTGTTATAAAAGTAAACCCGGTATTCCAATTAAAGGATGCATGAGAAGTTGTGAACTTTGGGGACAAAGTTCTTTTAAGGGGGGTAGATTGAAATACCCTAAACCTTAATGTGTTAAATAATTATGTAATTATGATTTTCTAAGGCTAATTAAGTCCTTAAGATCATTGGTGAAGAAATAAAACCAAAAAGAAAAAGAAAATGCGTAAAAGTCATAAAACGTGAAAACGCGTATGTAATTATTTTAGGAGGTATATAACCTTCATTAGGGTTATAAATATATTTTTATACCCTAATTACACAATAAGAACATGGGAAAATTTCGGAAGAAAACGGATCCAAATAATGCATTAAAACGCTAATAGAGTCTTAAAGCGTGTTTTTCGAGAAAACCCGAAAATGTGACTTTAAATAGTCAAACGACCCCGTAAAAAATATAGATGATTATATAACTATAAATAAACATTAATGGGAGCTTAATAACCATTAAAAATAAAGAAACGAGAAAATTCCGGAAAATGGGCTCGGTTAGTGAATAGTGCTAAAACCGGGTAAATTAACGAGCGTTTCTGTAAAAGACGAAAAACGCTCCAGCTTGTATAATATGTGGGACCGATTTTTACAGTACAAAAATGCCTCTCACACACACTTGACCAACTAGCTAATTAAATGAGTCAAAAAGCAACAAAGCAAAAAGTTAAAAAGGTAAAGCTCTCTCTCCACCTCATTTTCTTTTTTCCCTCTTCTCTTTCCTCCTTTTCCCCTTCCTTGCCGATTTCTCCTCTCTCCCTCAGGCTGGGACGATTTTGGAGCTTCTCACCAAGCTCCCATGGCAACTCCACCTTCTCCCTCACGCTCTAGCTCCATTAAAGCTCAAAACACAAAAATAAATACATATTCTTCATCCTCTCATCACTCTTTATCTTCCTCTCTTTTCGAAATTCCAAAATGGAGAACTTCATCTCCATGGGTTTTCCCCATTTGAAGAGAAAATGATATCAAAAGGAAGCTTGGAGTCTCCTCTTTCAAACAAAGTAAAAATCTCCATGAAAAACCTCATTTTCTCCACCTTCTAGAGCTGGCCGATTTTTGCCCTCTCTCACACCTTGATTTCTTCTTGATTTTGAGCTTCAATTCAACCCTCCAATGGTGGTGGAGTTTCCCCTTTGATTCATGGGTGAAAGCCCCTCTTAAAAAACTCCAAAAGGTAAACCCTAACTATGGTGATTCAAGTCTTTCATTGAATTACTGTGTTCCCAAGGGTTTAGAATTTTAATTTTGTTGAATTTGGTGTTCCTTGGGTGTTGGCATGGAGTTGGGCAACTCCGTTGCCATTTGACCGGTTTTGATCAAGAAGGAGAGAAGGAGGAGATTGATAACGGAAAGGAGACTTGTGAATTTAAGGTAAGAAAACTACCTTAATAACTATCTTGGTTGTTTAAGAATTTGGGATGGGCTAAATTGAATAATGAACCCAAAAATATGAAAAATAATGTGTTTAGTTGATTTGAGGGATTTGTGAAATTAATTGTGAATTAAAGGGCCTTGGAGCCAAGTGTTTCGAGTTTGTGGCTATATTGTGGTTATTGAGATTTTGGAGTTATGTTATTGTTGATGGAATTTGAGGATTTATTATGTGCTGGTAGGACCCTTGTAAGGGTGTGGCTAGATTAGGAATGAAAAGGATGAGAATTGGTGAGAATGGATGTGTTAAGTTTATGGGGAGGTTATGGCGAAATTTTGGTAGAAAATGAGTGTTTTAATGATGGCTTGGTGAATTGGAGAACCTTGGTGTTTGTGATGTTGAATAGAGTGTAGTGGTAGCCTTATAATGGTTGATGGAGAATGGAGATAAGAGAGTGCAAAATCTGTAGCATAATGGGTGATAGGAACTTAGTATTCCAAGAAAAAGAGTTAGTGTTTATAACTTGTGAAACAAGGAGTGAATGTGGGTTTTAGAAGTACATTTATGTAGGAATGATTTGTAAGGGTCATTGATGGTTTTGGTGAGATTGGTAAGAGGTAAAGACAAGCAAGAAGGAGTTAGAAATGCATAAGAGTGCAAAATGCAAAATGTGAGAATGTGAATTTGAGCAAGAATTGGCTGGTGGATTTAACCAATGATTTGGAGTGGTTTAAGGAGTGTTTTGAGGGTGTTTAATTATGTAGGAAACTTGTGGAAAGATTAAGGAAAGTTTGAGTGTGGTTTAAGGGTGGATTTGGGGCTTAAAAAGTACCTTAATAGTAGTTTTTAGCAGGGTCCGGGACTTAGGATATGTACCAAGTCCCGGACCGCATCAAAAAAACAAGCCGAGAGTAAGTGCAGGAATTGGTCCGGGACTTAAGTCCCGGACCACTAGTGAATTTATGGCCGAGAGTTTATTTCTATATTGGTCCGGGACCTAGGGTCCGGACCAGGTCCCGGACCACCCCTAGAATTCACCAGAGAGTGTTTTTAAGGGTTCTAAACATGGGGGATCGAATGGTATTGGTTTTAGATGATGTTTAGGAGTTGTTTGGTGACCTTTAAAGGTCCTAAGAAGTGTGAACAAGTTGGAGAAGTGATTGAGATAGTTGTGAGGTTAAGTACACTAAGTTAAACCGAAATAATGGGATAACGGGGTAAGTGCGGGAGTAGCAATAATGTACCTACCGTAACACCTTAATAATAATTGAACCATTTGGCATGTAATTAGTGGTTCAAGAATATGATTCGAGGAACAAGGGTGAGCCAAAGAGCATGAGAACCCCCGGTAAAGATAAACCCATGGTGTAAGGTATGGTTTTCTTGCAACTTGTGTCCTACCGGGTTACACCGGCTTGGATGCCAACTTGTTTTCTGTGTGTTTGCCACCTTGCAAGATAAAGCATGAAATGAGTTTACAATAATTCTTTAATGTGGCGTAAATAATTCCGATACCGTTTAACCTTAATTATGTGTTAAACCATAGCTAACTGACTCTAGGATCACATAAGAGATCGGTATTCGGATTAAACGTCCCAACCCACGGGAACGTACTAATACGGCTATCGTGCTTTAGTGTATATTGTGGTTATGAGTGTTGTGTGTTGCCTTTGTTTAATGTATCTGAAATACCCCTAAATTATTTTAAACTAATTTAGGGGATTTCTTATTAAAACCTAAAAAAACTATTAAATATAATTATATAGTATTATGATTTAATAATAAGATTTAGAAGTCAATAAATCTTGGGAAAAATTTAAAACACTCCAAGTATTATAAAGATTTTAGAAGAGTTGGAACATTGTTTCGAAACATAAAAGTCAATAAAAATTCTAGAACCTTAAAGCTTCGCAAGCGCTTGCTAGGGTTGACTTTGAGAATGGTCAAGCCAGCCAATGAAACCAATACCAATAAATAGGTAA